>OY744520.1:165363679-165408679 GCA_963556195.1 Sepiola atlantica | reverse complement strand
CCACACCGCTCTTATTTTGTACCGTTTCTATCACTCTCGCTTTTGTAACTCTCTCTCTCTATTTACAGACGAATGTAATAAAGAAAAGAAATAATAAAAAGATTGGAGTAGTCCATTATAAACAAAAGGTAGCAGTAAAACTCTTCAAGGTGACTGAGGAAGAAAAGATGGAAATAGAGGCGAAGGCGAAGAGAAATATCCAACATAATTTTTCTTCATTGAAAGAAGAAGCAAAATGTTCCAGAACAAAGCTATAAGTTCTTATAGCAAAAGAAGAAGAAAAAAAATCAGAGGATTACATATTTTGTCTATCTCTGCTCATCGTATGTTAACAGATCACAATAAAGATAAGGATAAAATGGCAGACGATAGATTACATCGAACTACATTAGATCGAGAGTGAAATGGGCTTCCATTAAAATGTCAAAAATGGTTCTGAATGGTGAACATGGTCGACTCGTTTGATGGAAAGCCCCTCAGTTATGGATATAAGTTGTACAGAGTATAAATCGACAGTATAGTGTTCGCTAATGGGTTGAGAGACTGGGGTTCAATCCTCGGCTGAGTCATACGAAAGACTAAAAAAATGGTACTTGATGTCTCCTTGCTAAACACTCACCATTATAACGTTAGGATCAAGAGTAATTGGAGCAATCCAGGGAAAGAGGTGGCACCCTTTCCTACATATCGATGTAGTAGACTATGGAAAGGAAGCCTTCGGGTCGCCCTCAACCTTAGGTCGATACATTTATTTATTGATATGCAATCGACTTTCAAAGTTTTATTTACTCCTCCCCAGGAGTTAGGCACAAGGCCAGTTTTATCTTACTCCCACAAGTAAGATGTGACCCAAGATCGGGTCGAGAAAGTGGGGTTTGAAAAGCCAGCGCTCGAGAGGTGAGCACTCTGGCCATTTAAAAATTGCCTGGGCAGCCCCGTCGGCATTCCCCGGTAGGGGCGCCTCAGACAGTAAGCAATAAACTTACTCCCCCCCCCCCAAAGAGGGGAGGCAAAGCCTGGGAGGGTGGACCTCCTAGAACTGCACAGGACCGGCGTGCAGTATCCATCGGAACAGATACTACACTTTGATCTTAGCCAAAAAATTGCCTGACAGCCCACAAGTGTAATGGCGAATTGACTTGCTTGTCCAGCAATAAACCAACAAAACTAATTAGAAAAGAATAATACTTTATAATCAAGCGGAGAAAATAATCAAAATGATTAAACGAAATTTTGTCAAATTAAATTCACACCACATTAACGAATCTCTAAACAGATTCTTTCAATCTGAAATCAAAGATTAAACCGACAACAATATCCACACAACAAAATAATGAGATTATTTCTATAATGTTTTGCTGTTTATTAAATTGTTCTTTTTTTTAAATTTCTTTTCAGATACAATAAGTGAACATCCAATTAAATTTTACGTTTTACAAAATATAAACTTAATTTTGCAATTTTGATTTAAAGAAAATAATTTTGATATGAACTGAAGTTTATTTATTTATTTACCTCCTCTGCAGGAAGTTAGACACAAGGTTAAGTGTGGTTTTTGAAAAGCCAACGCTAGGAGAAGCTGACCTACAAAACATGACTGAAGAGGCTCCGTCGATATTCCCTGGTAAGGGTGCTTCAGGCGATTATCAATAAACTAACCCCTTCTCAAATAGAGAAGGTAAAACCTGGGAGGATGGACCTCCTAAGACTGAACAAAGCCATGGCGGATTGATTGTCGAGAACGTTCCTCGACTTGTATGAACAACACCTATGAATTGAAGTGTAGCCATTTACAAGAGTTTAGCATAATTTAACTGCTATAACAATGCAACAACTTTATTTGGTTAAACTTGTGCATTTATTTCATGTTTCAAATGTAAAATAGATTTCATTTAGAAGGAACATATATTGTCACTTGAGATTAAAATGGTTCTTTCTGCAATATTCCTAAATATTTGGTTAATCAGAATATATTTGCCGACATTATTTAGTTTGATAGACGATGCTTGACTCCCAAACCAGATGACTCGATGTGCAAAAAGCAGATAGTTGATTGGCTAATTTAGTCAAGTGAGTTAATAGATAGAGGAATATAGTTAGTTGCAGCTTAGAAATGCAATCAGAGTTAAATAGGGGGAGTTTAGACCCCTCTGAAGGCATTAGCCAGAAGCAACACTTTGTGAAAGAAAATGGATCCACTTAAATCAATAAAATATATAGTTAATGTATAGGTAAAAGAGTTATCCTCCTGTGTTGAGAGAGTAAACGAGAGTTATCTGCTCATGGTACAGGAAGTACCATGATTTATCTGCCCATGTTACAGGAAGTACTATGAGTTATCTGCTCCTTATTTTTATATAAGAAACTGTGGAGGCGGCCATTTGCTTTTTAATAGTGAACAGTGACAGACGTTGGAAGGGACATCTTCCATATTTTACATTGCGCTACTACAGGATTAAAAATACTGAAAGCATGAAATTTTTTTTTAAGCACTACGTCGGATATTGAACTTACCCACTACCAGCCACCATGGAGAAAGAAGGTGTGCGATTGATAAAACAACTTATCTAACTGCAAAAAGAAAATATTCAGCTCCGAAAAAAATGCTTCACTGTCATTCAAATATGTCGCGGGTTAAAAGACCAGAATGACCCTTAATAGGATTGGATACCACAGACGGAAAATGGGCATTGTTTGTGGAAACATGGGCCCGATACAAGGATGCATGCGGATTGGGAGACCCAACCACAATCCGGAACGAACTATGGGAGACATGTACACCGGAAACGAACAGGCTACTCTTCGAACTAGTAGGGCCAGAAACGCTCCACTCTGCCACATTTTATGTCAGATATAACTGGTGGCAGTAAAAAGATTACACAAAGAAGTCCACAGAAAGAGCATTTTTTATCAAAATTACGTGACCATGCTAAATTTTGCGCATTCAGGGTTCGATGTCCAAATAAACAAACGTCCAGGCAGCAAGTAGACTACTCAGATGACATGGTCGCGGACAAATGATAGCAAAGGAAAGTACTGGCGGAGGTAACGTCACTTGACACTTTGGACCAGAAGTTCACACGGTTGGTCTGTCTGGAGGCAACAGACAAGTCAACCCGTCAATTCTTACAACACCACACTTCCTCTTACGTTATCCAACATACAAAGGTCGAACCAGGAACAACACTACAAGGGGACCAAGGGCCTCCCAACTCCACGATACATCAAACTTTGCAATAGATGTGGAGAAACTTCACACCCTAAATGGTTGATGAACCGGAAGGATTGTCCGGCAGTTGGAGGCAAATGCCACTTTTGTGGAGTGATGGGGTGCATGAAGAAAGTATGCTGTAAACTTGTGGGGTCCAAAACGGAAGTCATGAGCAAAATGTCAAGAAGTGGGGAGTCGTTCATGTTCACCAACAGTGCTCCAGATAGTTGTTCTGCTCACAAGGGCAGCAGGTACAACAAAACACAACCGACGAACGTGCCTCACATCGAGTGGGATGGGGAACAATTTCAGATGAGTGCTCCAGTGGAAGTTACTATGATGCCTGGAACTCATTCGAAAATGGTGAGCCAGCATGGTCATCGCATCCCAGCCTTTGCAGAGACAGAGGTGCAGACTTGTTCGAGTGGACCTGAGATTCAGAAAACTCTCTGGGTACCCAGATCGGTACCACGTGTCAACTACCCATCGGATACGGGACATAACGAACAATCGATTACAGATCAGAGGTGTCTTGTTTCTATGTATAAAAGTGGCAACAAAAAGGACATGACAGGCGGTATATGTATCAGACAATGCATCTGGATTTTATTTGTCACAAACTGCCTTGAAAGATCTGGATTTGTTGCCTTCCAATTTCACAACCTCATTGTCGCAGAATAGCTTGTCAAAGAACATGGAGGAAATGGCACTATTTTGACGCCCACGCAGAACTCTGTCCTGATGAAACCAGAAACCACCCCATTCAAACCAACAGAAGCAACAGACACGAACTCGAACAATGGTTAGTAGAACATTTTTAGTCAAGCGCATTTAACACATGCCCACATCAACCACTGCAAACAATGGAATGTAAACACTTAGAGATAAAATTCGTCTTGGTGGTAACACCGATAGCAATTCTCACACCAAGAAGAAGAAAGTGAAGGAGTACCTGGACAAAGGCGTCATGCTGGGGATAATAGAACCGGCACCGGTAGGCACACCTACTACCTGGTGTTCAAGGATGGTGATCATGCCGAAAAAGGACAGGTCTCCAGGTGCACAGTTGACCTACAAAAGTTGAATGATGCTACTATGAGAGAAACACATCACACCCTATCCCCATTCAATCAGGTTTGATGCATGGAATGGATACCACAGTCTACCGCTATCCCCAGCTGCATGGGATGCCACTACATTCATTACTGAGTGGGGCCGATATAGCTACTGTTGGGCCCCTCAGAAATTCCATGGATCAGGGTACTGATACACCAGTCGGTTTGATGACATAACAATGGACATAGCTTGTAAGATTTGATGCATAGACGACAGTCTCCTATGAGACGATTCAATAGAGTCATCGTTCTGGCATACGGTTGACTACATCAGTCACTGTACAGACAAGGGGAATGTATTTAACCCGGACAAGTTTCATTTTGCTGAAATAGAGATAGAGTTTGCAGGATTTCTGGTCACTGCAAATGGTGTTCGACTCAAAAAATAGATGACAGAAGCCATCCTTCAATTCCCTACCCCCACGAATATCACTGGAGTTATGTCCTGGTTTGGACTTGTGAATCAGGTGTCGTTTGCATTTTGGCCCCCTTCCGAGAACTATTGAGGACAAAGAACAGAAAGTTCTATTGGGACGAGACACTGGAGAGTATATTCCAAGAATCAAAGAGAGTGATAGTGAAGAGGATTGAGAAGGGTGTCCAAACATTCAAAATGAACAGAGTGACAGGGATGGCGACAGATTACAGCAACACAGGAATATCGTACTTCCTATTTCAAAAATACTGTAGATGTGAGGGTGAAGTAAAGTTGTGGGGATTGCCACTGGAAACTCATTCTCGCTGGGTCCCATTTTACCAACGACGTAAAGTCGCAATATGCACCAGTAGAAGCCCTCGTCTACAGGCTAGATCCCTGCCGAATGTTTATACTTGGATGCCCGGATTTGCTGGTAACAGTGGATCACCTGTTACTAATAAAAAATATTTTCTAACCAGGTAAAGCATCGCCCCGGATTGTACATCCCGATACCCAGCAGGTACCCCACCAAGAAACCCTTGACCAAATGATCGACACTGCCGTCAAAGTTGCCTTCACATCGATGTATGAAAGCGACCCTAAGTTGAAGGCTATTTCATGGGAAAGGATTGTCGCCGTGGCAGTCACAGATGAAGAATGTAGGACCTTAAGAGATTTGATCCAAAATGGTTTCCCCAAATCATGTAACAACCTCCCACCCATAGCTCAGGGTTTCTGGCCTATGCAGGAAGAAATATACTGAACCAGGATGATAATTACCTTCGTCGATGAGGATCGTAGAAACACATGATAACCGACAGTACTGAGTGCGCATTAATGGGAGCAATCGAATAACACTTCGTAATCGTCAGTTTTTCCGTAAAATCTATCCAGTTATGGATGGCCCACATTATGCCACTCCAGGGACCTCAAATTCGTCAACAACCCCCCCCCCACAGGAACGACCTACTGAGGAAGCAATGGATGTTGAATGAAACATCAATGCCAGACCACTTAATGAGACAACAGTCATGTTGCAGAACAAGAGCACCAAGAAACTTGTCCCCACAAATGCGTGGAAAATCGCACGGGTTCTCTGGTGCATATTAAGATGACCACAACAATTCATCCTGTGGTCATGGGGGAATGAAAGCATGTATAAGTAAATGAGTTATCTACTCTTTTGTTGAGAGAGTACACAAGAGTTACTTGCCCATGGTACAGGAAGTACCATGAGTTATCTGCCCATAGTACAGGAAGTACGATGAGTTATCTGTACCTTATTATATAAGAAACTGTGGAGGCGGCCATTTGCTTTTTAGTAGTGAACAATGACAGACGTTGGAAGGGACATCTTCCATACTTTACAGGTAAGAGTAAATTGTTGTCCTGTCCACTTCTTCCATGTGTGATTGTTTTCCAACTAGTGAGTGACTACTGGCTGAAACTATATTATTGATCCCCAGTCCATGATAGAACCAGCAGAGGAATGGTCAATGAACATTAGCTCTATTAGGTTACATTATGGCCAAGAGGATATTCTATCTGCAATGATCACACATGGCCGACTATTTATAATTAGACCATGGACCACCTTAGTTTCATACAGAATCGTTTTTTTTTTAATTCCGAGAAAATTACAGTTCTGGAGTATATAAAACATTAAAAGTTCATGTTGGGGAAAAACATGGATTTGAACTCATGTCTTTTAGCAATACAGATATTCGGTGCCGATCTCTGTGACCGCAACACCTTAGTGGAACTTTGTGAATAAAGTTAAAATAAGAGTTTGTAAAAAAATGGTTTTGTCAGTTAATAATGAATAAGTTATGGTTTGCCAAAATTTGAAGTCAAAGATCTCAAAACTACAAACACTATAGATAAAACCTGTCTAATTTTGGGTGACTACATGTTCGGGGTTTTATTAAAAAAAAAAAAACATCAAAGATCTACATACATTAAATAGAAAATTGATCTCATCTATATGTATACACACACATGCGTACACATATATTGATTTATAAATCTACAAAACTGTTTTTAATGACATCAAAGAGAAAAATTGAGGAAAGGATATTATAAACCGAAACATAATTGAATATCAAATAAATGAGATTACATACTGCTAATGGCATGCAATCCACTCAGACATGGTAATAAACGACTTATATTGCATAAATATAAACATTATATATATATATGGAAATATATATTTGTGTATATATATATTTTAAGAAAATTTACCAAAACTGTTCAATGTATAAGCTTGATAACCATCAGATCATTTCCGGAGAAAATTCCTTGAGGATTTTTCTCCGGAAGTGATCTGATGGTCTTCTGATGAGCTGCATGAAGGAAAGATCCTTGTAATTATATGTTTATTCCTGGTTGTGTGTACGCAAAACAATTGTCAAGTTACATTTAAAATTTGAAAATTCGGAAAAAAAAAATGAATAAAGATTTGGTTATTAGAATTTAAAATAACATTGTTTACTTTATATATATATATATATATATATATATATATATATTAATATATATATATATATATATATATATATATATATATATATATATATATATATATAAATTCCCGAAACAGTTTTTCATGGTAAACAACTGATGATCCCTTAAAATAGTGTTAGAAACAAACTAATATAATAACTGTAAAAAATAAATTGACTTACATGAGTGTTTTTTCCACTGAAAGACTTGGGACTATAAGTTTGTTTTTTTTCTTTTTTTTAAATATAGTTTTAATGGTTGAGAAACTTCCGAGACTATATATATATGTAAAAATAAAAATGGAATTCGGTTACTAACCGAACGAAAATGGTCGTATCTACGGCCGAAATATCTTGGTAGAACTTTACAACATGAGTTTTTGAGTTTATTTTTGTTAGTTGTTGAATTGCTTATTCTTTATTCCATTTTTATTTTTACATCTTGTCTGAAACATTGTTTCTTTTTTCTCATATATATATATATATATATAAAATCATGATTTTTGGGGTACAAAATTTTATTAGAGCAATTACTTTTTTTTTTTACGAGTTTTATCTTTCATGATTAAAGATACGAGATTAAAAAAAGTGCCAGTCGACCGGTTTCGCCCACACTTTACGAGAACCGTATCGTGGGATTTTAAAAGGGGAGAATGTAAAAAAATACAAAAAAAATGGGAAATTATATATTTAAAACCCAAAAGAGCATTACGTTATTTACAATGGAGGGTGTGTCTTAGAGACTAATCACATTCAACCCTAACAGACACTCCCTCTGTTTAAGACGTACGTGGATAGTCTTCAAGATTTTAAGATGGAAAATTGAGTGAGCACAACTGAAGATGGTAAATGAAGTTCGTTGCACACGACGGATTTTTAAGCAAATGGTCTGTTATAGAAGAGCTGTATGTGTTTCTTAGAACGTCCGTTTGCCGGAATATTCCATTCCTAATTTTTCCAGGGATGTGTTGCTGTACTCTGTTGTCCAAACTTAACGTCGTGCTGCCTACGTAGTTGACACTGCAACTACATTGAAAATGATAAATCAAATTATTTTTGTGGTGGTGGTGGTGGGGGGTAAAACATCTTTTCGAGAGGACGTCAGCAAGGGTTTTGTACAGAACACAACATATACATTCTATGCAAAATAGCAATTTTCCACTGCTGAGCTAATTTGTTTGGCGAACTTCTCACTTACTGTACCTAACCAAGGCAAGCGAATATAAATCTGACATTTAGCCACCGTATTAGGTTTTATTTCAGAAAAATTGGCTACTTTCCTCTTGATGACTGACCTAATCACATCCAGAGGGTAGCCATTATTGGACAAAGTATTAGTAATATTTTTTCTTTTTTCGTCTAATTTTAATTTTGAACAAATCATAAGGGCTGTGTGTGTTATGTTTGCCTGGACAAAATGAATCCCAACGAGTAAACAATCCTGTGAACGTAGGTTTACGATAAATTGATGTAAGGTACCAGGATGGAGTTTTCATTACTAGTACATCGGGGAAAGCTAGAGACGAATTGCACTCTCCTTCATAAGTATACTTTTGGGTTTTAAATATATAATTTTCCGTTGTTTTTGTTTTTTTACATTCTCTCTTTTAAAATCCCACGATACAGTTACTGTAAAGTGTGGACGAAACCGGTCGACTAGCACTTTTTTTTTCATTTCGTATCTTTAATCATAATATATATATATATATATATATAGTAAAGCGAGTCTGTTTCTTACATCTTTGTGGGTAATAATTTTCTTCATACAAAATAAGTGTTTGATTCACCATTTTTTTGTGAATCATTGGTTCATGTTCTTAACAACAAAAATTGTATTTCGATATTTTTTTTCAACACATAATTCATCCCCCTCGGAATAATTTTAAAATAAGTGTATTTTTCAATTATAAACTAGATAACAATAGCAGAAGCAGATATGTGGCTAGAAAAATAGGGAAGGAAGTCTTGATGTCTTTTCTCTCCTATCTTTCATTACTGTAGACAGGGGAAGAGAGGGAGGGAGAGAAAGGGGAAGAAGAGGGAGACAGTCTGCTTTATGTATTGAATTAATGGCTTTACCATATCATACTTGTCTTTTGGGTCAAGCGCGTAGCGCGTCTAAAATAGAAGCAGAGTCTGTAAGTTCGAACCTCAACCGGAGGGGGGGGATAATTATTTTTAATCAGATTTTGTCCCATAATAAACTTTCAAATTACAATATTAAGCAGATTGTTTACTTTTACTTTTATATAATTTACAGAAATTAGGACCCTAGTTAACCCTGCTAGTGTATATATATATAATTATTTCACAATCAGACAACTCCGCAGCCCACGACCTATGAAAGAAACAAACCGAAAGTCCTAGACTGTCTAGGACTTCCAGTTTGTTTCTTTCATAAGTTGTGGGCTACGGTGTAGTCTGATTGTGGAAATAATTATATATATCATCTCACATTCAATATATATATATATATATATATATATATATATATATATATATATATATATATATATATAAAGAGGGTAGTGCAGTATTAGTGCAGTTCCAACGAGAGAAAAATATATATGTAAAGGAGTAAGGCTACCAACATTTGTAAAAAGTTTACAGAAATAAAGACCCCATGAAACAACACTCTTTCAAATCAAAGGACATTTCTTCAAATGGATTTACATATCTGATGAGATCGGACCACCGCTTGAAACGCGTTATATAAAATGATAAAATGATAAAATAACAAAATAATAAATAAATGTTGAAATTTTTTTTTTTCAAATGTTTGTAGCCTTACTCCTTTACACACACACACACACACACAATATATATATATATATATATATATATAAAAGGAGATTGTAGTTTGCTTGAAGCATTGCTGGTAAATGTAAGTGTAAATTAGTCGTCCAAGGCTATAGCAATGCGATGTGGTTGCCGTGAGATGGAAAAGTGAAAAGAAATAAACGCAGGGAGAGAGTGAAACTCAAAACGATTTATTAATAATTTCACCAAAACTGATTAAATACCAAATAGTATTTTTTTTTTTTTTTTGGTAAGTAACAGATCGGCAAAGGGTAATCTTAAATTTTCGAAAGAACAACTTTCATTATCAGAAGACAACAATAGAAGACCGAGAGGGTCGGAAAAACGTGAAAAAAACCGTGTAATACGATGATCTGACACCGGTTTTTTCACGTTTTTCCGACCCTCTCGGTCTTCTATTGTTGTCTTCTGATAATGAAAGTTGTTCTTTCGAAAATTTAAGATTACCCTTTGCCGATCTGTTACTTACCAAAAAAAAAAAAAAAATACTATTTGGTATTTAATCAGTTTTGGTGAAATTATTAATAAATCGTTTTGAGTTTCACTCTCTCCCTGCGTTTATTTCTTTTCACTTTTCCATCTCACGGCAACCACATCGCATTGCTATAGCCTTGGACGACTAATTTACACTTATATATATATATATATATATATATATATATATATATATATATATAGGCAAAAAAGCACGTATGAGAATTACAAGTAACCACAATAAAGACTTATTCTTGTTTAAATAAGCATTTAGTTCTAATTCGAGTTCATTTTCATTTCTTCTTTTGAATAGCAGTTCGAAATAGTTGTAAAAGGATAGAGCCACGAAATATCTGGCTTGCTTGTCAGATTGATGCAGGTGGTGGTGGTGGTTGTGGTTTCAGCAAAAACAATTTTCCATCACGTTTGATAATCACTGTTTTCAAATTGAATAAAAACCCATTTTGTTTTTTGTTAATATTTTTGATAGACTACAAATGTGGACAGTTTAGATATTGATTTAGTATCGATTCGATTAAATCCTATCGAAAATTAAACATTGGACAAATATATTTTATGCGGGGAAAAATAGAAAACAAGAACAGATAAAACGCGTCCATTCCACCTGCACGTTTAGGGATGAAAATCACATTCTAAACTTGAGCGTCACCGACCGTTAGACAGAGCCGTTTATGGAGATACAGGGGCATATCTAAAACTCTGATGATGTTGTTTGTTATCTTGCTTGCTTTTCACCGTGCATGAATGTTTTAGATAGTGGGTGGAAGGATGGAATAAACGTAAATAAAAGGCAAAGAATAAGAGAAGTGGTGAGAGGGATGGAATGGTGTAAATAATCAAGAGAGAAAGAGAGTAGAGAATGGATAAAGTGGGAAAGAGAGAGAGAGAATGAGAGAGAGAGAGAGAGAGAGAGTGGAGAATGGATAGAGAGGGGAAAAGAGAGAGAGTGAGAGAGAGAGAGTAGAGAATGGATAGAGAGGGGGAAAGAGAGAGAGAGTGAGAGAGTAGAGAATAGATAGAGAGGAATAGATAGAGAGGGGAAGAGAGAGAGAGAGAGAGAGTAGAGAATGGATAGAGAGGGGAAGAGAGACTTTGCATCTATTATGACATCACAATGTATTCTAACTTTGTAAACTCATTTGACTTTGTAATCCTTATGAAAACATGATTATCAACCAATGAAACAAAGTTAAGCAATTATATATTTAATAATATATATAACAAATACTGACGCAACGGATCACAGGTGGTTTAGTACTATTTCAAGCTTAAGTGTGACAGACTAACGAAAATACTATTTCAAACTTAAGTGTGACAGACTAACGAAAATACTATGCCAAACTTAATTGCGACAGACCAACGAAAATACTATTTCAAACTTAATTGCGACAGACCAGCGAAAATACTGTCAAACTTACACAGGAGAGATTGACCGACAGACAGAACCTTTTATAGAGATGCTTCACCTCATTTAAAATGAGATGTGTTCAATCCTTCAATCTGCAAAGTCATTGACAACAATACGATTTCAAACACAAGTGTGACAGAAAAACGGGCGGACAGAGCCTCTTATAGAAATGCGTGGACGCATCTAAAATAAGATGCTTCCATTAGAGATGCATGTAAAAAAAAATCATCTTTGTATCAACTCCTATGATAGCGTAAGTATCTATATGTATGACTAAAAGATCTCGATCAGATATTAGGCGACAAAACTAACGCAATAAATATGTAAACATTTCTTTTAAAGAGAACGTTACACATTTAGCGAAAAAAGCAAATTTAACCTGTTGATGAAATCCCACTGCATTGATTGCCGCCATTTCGTTTCATTAAGAGCGCGCGAATGAATTCAAAAGAAAAACTAGGGAGATCAATATTTGGAGAGGCGAGCTGTGATGTACAGTTGTAATCAAATCACACTGCGATCAGCGTGTGACAACACTTGATCAATAAAAGCCGACAGATCTGAAGGAGGTCGAAAGTTTTCTTGTCACAAGAACGGCAGCGGTTCAACAACGAAACTCTTGCAAACACATAATTGGTTTACTTAAGCTTTGAAAAATCCAATCTCGCTTTAAAAACACATACTTATCTCTTACATAAAGGAAAGTAGTATTTCTGTCTGTCTGTCTGCAAGTCTCTCAGTTTACGTTTGGATAAGGGCGAAAAGGGATTAGCAGACTGTGTTATCATCTAACATGATATCTTGCGAGTACATAACTGTAATCTGAGCTTTCAGCAATCATTACATTTTTATATTACATGCTTTTCTTTATAGACCCTCTTCTTCACCATGATAATGCACCTGCTCAGAACACCCTGAGCATCCGACAGTTCGTAGCTGAGAGGAATGTCACTATACTGGAACAAACTCCCCATTCACCCGATTTTTTTCTGAGCTTTTTTTCTTTCGTTTTACCAAGCTTATGGTGATCATCAAGTGGACATATTTTGAGGTCGTGATGATGAAGCTGATGACAAACCAAAAAGAATCCTTCCAGCGGTGTAACGAAACGTGGTAGTGAAGGATGGGGAAAAGGGAATTAGACTCGAAGCTGATTGCTTTGTAAGGGAAAACAATCATGTACAATTTAAAAACAAAAATTGAAATAAATTGTTTGTAACTCCAGTCCCGTTACTTTTCAGACAAATCGAGTATATATTTTTGTTGACTAGAGACAAACAATGGCTTATTTACATGTTTCTTCGTTATCACTTTCACAACATTTCGGCCGTTGTACTGTAGCAGTCACCAATAGGGACTAGTTTTGAATGCGTAATCACTGTCCCTGTGAGCTGGCTTGTCCAATCAAATCACAGGGCGCAGTAATATCGTTAGTTCCCTAAGGGACTACTTATGTTCCCTTAGGGTTCGAGGAAAAAGATCAGACGACCTCCTGGCACCAGCTTGGACACATCGCAGAGAGCACCAGCGAGGAACGAGGAAACGCTCTCTCTTCTGCCTCCGTCGTCTCACTCGACGACTACTACCATCTTCACCTGAAGAAATCCACAGGCGACCCTAAGAACTCTTATATTCTTCCTCTTCCTCAGACGGACACCGTCCCACTCTCATCTACCTATACCAAACGGTATAGGTAACCTTGAGTTAATAAAACCCCTTTTTGTTATAGTTACAGAAATACTTTTCGTTGTTCCGTTTCTTTACGAGAAGATTAAAGGATAACCCCTTTCATCCTCTCATCATCTCCTTGCAGTACTCTTCACACTTCGTCAGATACCTTTTGCCATAAGCGATAACCTTCTTAGAATTTCGAATTGAATCCTTTACTTAATCCACTGGGGTAGACTGCGCTCATTGCAAGTTTAATGACTTTTAGTTATCAGTTTATTTTTTTTTTTAGGGACTGAAGAAAAGCATCTGAAGAAGGCCGAGAAGAACAATAGTCGAAACATTGTAAAATTGACAACACTCAAGATGAGGACAACAGTCTGAAACATGTCAAAATAATGTAAATAACAAAATTCCTCATCTCATCAATATTTGGAGAGGCGAGCTGTGATGTACAGTTGTAATCAAATCACACTGTAATCAATGTCATTTGAAAAGATGATCATTTGCAGTTAAATTACGGACGCAGATTGTTTAAGTTCAAAACAATTGTATAAAAGTTATACACAAATGTGTAAGTTCTGAACCTTTTTATTAAACAAATGTTGTTTTTTTACATTTTCTAAAAATTTTTTTAACACATTCATAAAATATTTAAATTCTATAAATACCAAGTAGTTTTTCTATAAATATTCGATGTACAATTTTTCAAGAAGCGCCAATATAAACAGTTGTGCAAAAAAAAAACTTCCTAAATTTTAAATTTAAATCGCATAATCGAACTTTCGATTTCTTTTTAACTCTTAAATTTATAAATAAGAAGTTAAGATCCGGAGATGCATGCCGGTTTTCTTTTTACCAAATTATTATTTTTTTAATTGGATTTTGAAAATTAAATTATTTCAATACATTTTTCTTTTTTAATTAAATATTTTAAATTATTAATTAATCAATCGATATTTATTTTTAGAATTTTACACATCTTGCTTATTCATATTCACACACACACACACTGATGATGAGATAATTTTATAAAGATAACAAAAATATTTTTTAATTAAAAACAAAAAATTCTCGAATAGCTATTTCTATTTGATAACTTTTGAAAGAAATAACAGCAAAATAATTTGAAAAAGAAAGAAAGAAACAAAATTAAATGTCCAAGTGACGTGAAAATATTCTTTGAAAAAGATAAATGAGTTGAGCAAATTTATGCATTTTGTTTACACAAGAACGATTTCAGAATTTTGATACTAAGGTGATAAGAATATTAGGAAATCTTAATGATCTTAAAACGATTCTTGCCAAAGGCCTGTGAATATTCTGGGTTGGCCAGTAAGTGTCGGCCTATGGCAGAGTTATTCTGTATAAAAATACCATTTTAAAATTTTGCACTATTAAAAACTTTTCAACTTCTTTTTCAAATTTACTATGTTTGTATTGCGATTGTTTTCACAAAAAATAAATAATTTTTAAATATAATTCATGAATATTAATCATCTACTTTCTCGTAGTTATTACGAAATGTTTTTTTTATGTGAGAAAATGACTTGAGTTGCACGTGTTGTTTTGTTGGAATAACAGACTTAATTTATCTTTTCCCTCATCCTCAAACCCCAAAATATGAGTTTCAAAATAAGACGAAGAATTCCTTGTCCAATTCTACATCTGTGGTGGACGAGACGCGATCCGAACGAACCCCAAAAAGCAAATGGCTCCAATTGCTACCCTTTTTTACTCTCTAGTTCGTTGGGATATGCTTTCCTTCTTTTTCATTAAAAGCAAGGTTCGTAACAGAAATGTTTTGATTGAGGAATTCCAACCAATCAAAAACTAGCACGTCGATGTTAAATTGGTAAGCGATGCGAACTCGATAACCCCTATAAAAGAACGAAGAGAGTTCACAGAGTTCCTTTTTCACACAGAAAGACCTCGGAGACAGACCACGAAAGAACGCATGAGAAGTACGCTCCCACTCTAGTCCGGCCCTTTTGGCCGGGGCGATAAGAAAAAATAAACACTTCAAAATTCAACAAGCTCTCTTTGCCTTGCACACAGTTACTTACACACAAACAAGTCAGACGAATATAAGCACACCGCTATGAATCACACACAGTAACAGAGTAAGGTAACATACCCCCCACACACAGTATCACATTGCTACTTACGCACATAATGCTCTATGACTCACGCACTAACAAATATAGACATACACATCTTTAGCTCCTTGTGTCTGCTTAATTAATGAACATTTCTACCAAAGAACACGAGTTGAATAAACTTCACCAGAGAACATTTCTTCACTGAAACTAACCTTTATATTCTTGTAAAATTGTCGTTCTATAAATGTTTTGTTGATTAATTGCATTTCAGTTCTCATTCATAAACGCCATACATATTAAGTTAGCGCTTTCTAGCTGGTGACCCTAATATTTCTCCTTTAATACATCCATATTCTTCCTTAGCCATTCCATTTCCATTTATATTTACTATGCGTGTCAAGCAAGTTAACACAGGCCACACATCTATGATAACATTTTTATAAACATGGAATCAGTAGTTTTTGTGATGTCAGGTAATAAAGTAATATACAATCAATTTTATGGAATGTTGCAGCAGCATTCTGGAGGCCTCCTTAGTTTGATTTTCTGTCTACTTAAAATGTTATCGAAATTTTTTGATAATTTCTTTTAATAACAACAACATATAAAAAACGTAATGCGCAGGTGTGTTAATCTGACTCAAACTTAAAATCCGTCAAACTTTAACTCTTTTTGATATTGCTTTGATGAATTGTATCTTTGATCCTTATAAAATCGAAAGTTTGAATGTTTGTTTATTTGTTTATTTGTTTGACTCCTATAGAAATCCATATGTTAAAAGTTAAAAGACTTTCTCCGATTTCATCTGGGGTCACTAGGATCCAAATTGATGACTGAGGGGGTTTGAGTAAATCCGGTGAAAATAAGTGTCTTTTGAAAAGATGCACTTATGCCATAAACAACAAAGACGACATGAAACTTCTCTTGGATTCTACGAGTAATCAAATAATTGTAATTATTATTCAATCTGATTTTGGGGAATTTGCGATAAAAATCTACAATAAGAAGAAATGGAGTGTTTGAGTGTTGAGAATAATTGAGTATAACATATTGGTACTTCTGCAGTTTATGGACTGTGCTGAAATAATAACGTTATTATTTAGAAACCCATTCTTAACATGCAGAGGGGGGTGTTAAATATTCTGTACTTTCAACTAACAATTCAATAAAGAAAAGATACTGAAAACAATTGAATTTAACTTGAAAATTTTATCTAAAAAATAGCACGGTGCGTAAACTGCAGAAGTACACATATTTGTCACTTTTTACTTTTTAAAGTAACAATTTTATATTCTACACGTTTTGCTTTTGTTTTCTAATATGCACGAACTACTTTCATTCCAAGGCAATGCCGCGTGCTTCTACCACTTACTATTGTATTAATAAAACTAGCCGACAAGATCTTGGTTGTCTGTGTATGTTTCTAGTCTATGTATATTTTTGATAAATACATATTTAATTATTTTGTTATATATTTACTATTAATCGAATATTTATTGAAATTAAAAATAAAAGTACTGGAGTACTGGTGTCATTTGGGCTGGTGAATCTCTGTCCCATTTGAGGGTTCTTGATAAGGTGCAGAAACGTATCTGCAATTTGATTGGCCCTACCCTTTCTTCTTCTCTGCACCCTCACAGACGTGATGTTGCTAGTTTCAGTCTTTTCTATAAATACTATTATGGCATGTGTTCTTCAGAATTATGTGATCTATTCCCTGCTTCCTTTGTTCCAGCTCGTTTGACTTGTTGGTCTAGTGGTCTCCATCAATTCGCTGTTTTGATACCTCATTGTTATACAGCTTCCAGTAGCTTCTTTCCAAGAACTGCAGGCTTGTGGAACTCTCTTCCTGCTGACTGTTTTCTTCCTACCTATATCCTTCCAATAAGCATCTCCTGTAATTGCGATAATCATATTTCATTTTTGTTAGCTCCTTACATCAAGTGGCTTCATGCCTTGTCTGGAGCGATATCCATTAAAAAAATGAATAAGGTAAAGCTTAAACGAACTTTTGAAAGTTCTATTTAAAAAAAATGAATTATTTTTCTCTAAGCCCCCCCCCCCCACACACACACACACACACTGGCAAAATGTTTCCACCCGGAAAACGCGGTAAATACGACTAATTATAAAATATACAATTTATTGAATAAATGCTGAAAATGTCATTGAAATTGGATAATTCTGACTTTTGGTGATTACAAAAAGTAACACATTTGTTTATCTACAAAGATTAGTTTCCCAGTTAGCCCCACCCTCCCATACTATGGATTGGAGTGTGTGTGTGCGGGGGGGGGGGGGGTACAGCAGACAGTGATCGCTATCGTTGTTTTTTCTAATACAAATCTTATTCCTTCTTCTTATGGTTAACATTAAAGTTTTTTTTTTTTTTCATGTGAGCAAATGACTTGATTTACTTGTTTATGTTGTTTTAGAACAGGGCCGGGCAACCTTTTCTGAGTGATGGCCAGATGAGACTTTTGGAAGGAGATCGTGGGCCGGAGTGAAAAACGAAATCTTCCAAAAGTCTCATCTGGCCCTCACTCTGAAAACGTTGCCCGGCCCTGCTCTACTCTATAGTAAAAACCAATGTGTATTTATTATTACTATATTTTGTTTACATGAATAAATTGTACAAAAATTGCATTGAACACTCTACAAATCAATGAAACTGCTTTCCATGTCTGACTCGATAGTTGAGGTAGACAACAGATAACTGATATTTATACATTTTTATCCCACTGTAAATCTTAATTGAAACCTACTTTTACGTCTATGTCACAAAATGATATGAGTTTTTCTGAGAGGTCAGCAGGCGGGATTGCAATAATAAAGCCTAGCAGGGTGGCGGACTGGACGCTAAGCCTTCGCGGGCCCGATGTGGCCTGCGGGCTGGAAGTTGCCCACCCTTGTTTTAGAATGAAAAATAAATATCCCTTTCCCTTAAGGATCTTGGTTTACTGAAAAGTTACAAATGGCTGACCATGGCTAAGAATAATGGCCACATTAAGAAAAAACATATTATAAAAAGTTCTCTTCACTATTTTGTGAAAATATAAGCGTTGTTCATAGAAATAAAAATTATGGCAAATAAAATATTGACTTACCAGAAGTCTCAATAGTAAATGACTGTTTTTTTCCGCCATCAGGAAAGATGAGAAAACCAGTCATTGCTATCAGCAGTATTTCCTGAAAATACAAAAAGCAAAATTATATATAGACTGACTCAATTTTTTACAATTTATCCATATATATATATATATATGTTAATTAATTAATTTATAAATTAACTACTCAGAAAAGCGACAAATAATAAACGCACCGGTAAACACCGGTGTACTATCGCCAGTAAAAAACAATAACAAAACTAAAAATCAGCGTATATATATATATATATATATATATATATATATATATATATAATAGAGAATGGTAGTTTGCTTGAAGCATTGCTGAGAATAGTAGTAGTATGACAGATCAACGAATATGCTATTTCAATTTGAAGTGTGACAGATCAACGAAAATGTTATTTCAATCTGAAGTGTAACAGATCAACAAAAATGTTATTTAAAACTGAAGTGTGACAGACTAACGAAAATGCTATTTCAAATTGAAATGTGACAGACCAACGAAAATGCGGTTTTAAATCGTAGTGTGACAGACTGACGAACAAAGCTTCTAATAGACATGCTAGGATGCCTCTATAAATTGAAATGCTAATAATGATTCAAATTTTCATTGTTAAATATTTGGGCAGGAGCAAAATGTAGTATCTATTCTGTTATTACACTCCATCTTTTCTGTTCTTAGTCAGTGAACGATAAATCCTTCTAGACTGAAGCAATTCTAATTTTTGTTCCAATCGAGAGTGCCTCTTTTTGGGGAGCTGGATTTTCTCACATTAAAAATCAACTCTGTGTCTAACTCTGCCCTCGTGAAGCGGCAAGTAAATAATGACCATAACATTTTATGTAACATCTCCAATATTTAAATCTATGTGCATGTTATGGATGCTTGTATAAATATATCTATATGGTATCTTTCTTATATCTATATTTAAAAAAAAAGAAAAATTTAATTCTTAATAAGGATTTTAAATTGGTATAATTTGATTGCTTAACATTTTAGGTAGAATCTACCATAATTAAACCAGTGTGTATGCATGTGTGTGAAGGGTGAATCTATATAATATGTTTTAATGTTTTGTCAATAAATTGCCATCCATTTTCACCCAAAAGAAAATATTAGAATCTTAATAACAAATCTAAACAATTTCTTGTTTGCTAGATGTGAAGGTTTACAGGGAAACATTCTGTAGAGCATTCCTGAGTTATAGCTTTATACACACACATGGTGGACGTATCAGAACAGATACTGCACTTAAATCTCTTTAAAGAAAAAAGAAAAACTGAAATCCTCTTCACTGTTTTTTTAAATAATTTTCTTTTCTCTTTATTTTGTTAGGCATGAGCATCCTTCTAGATGCCAGACATTCATCTGCTAATTCAGAGACTCCAACCGAGTGGTCTTTTTAGGATTCTTTGTCTGATATGAGTTTTCAGTCCTGTCAACGACCTGCACAAAGTAACCATCTTCCTCCTCTGACTTATGACTTAGTCATTTCCTCCCAGGGATTGTCATTAATATTTACTTTCTTCATTGTGTCCCTCAAGAAATTCTGATATCTCTTCTTTGGTTTACATTGCAAATGTATCTCCAGAATGAGCTCATCATACAGCAGCTGATCCGGAAGTTGGGGATCAGCTCAAGACGTATCACATGATCAAACTACTTGAGTTTTTGTTTTATGATCATTACCTCGATGCTGCACATGTTACCTTACTGCAATACCTCTAGATCCGGAACATTTAAAAAAGCCGCTGGCAAACATTTCCCAGGCATAGAATATGTTTATGATGGATTATCCATATCTCACATGTATACAACAAGACCGTAAGCACACATGTCCTATATATGTTTATTTTAGTGTTAACTTTGATATTTGTCTGTGACGAAAGTCTTTATATTCTGATTTTCCATATTTACTGGGAGCCTTTTAATGTCTATAGTTAACTTGACCATCTACAGCACACAATTGGGATAGTATACAAACCTATCCCAGACACAACACCAAAACTGTTTTAGACATAGTTGAGCAAGAATCTGTCCTGACTATGTCACAAAACTGCATCCGGTAGTAAAGCCCCAATTTGGGAAGTGTAGAGTCACCCCTTAGTTGCTGTTACTCCCAGGTCCACTCTAACTTGGTATGGTAGCACCGGTCAGGATACCATCTATGGGTTAAATAGAATTTATCATTTGCAGACTATTTGAGAAGCAAGTTACAGTTCTGAGTCGAAGGAGAACGGTATATGAAATAAAAGTAACTAACGCTGTGTTGTAAAGTTAATCTAAATGCATGTAGGCTTGACCATCTGATTCTAGACTATATTCCTTAGTCAGAGAGAGGGTGCTCCGAATGTAAACTCAGAAAACGTACATGTGTTTGTCAGAATCCTTACGATAGAATGGAAAGTATCCAGTCATGTACAAAAGGATTAGAGGATATTGAAGAGTGTATGTTAGTTTCACTTAGTGCAAGGATATCAGGGGAGTTAACTAGGAGAAAGGTTTCAACGTCATCGATATTGGATCTAAGTCCTCAGATTTTTGTGAATGCAAGGGAGGAGGCAAATGTGTTGTTGGTGGTGGGCATCTGGTTTGATCTTGTTGATTTTTCTTTATATAATCATTTTTAGTTTTTGATAAGTAGATTATTATCTAAGTCTTTATCTCTGGGGTTATTAACTTAGGATAGCCAACCGAAGATAAGTATTGGGTCCATTTCGATGTGCAACATGACACTACAGTAACCCTGATATTATACAACTGTTGAGAGAGTAGCCGCTTTTAATGCTACCTAAGAGTTAGGGATCCCTGCACTACCAGTCAAAAAGAGCAGCAAGACAAGCTGTCAAACCTTCACCTTCAACCTGTCAGAACAAAAGCGGCCCAGACTAGTTATGTGAGACTACTTGACAAGAAATCTTCTCCAAGTTTCCCAGATAAAGAGAAAGAGAGATGGCGTTCATTGTTCTAGTCAGGAAACAAGGCCAAGCTCTGGGTGTCTTTGAAGTATCCCTGCGCTAGTACCTCTGCACCTGGCTAATAGAAAAAGGCATGCAAAGGCCGGGCGACAGTCAGAGCCTATCTACTCCTTAAGCAATTTAGGTTTGCAAACCTGATATTTTGTTCGAGGCTCTAGGAAGGTTGTCGGCCAGGACTAAGGGGGCCTCCCTACCCCAGTGGTATGTTGTCAAGATTTAAGTCGGTAGCACAGGTTTTGTATCAGAGTTTTTCTTCTCTTAGATGGATGACCTGAAAAGATCTACAAGTCCATTACACTGGGAGGGGTAATCACGTGCCTGTGTACTACACCAGATATTTCTGCGCCCTCACATGGATAGATTATAAACATTAAGTTATTACTTAGAATAAGTTTTCATGCTTCTTTCTCGGAAAAGGAAAAAAAATTGAAGATAGGTTTCCCTCTCATAATTGTCAGAAGGGGAGAAAACGTAAAGCAGAGTAGCATACCAATTTGCTTTTATTTGTCATTATTTTTGAACGCATCTCACTTAGACTTTGAGAAATATTTCTAATTTAATATCATTTCTCTACACATGGAAACAAATAAAACATTTATTTAAAAAAAGAAAAGATTTAAAACATTTAGCAAGAGAAAAAAAAACGAACGGAGCCGGGAGGGGGGATAGAAAAAGTGCATATCATGCGGTTGTCTTGAACTTTAACCTCATCGTTTGAGGGCTAGGAAGGGATAGGTCACTAGATTTAAGGAATTGGTACTAAAGACGAATGCAAAGGAAGTGGGGGGGAGGCTTCCTTTCTATTTTTTCAACTTTTATTATCTAAGACCTGATATCAAAATTCAAAATTATATCATATTAAAATCTTTAAATATTTAAAGATATTAAGAACTTGAAGCATAACATTTTTTACCAAAATGACTAAGTTTGACATTAAATGACCCAGAAAGGGCCGACATGCTGTAAAACAAAACAACTAATCAATTTTTCTGAATAGAAATGGTAGACGGCTAGTATTTTTATCCAGGTTTCGGTTGGAGCATTCAATTTTATATTAATGGTTAATGCAGACTCAACACAAGCAGTGAGAAAGCAGTTGATCAGCATCTGTAAATTCTACTTCAGGGTAACCAACAAGATCAAAATGATCTGCATGAATCAAATATGTAAAAGTTTTAGAAAATAGGCATGAAACCGATGGACGTTGTACAGGTTCTCCTGTTGTACTATATCCAATGAACACCCCAATATTGTGGCCATTAAAAGCTCTCATCTGCATAATCAAAATGATCTGCATATCAAAAATCATGAATCAAATATGTAAAAGTTTTAGAAAATAGGCATGAAACCAATGGACGTTGTGGCCATTAAAAGCTCTGATCTGCATAATGGCAAACAACACAGTAAATACTGTGTGAGCAAGAATATCACCTTACACATACATACGTACACAAAATTATATGTACCCCCACCTCGGTGTTCATTTAACTGTGACTAAATGGTTTCTAACATAATTTTGATATTGATTGAAGGAAAAATTGTAAAGAAAAAAATCTATTTCCCAAACCTAAAAGGGAAAAGAAAAAATTACAGCTTAAAAAACCTGGATTTTATATTTGAGATTTGTTTTTGAGTTAAGGACTATTTTCTTCTGAACTATTCATTAGTGAAAAAAGGCAAATCGATTTTGCATTGCTGATGAGAAATTCATTCGAGCTTTAATTAATTCATCTTGCAAGTTCATCATTCGAGAAAAGAGGTTGCTAATTTAACCATTGTTCTGATTATTTTCGAATTTATTCTAATCAAAAATGATCCTTCTCAAGAAATTCTTCAAGATTTAAAGAATTTCAAAAGTCCTTTTTTTAATTTCAACTGAAGCAAACATTTTAGAGAAGATTGTCAATCTGCATTCATCTCATTTAATCATTCTTTTCAGGCAAAATACAAAAACTTTTTCTTAAAAAATGAAGGTTATTAATTACTCATGAAAGACCATTTGAAATTTTGTAAGCAAAGAGACAATTTGGTAAAAAAAAAAATGGATGCCAGGTTTTAGTTGCACGAGGCTGGCAAGCATGAAGAGGAAATTAATTAATTTCCTATGGAGAGGAGATGAATATTTTCTTGGTTTTAAACATGCACTTTAGATGTTACTTCGATTAACGATGTTCATGCCGATACTGGCGTTTTATATATACTAGCCGATAAACCCACAATTTGTCCTGATCTAAATTTAGCTGAAAATTTTTGCTTAAATTTATACAGGTCTCATGATTCTGATTATTTAACTGTAACAACGATACACTAAATTGAATTCCTCGAAATCCTTCACAAATGTGAAATTCATGAAAAATATTTAATTGTTGACACTTTAATAGATTTTTAAAATATATAAATTTTTTTAAATGCCTAAAAAAATTTAAACATTTTAGTATTTATCAAAGATCTGTTTGTAGCAGCGCGGACCCTAGCATGTAAAGATGTTGACTGAAATTGTATCTTAGCGAAAATGCTAAGATCCACCTGACGATTGAATTGGTATAAAAACATTAGAAAATGAGTACAAGCAGATAAAAACAGGGAAAAACATGAATGTTCTATGAAAAAAAGAAAGAAATTGTTTCACGATAACTACATGTACAAAATTACAAGACATTTTATGTGATTAATTGCTCATTTGAAATGTTCAGTTCTCATATAAAGTTCAGTTATGCCTGTAATTTATTAGTGTGTATATGCGTGCGGCAGTGTAGACATTTGTGTGAGTGTGTGTTGCTTTCCATTAGAGCGTATAAGTGTATGAATGTGTGTGCGCACATGTTGAAAATTGATGATCCATCTCTTTACCCCTTTGTGACAGCGACATGCACACAAATGCCTACACTATTTGTCAGGGTGCCAAAGTGTATATGTGAGTTGAAAAATGAATAGTAGCTCCCCAAGCCCCAAAGGGGCGAGAGAGGTGGAAACGTTGTGCTCGTGTTAAACGTATGTTGAATTTTTTCCAACTGGATTTCTTGAGGATAACTTCACCTTAAATAATGTTTCGATCGGCTTCAGACGCATGTTTTTATTTTGACTATGAAAAAGGAATTTTAATCGCCGGGGCGTGGTGGGACGTAGTTGAAAGCATATATCTATAACTTCTCTCTGTTTAAAGTTCGGTAACAGTAACTGTCAATTTCTAAAACAACAAATGAACGCGTTCGAAGTTCAAATTTGAAAAAAGAAAGCCCTGCTATTTGTGTGAATTTAAATAGAACAGTAACAGTCGATTTGTTGTTGTCATCAGCGCGAGTTAAGTATTATGTAAAAAAATAAAATTAACGTGTTCTGGGTCTTATTTTGAAAAAAAATTCCTGCACGACTTCAAAAATAAAAATAGTAATAAACGAGTTCAAAGTTTTTATCTGAAAAAACAAAACAAACAAAAACAAACAATCCTACAGTTGTAACATGCTTAATGGCCGCAACGAATTAAAACAAATTCGTGTTTATTTAATTACTTTAAATATTAAAATATCGAATATAAATAATTATTTAAATGTTTCAAACTTCAAAAACATACATTCTTCACTTAGATATTCTTTGTTTAAATATTTAATGTTTGTTTTATGAAATGAAGAAAATTTATTAAAAATTAAATTTCGTTTCTTTACTTTCTAATATATGTTATATCCACATATTTTGCTCCATAAAGCATGAAAAAAAGAGTAGGGGACTTGTTGGCACACGTTCCCCTACAATAAAAAAAAACTAAAGTGTAATTCGCCAAGAAGCGAACACACATTACCGGATGTAGTCTAGACAGCTAGACACAAGAGACGAGAGATCAGCCCAATCAGATTGGAGGAAAACCTGTTGTGAGGCAGGAAAGGCCCTAGAGAAACATCGAGATAACCCCGAGCAAAAGAAAACAAGAGAGTCAGATTTCAGGAGCGGACGAGTGAACATGTGTCTAGATTTGCACTTCAAATCGAGACAATGTATCCCCGTATACAAGGAAAAGTGGAATTCAAAATTAATCGTCTAAGAAAAATACAGCAAGGATCTTACCGCTGTTTATCAGATATAACAAGGAAAAACCCAGTCCGACAAAGTTTATGAGATTACATATAACTCGCCACACTAAAAAAAAAGCTATCTGCAAAAGACGGACATCAGAAGTAAAAAAAAAAATTTCTGTGATAATATCTTCCACTCAGCGTGTCAGCTATCACACGAAAAAGCTCTATAAAAGGTATGTGCATTATTGCTAAAAAGAAGAAAAAATGACATATTTTTAATTCGTCCTAATTTGAACTTTCATATTTACCAATTCTTTGACTCCTGACCGATCAACCATTCTCGGTCTTAACAAAACCAGCTCCTCTATCAAAAACTCCCCTAGCGCAGAGTAGAACTTTTAGTTGGTCATTTTGAATTAATAAACACTTGTAATGTTTTCATGATATCGCCATTGTTAATTTTTACAAGTGTCTTATTTGATGTTTGTAAACTGTGATACTAATGTGCCCCGTTCTTTTCTTTCCCATGATTACTTGGTTCTCTCCCTTTCATCGTTTTAATGAAAAAATAAAAATAAATAAATAAAAGTCGTTTTCACTAACAGCGAGTCTAACACTTGATCCGTGGGCCCGATTAAAACATAAAGGATAGGAGACGTGTGGTGTGAGAAGAGCGGGGGTTTCCAACCTTACACATTATTAACATTCATGGCTGATTTACACATTTGTAACATTGGTATCATAGTATCGCGTTTATAACATTGGTGTCAGAAGTTACAGACTCTTCACAGACGAGTAACGTACCCGCAGTGAAACACATAATGCTGGTTTTCGAGACAGAAAATACAGTGCTGTTAAACGCTTAACTTGTTAAGCAACTGGACAAAAAAAAGGAAAAAAAACAAAAAAAACAAACAAATCTTAATAAGGGATTGCCCCAAAGATGGATTACTCCGGACGCACCGAAGTTCAGTTATTGAGTTTCATTAAAGACCAAACAGCTGAGCTATTCAGACTCAAACAGGATCCATCACAAGCATCAAACTCCATAATACGAGAAATAGCGGAGGATTTGGATAATCTACTGATAGCGATGAAATCAACAACCCCGACATTAGCGCAATCAAGTCGTCCAACCGTTTACGATTTGCTTTTAAAGCAACAGTCATTGCGTTATTCTATGCATTATATTCACCCATTTCAACCGGGTGTTGACGTGAACAAATTCATTACCAACCTAAACAAGGCATATGCTATTCACGTGCGACTGAAGCATCAAAAATACCTCAAATTGGAGGAGGAATTTTTAAAAGTGGCTAAGCAACTACTTAACGAAGGGATATTTCAGCAGATGGAGGACTCAGCACATGAGAGAACCTAATTCGACCAATTAAAGGCTTACCTGTTATTGGCACATGGTAGCCACATGTCGAATTTTCAGCACATGAGCCTTGCATAAAGAAGATAAAAGGCTGACGGATTTTACAGAAGACTGGAAAGCACAGTTAGAAAGGCAGCAGTCCACATCAAGGATAAATATAAGAAAGATAATCAGACCGAAATGTCAACGGACACGTTTTTTTTCGTTAATTGGCACCATGTTGATGAGCAAGAAGGTGAAAATGTGGGCACCGAATATTTTCCCACACAGTGAAAACTATGGATAGACACTGCTGGTGGCATCGCAAATGAGGCATAAAAGTACCTGGACAGGGGCATACTGTTGAACTCTTTTCTGGTGGCAAAGCCGGTAGCTTACATAGCACAAAAATGGCGTAAGCTGAGAGGCCCTCAGGACGGACATATTAAGCCCAGGCCAAAGCACGAATGGGACACAGTGCCCAAGATGGCTGAAGCCAAGAAAAGGCTATTCCAGCCGTTTAATAAACAGGTGTACCTACAGAACAGAGCGAGGGACAAATATCGACAGCCAAATACCCCAAACAGGCGGTACAATACAGAAACACGAGCAACCAACGAAACACCAAATAGTGGTAAATACCAGCAAACGGTACAGGCCTGCACCGCCATAGCGAGGGGCAATAATCAAATTAGCACTCATTCACACATCAAAGGAAGTATTCGGACGAGCACCGAAATTTCATGCGATATTACCATAGGCGACGCCGGATCCCCAAAGTTCTAGGTCTAGATTTTTGTTGTTTCTGTTAATATTCCGATTTTACTGGGTCAAGATATTCTAAGACACAAATCTGTAAGAGATTATAGCATCAACAATGCTGAAAACACTCACATGACAAGTAAAGGGCAGATAACTCACAAGGCAGTACTTGTCACACACGATGTAAGAAAAATAACTCAACACACTGCTACGATCACAGAAGTAAATCCAGTGATTGCTATTTCGTTGCCTCAGAAATTAAAATGGCTGTGAGAGCATTGTAATATACAAATGTCACAACATTCGAATGCAGAATAATTAAAACGTGTTGCGGACCTGTTAATGGATTTTCTGGCACAGAGGGATCCAAGAAAAGCATGTTCATCAGACTGGTATGGATACCAACGACTGGCGCATCAAAATGCCAAAAACAACATCTGATAGTTCAAGCAATGGAAGTAGATATCAACGCTGAGATCCAGTGAATGCTGTTGGAGGGCATAGTAGAGCCGTGTAAGGACCCGAAAGGCTTTAACAGCCCCGTTTTTGCAATAAGGAAGAAAAACGGCACAGTCAGAGTAGTGGCAAACCTTAAACACACCCTAAATACAGTCCTAAAGGGCCAGGACCCTTACCCAATACCCCTGATGGACCAGCTTTTCCACAAAATAGGGGAAGGGAACAAATATTTTGCCAGTTTAGACCTGAAGAGGTGCTATTGGCAAATTGAAATAGAAGAATGCGACAGACACAAAATTACCTTCACCTGGGGCGATGGATGCTACCAATACACCCGATTTTCATTCGGCCATACCTCAGCAGGCCACATATTCTCACGGTGTATAGCTGAAGCACTGGACACAGTCAACTCAAGGGACAACATATTATCGTACATTGAGTACAGCTTGGTGCACGTTCACATATTCAACGAGTATATAACAGCGATGAAACAGCTTAAAGCATAAAGTTGAACCCTGAGAAATGTATTTTCATGGCAAGCGAGGCCAAATTTTTGGTAGGATCGTCGACACAAACTGATTCAGAGCATATTCGGAATATGTGAGGACTATTCGTGAAATTAAGTCCCCAACCACGAGAAAAGAGCTGAGAAGTCTGATTGGACGTCTGGTATGGATCAGACAATTCTTTGAGACCCAGCTCCATGGGTCCATAAGGATTGATACTTTCTCGCAGCTATTGACTCCAATACACGCTTTGAACAGGAACAAGATCAAATTCAGTTTCAGAAAATCAAGAAATGATTATCCTCACTACGTGTCATATAATTCCCGGACTTTACAAATTTGTTCACCTTAACAACAAATGCCAGCAACATGGCGTGTGGAGCAATATTGATGCAAGAAGCGTCTGATGGCAGAAAAAAATAATTACCACTGCATCACACACATTCAGTGCTACGGAGAAAAACTGGTCAACAACAGAGAGAGAGGCATTCACCACAAATGGGTGATTCTAAAATACGATTATTTCTTACACAGTCGCACATTCATTATTTTCACAGGCCATAAATCCCTGATATACTTCGATCTAAGGGAGTTCAATAACGCCCAAATTAGGCGATGGCAGGAGGAATCTCCTTCGTATAGGTTCATCCTATAATACATTCAGGGTGAAACGAATGTGTGGGCAGACATGCTTAGCAGAAGCCGAGATGCCGATAAGGCCAAATGCGTGCTGGACAGCTCACTAGCTGGACGGACATTCAGACTATGGAATACAAGCATTCATGTATATGTACCATCCTGGTGCAAGGAGGACATTGATAACGCACAGCTCACCCAAGTTCACCACCCACAGCACATCACAGCGACCGACAGCCTATATGAATGAGTCAACATAGCAGCGGAGCAGTCATCGGACGAGACACTGGCAAGCATAATTAAGTCTCTGCACAACGGTAAGTTGGACAGCAGTTTCAAGATTGATAAACAGGACCATAGAGCCAGAATGCTTATGAAACACATCAGCCAATTCTACCTGGAGCCTGGCACAGCAGTTCTCATGATATGAGATAGTAACATGACGCCTAAGCTGGTGGTACCCTATAGTGCGAGGAGTTCAACTGTATCAACCACTCAGGAATATCGCGCATGCGAGACCATCTAAAAGATTTCTGGCGGGAGTACAAGAACAGAAACATACAGGCGTATGTAGAATCATGCACGACCTGCGCCAAGCAAAAAGGGAACTACGGTTGTCAGGGTCACACACAACCTGGCGACTGTAAAAGAGGCAAAATACCTTCAGAAGTAATGTACACCGATTTTGTGGAGATGCCTTCATCGTTGCATATTTATCACTCTTTTTTCTTTTATCTCTCTCTCTCTCTCTCTCTCTCTCTATATATATATATATATATATATATAAGGGTAATCTCCTAAACTCCTAAACTAATAATATACATGTTCGAATATATATTCTAGAAAATACGGTGATTTAGGGGATGCACATATATAAAGTTTTTTCTTATGCATTTAAATGAATTAAATAAATGTATTTAAATGAATTTTTCTCAGCAACCGGGTGAGTAAGATGAACCCATTAATTTTTGTAAACTTTACCATTTAGGGGGTGCACAACTCACACCCGCCCTCAAAATTCTTTTAAAATAAGTTAGATACAAAAAAAAAATTTGATAGATAAAAAGATTGCTCTACATCAAATTTTGATTTATATTATTTTAAAAAGAATTTGTGCACACACGTGAGAGTCAATCATACATATATACTTGTTAAATTCCTAAACTATTGAATTTATGATTATGTGTTATGTTATTAAATAAAGATCCAAGATGGCTGACCTCTTTATTCAACTCACGTTCAGGTTATAAAGCAGAACGTTAATCTCGTGGTAAGGGGGATAACTCAGTTTGGTTAAAACATATTATAACACTCCCCTTTTAGGTAGTTATTTTTATTTTATTTATTCATTTAAATGCCCAGTCTGGTAGGTGGTTTTGACAATCTTCCAGACAAAGTTGTTATGTGGTCTGGGGGAGTGGTCGGTTGATGCACAATTTCCTCACTTTCATTTATTGAGGTTTGAGTATTTTCAGGACTTTCCACTTCCTGTTGGGAGGTTGTCTTGGTACGATATGTCGGCGGTTGCGTCGGATGTATCCTCTGTTGTCGTCTGTTTCCACAATGTACGATCGTGGGGTGGGGACATTTCCAACTACAGTGTCTTCCTGGCTGGGGGTATTTGGGCTTCTAACCCACACACGGGTTCCCGTCTCAAGAGGTCTCAGCTCTCTTGCTCTGTGTCTCTGGGTGTGTGTGTTGTTGTTGAGCCTTCTTGTACTCATTCCTCTCCGAACAGGCTTGAAGTTAGGCCACTTGGGTGTCAGTAGCTTTAGGAGGATTGGAACATTGGTTCTTAATTTTCTTCCCATTAAAAGTTTGCTGAGAGAGTAGCCACTATCCATTGGGGTCGCTACGTGGGCTAGCAGGGACATATATGGGTCTCTTGCTTTTCTCAGCATTGTCTTAATAATTTTTACTGCTGCTTCCGCTGTCCCATTGCTTTGGGAAAATCTAGGGCTATTTGTGATGTGTTGAAATCCCCAGATTCTTGCGAAATCAGCAAATTCTTTTGACATATACTGGCTTCCAAAGTCTGTTCTCAGGATCACTGGTACTCCATGCCTGGCAAATATGAATTACAGGCTTTCTATCACTGTTCTGGAGGTAATTGATCTCAGTTGAGTGAACTCGACGTATTTCGAAAAATAGTCGACCACCACAATGTAGGTCTGGCTGTTTAGCTCGAATAAGTCAGAAGCTAGGGTGTGCCAGGGTCTTGGTGGGAGTTTGGTTGTCAACAGTGGTGTCTAAGTCTGGCGCATGTTTCACACTTCTCCACTGTGTTCTTTATCTGGTTAGATAATCCTGGCCACCAGATTGATTGGTGGGCTCGTTGTTGGCACCTGGTAATTCCTTGGTGACCTGAGTGGATCTTGCCGTTTATCTCTAGTCTCATCGACTGGGAGACCACAATCCGTGTTCCATACATTAGTAGACCTTCCTCCCAGGTAATGTCTCCTCGATTGGCCCAATATGGCTTGAGTAGCATAAGAACTTGCTCCTTTGAAGGCCATTTTTAACAAAGTTTATGATGCATGTACATATGTCATCATTGCTGGTGGCTTCCCTTATCTCTGCCAATCATCTATCCGTTGCCTGGACAAATATTACTGAACTTTACTCTAGTTCTTTATTCTGTTTGGCCGGCATGTTGCTGTGCATAACTCTTGATAGAGCATCGGAAGTGTATAGTTCCTTGCCGGGTACATGATGGATTTCATAACTGAATCTCATGAGGCGGATGCGGAATCTCTGTACTCTGGCTGGTAATTCACTGATATCCTTATTGCCTAGTAGGGGTACGAGCGGTTTATGGTCTGTCTCGATTGTGAACTCCAACCCTATGAGGTAGTCGGAGAATCGTTCACATCCCCAGGTTATGGCTAGGGCTTCCTTTTCTATCTGAGCGTATCGGGTTTCTGTTTCCAACATGGCTCTTAATGCATATGCTACTGGGTGCAATCTTGTATGTTCCTGCTGCTGTAGGAGTACTGCTCCAAGGCCATAAGATGAAGCATCTGTGGATATTACTGTTCTTTTTGTTGGATTGTACAATGACAGAACTGGTGCTGAACACAAAACTTCCTTTATGGAGTTGAAGGCTCTTTTTTGTTCGCTTTCCCATACAAACATGTTTTTCTGGCTCACTAAGTCCCGTAGCGGCTTTGTCATTTCTGCTAGGTTTGGGATGAACTTCCCCATTTGGTTCACCATTCCCAGAAATCTGCGAGTTTCTGTTATATTGTTTGGTGCTGGGAAGTTGTAGACTCCGGAAACTCTGTTTGGGTCGAGTCTTAGACCGTCAGTGCTGCGGATATGTCCTAAGAACTTTAGTGATGTTTTCGATATCTCAAATTTTTGTGGATTTAGGGTTACTCCGGCTCTTCGAATTCTCTTTAATGTGGCTTTTAACCATGTGTCATGCTCACTTTGGCTTCTCCCATATACCAATATATCGTCCAGCATACATATCGCCCCTTCTTGCTGTTCCAGTATGGCTGACATCCGCCTCTGAAAGATCTCGCTGGCTGACGTGATTCCAAATGGTAGTCGATTGAATTGGAATCTGCCAAATGGGGTAATGAAGGGTGTCAGTCTGCGGGACTCTTGTGACAATGGTATTTGCCAGTATCCACTGTTTGCGTCTAACTTGGTCATGACTTTGGCTCCATCCAATTGGGCTAGCATATGGTCGACTGTTGGTAACATATGCAGTTCTCTTTTGACATGTGTGTTTAGTTTCGTCAGGTCAACACATATTTTGACCTTTCCGTTGTCCTTTGGAACCACTACTATGGGGGAGCACCATTCTGTGGGCTCTTCAATCCTGCTTATTACTCCTATCTCCTCCATCTGCTTGAGTTCTCTCTGTGTCTCCTTCATTAATGGTAAGGGTATGCAACGTGGTGTTGAGATGGAGTAGGGTTTAGTATCCTCACGTAGGGATATGGTGTAGCTTTCCCCGAATGTGCTGAGGCCCTGAAACAGGTCTCTCATCTTCCTTGGGTCAAACGGTCGTACATCAGTATCTCTGATGCAGTGTACAGCAGAGGAGGATACAGTCACTATTTCAAGTGACTCAATGGCCGGTCTTCCTAATAGTGGTTCCTCCAAGTCGGGAATTACATATATATATTGTGTTGTCCATCGCCCTTCATTCCCTTGGATGGTTGCCTTTAGTTTCCCTGTCACTTGTAGGGGGCTATGACGTGGACCATGTAACCTCTCCCTTGCTGCGGTTAGTGCTGGTAAATGCATTCTTCTATAAATGCGTTCTGGGATTGCGGTGACATCAGCTCCAGAGTCGATTTTGAATTTCACTGCCGTGTTATTTATTGCCAGATCAATTCTCCATGGTTTTCTGTGTCTAATTTCAACTACCGTCAATAGACACAGGGTGATGTTGTCGTCGCTGCTATAAGAGTAGTCCTCGTCATAGTGTACTTCGTAGACTTTCTTCGACCTGCAACACTGTGCGTAATGGCCGACTATTTTACAGTTGTGGCATTCTGCTAGAATGGCAGGGCATGTACGTCTCGGGTGTTTTTCTCTGTTGCCGCAACGTTGACATCCTGTTTCTGGCTCACGCTGTTGTCTATACCCTTTTGGCTTATAGTTTTGGCGATTCCTAAAAGAGTTATCTCCTCTTTTGTGATGGTTTCTTTTCTTTTGGTAATGTTTATCAACTGCCTGAACGACGGTGTTCTCTTCTAGTTGCTCGATTTTGTTTTTTTCAGTAGGCCGTAATAATTTCTGTTGGGACTTCATGATTTCCTTCTGGTGCGCCCTTTTTACTGCGCCTTCCAGACTGAGGTCAGGTATCATTATAAGAGTTTCGCATAAGGGTACATCTCTACACCCCAAAACGATTTTGTCTCTTACAAACTCGTCTTCTAGTCCCCTTAGGTCGCATGTCTTCGCTAACACGTGTAAGTCAGTAATAAAGGCATCGATGGACTCACCTTCTTGTTGACAGCGCTTGTTGAACATGGCTTGTTCATATATAACGTTTGTGCTGGCCGTGAAGTGCTTATCAAACTTTTGTTTGACTACGTCAAACTTTTCCGAGTCCTCCTGTGATAACTTGAATGTAGCTAGGACGTCCTCGGCTTTGTCACGCATACTATATATGAGGAAATCCACTTAAACCCTTTTGGGTTGCTCTTTGAGGCCGGACACAGTTTTGTAGTGAGTAAATATTCTTATCCACTTTGGCCATTGTCCTGGCTGGTCGAATGAGAACGGGTGAGGCGTTGACACGTTGCTGTTCATTTTGTTTTGTTTTAAATTCCGGTTTCTGTCTCAGATATTTTTGTTTGTCTGACGTCCGCCTGTACTCCTTACCTTATCCTATACCATTCTGCTTTCGCTTTTATGAAAATCTCACTTCTGACACCATGTTATGTTATTAAATAAACACCGGAGCAACAGCACGTGGGTATCGTTCAGATCCAAGATGACTGACCTCTTTATTCAACTCACGTTCAGGTTACAAAGCAGAACGTTAATCTCGTGGTAAGGAGGATAACTCAGTTTAGTTAAAACATATTATAACATTATGAATCATGGAATATGTATTCGAAACAACAGGGTATGTAACGTAGACACATTTTTTTAAAAACTATATCATTTAGGATACCGTATTATACCATAGAAAGAAAAAAAAACATTAAAATTAATGCTTAATTTATTGCTTATACATGTCCTGTATGCTACTAGTATATACATATATATATATATATATATACACACACATATATGTATATATACATACATATATGTATATATACACACCCACATATATATATATATATATATATATACACACCCACATATATATATATATATATATATATATACACACCCACATATATATATATATATATATATATACACACCCACATATATATATATATATATATACACACCCACATATATATATATATATATATATATATACACACCCACATATATATATATATATATATATATATATATATACACACCCACATATATATATATATACACACACCCACATATATATATATATATATATATATATATATATACACACACCCACATATATATATATATATATATATATATATACACCCACATATATATGTATATATACACACCCATATATATATATATATATATATATATATATATATATATCCCTATACTGTCCAGATTTAATCTTCCTTTGGGCTCATCAGAACTAAGCCTGTCTAAGACTCACGTAACACATCCATCATATTATTCTCATATCATTTCCCTCCATGCAACACATGTCCCCAACCCTCACTGGCCAAGTTTCACTTCCATACATCATCACACTGCATACACATGCTCGATAGATTCTTTTCTTGGTCAACAGTGGAAACACAATGCTGGTTAGTAATGTCAGAAGTTCCCTGAACTTATTTCATCAACGTCTAACTCTTTCAATCACACTAGAACCGGCTCTACCCTGTGCTTAAATGGTATCACCAAGGTAACAAAACTTCTCAACAACCTCAATAGCTTTGCCATCCATATATATTATGTCGACATATGAGTTGGCTAATCATTTGTCGACATATGAGTTGGCTAATCATTTGTCGACATATGAGTTGGCTAATCATTTGTCGACATATGAGTTGGCTAATCATTTGTCGACATATGAGTTGGCTAATCATTTGTCGACATATGAGTTGGCTAATCATTTGTCGACATATGAGTTGGCTAATCATTTGTCGAATGGACGTTACCTTGTTATGTATTGTTTTATATTTTTAGTTAATATAATATTGTGTATAGGTTACCAAAAATGTACTTCCTCATTCGTTATTTTAAAATTTGCTCTTCCTGAAAGCATTACGACTTGAACTACATATATATATATATATATATACATATATATATATATATATATATATATATATATATATATATATCCATATATATATATATATATATATGGTAACTTGTGAATGGTGTTTTGACTGTTTGGTTTTTGTTTGGGGGGGGGGGATATTTTTTCATCGTTGTGCCGCCCGACAAGAAGGTGTAGTCTCGCACATTGTTCCTGTTTTTTTAATGCATTTGGGACTAATTATTTGCTGGTTGGCTTAGTATCAGCAATACTGCGAAAATCTTATGAGCTACTTTTCTAAGACATTTTCTATTTTTCCTTTTTATTTTTTGTACTTTTTTATTTTTTCTTCTCTTCTTAAATGACCTCAATTAATGCAACACCACATTGTGTATTGTCGGTTGTTGAAACCCTTATTCCAGATACTTAATTTCCCTGATGATCTACCTGCTTGGTAGTGAAACACGTGTAGGAAAAAACTCTTTAATTTGAATATATATGATGAATAAATAATTTTTGTAAGAAAAAGTATTTTATGGTGATGATTGGTCTCCTGAACGGAATGCTTTGGTAAGCCTTCAAAAAATCACATATAAATGCTCTGTACCCTGTAATCGAGTATCATCGAGCTTGTTTTTTGGCCTAATCCTGGTCTTCACTGAGTAATCTATTTTCTAAGTGAAAAATCTCTCTCTCTCTCATATATATATATATATATATATATATATATATATATATATATATAAGGGTAATCTTCTAAACTCCTAAACTAATAATATACATTTTCGAATATATATTCTAGAAAATACAGTGATTTAGGGGATGCACATATATGAAGTTTTTTCTTATGCTTATAAATGAATTAAATAAATGCATTTAAATCAATGTTTCTCAGCAACCCGGTAAGTAAAATGACCCCATTAATTTTTGTAAACTTCACCATTTAGGGGGTGCACAACTGTAAAGGAGTAAGGCTACCAATATTTGTAAAAAGTTTTTTTCAACATTTATTTATTATTTTGTAATTCTATCATTTTATAATTTTATATTCACTAATGATACATCTATTTTATTTTCGTTATTGTTTAGTGTTTCTATTAGTCTAAATTTGCGTTCAAATTCTTTAAGGTCCTTTCTCAGTTCCATGATATTACTTTTGGGAGTTGGGCAGAATTTGAGGCCTAATTTTAGTGTTTCCATTTCCTCCTTTGTAAATGTGTATGTGGATAAATTAATGATTTTGGGTTTTAAGTTGGCTAATCTTAGATTGTTGTTCGGTGAGGGGTTTCTAAAAAATGTTGAGTGTTGTTTGTTCTGTTGATTTGAGGAGTTGTTGAAGGGTGATTGTTTTCTACATATTTTGTGTGTTTTAAAGGATTGTGTTGTTTTTTGGGAAAATTGGTGTTGTGCGTGTTGTTATAAGGGTTTATTTTGGTATATTTGAATGTGTTGTTATTGTGAGTTAGTTGTTTCTGGTTGGGGTATCTTGGTAGGGGTTGTTGATGGTGGACGTAGTTGTGGGGTCTGTATTGTTGTGTAAGGTTATGTCGGTAGGTATTGTTGTATGGTTGTTTTGTTTGATGATGTGGGTAGTGTTTGGAGTATTTTGATTGAATTCATTGGTGTGTAGTGTGGTTGTAGGGTCTGTTTTGTTGTGTGTGGTCGGGTAGAAAGTTGTTGTATGAATGTTTCATCTGTTGGTGTGGTGGGTAATGGTTGTAAGGTTTACTTAGGTGTGAGTGGTGTTTGTACGTGTTGTTTTGCAACCCCTACCAAAATCACCCAACACTACAAAACAACCCATACAAACACCACTCATACCTAAGTAAACCTTACAACCATTACCCACACCCACCACACCAACAGATGAAATCTTCATACAACAACATTCAACCCCACCACAAAGTAAAAGGTGCACTTAATTTGCACAAATGCAAAAATGTGGGAGTTTTATCGAAATCGATCTAAAAAAGGTAAACAACAAAAAGAAAAAAGCTTTGTTATGGCAATGGTGTTTAAATCTCTATGAAATTATTGTATGTAAATAGCTTTATCGAAATAGTGATTTGAAAATTATAGAAATTAAAGAATACAAATAAACATAAAAATGGTAATATGGGGTTCAGGGATGGGAGCAGGAGACTATAGACATTCCCATTTATTCATAGACAACGTCGGGTGTGTCTGTTAGTAATTAATTAAATAAGTATTGTTTTAGAAACTTTTGCAAAACCTAATAGAATTTCATTTCTGAGCATCTTATAAAATGTGTTTTGTATGAAAAGAAATACTGTTATTAGTTTTATCATTTCTGATGTTGGTTAATCTCTGGTTTGGTGGGTTTTGTGTGTAAAGCTAGAAAATCTCTCGTAATCTTACGAGATCTTGTTTTCCTTTTCCGTCTCCTTTGGAAAATGAGGCGAAAAAAGTAATCCTCAAACTCCACAGGGGAAATAAGAAGCAAGAACAAAAGAGATTTGGATTTATGAAAGCGTCTTTAAACGGAAATTTTCTCACCGACGACAAATACTCATCAAAAGCGAAACTGTTTAGAATGAATAGTAGAAAGTAAAAAGAAAAAAATCATTTGGCGATGGAATTTGGAAAGTTTTACGAATTTCGTACATCTATTGACAAATAATGGCGAATATACAACTACAGAGGTAAAACAAATTTAAACTTAAAAATAAAACGTCTTCCTACAAAGTCCAGGTATTGGGAATCACCCTACTTTATATAAATTATTAATAATTCACGTTATATATATATATATATATATATATATATATATATATATATATATATATTTGTCGCCCCTAATTCAGGATGGGCACTTTAGTGAGTAGTATTAATGCAGCCATTAAAATTATAGCTTTAATGCATGTTCCTTCATAAGTTGAACACTGTTAACGTCGGGTGCCTATCGCCCCAGCCGATATAATAGGTTTAAAACTCTCACCGATTCATGTAGTTGTTCATGGTGGCCACTTGGGTTAAGGCGTCGGAATTCGAGACCTGAAAAATAGCACGTTCCTGGTCCGTAAACTGCAAAAGAACCCTTTTCTCTCCTGGGTCAGTGAAAGAGAAATCCTTCCAGACCGTGACAATTGTAATTTTTGTCCCAATCTGAAGTGCACCCTTTTTGTGAGGAGATGTATTTTTCTCAAGTAATGTAGGAGAGAAAAGTATACTTCTGCAGTTTACGGACCCAACCATTCTTTTTTAGATAGGAACTAAGCCTGCTTTTAAGACGCACATTACATGCTGGTTAGTAATGGCATTTACCCCATCTACTCCTAACTCTTGCTATCAAACTAGCACCTGCTCCCCTCTGCGCTCCAATGGTACCACCAAGGAAAAAAGAAATTCTCGACACCCATTCTTTCAACGTGACCAAACCATTGAAGTCTTCTGTTCTGCAAACATCTCCCTATACTATCCAGATTTAATCTTCCTCTGAGTTCATCAGCACTAAGCCTGTCTTTAAGACTCAAATTACACATCCATCTTATCATTCTCACATCATTTCTTTCCATGCAACGCATGTCCTCAACTCTCACTGGCCAGGTTTCACCTCCATATATATATATATTAATGCTTCATCATTGCTAAAACAAATAACAATAATAATAATCATTATATATTGGAATTAAAAAATAAAAATTCTTAATCGTCTTAGAAACGATCATACGCCTAATCAGTTTTGATGCTGAATTCTTGAAACTGATATAGATAATGGTATAAATTTATTTGTCCCAATTTATTCTACAATAGCGCTGTTTGATCTGAAAGTTCAAGCATCGAGCTGATTTGAATACCTGCAGTATTGAATTCATAATTTTATTTCAGCTACCCTTACATTTTTTCTATTGTCCATGTATAATCTACTCAAGTACCTATGACTTTCATTTTATGATATTTTATATATATATATATATATATATATATATATATATATATATATATATATATATATATATCTTCTATATAAAGTATACTTGAGTTTCCCCTTCCAATTCAGTTAGAATAGGCAAGAAAACTAACGCATCAAACATATTAAAAATCAATACTACATATACACCTTAACTCGACCGTGTTTTAAGCAACTTACACATATTTTTAACATTATTTCCTATTATTTATCCCATATGACTAACTCTCTTAACTTCATATTCCATAGAGACGATAGCATGCTAATTTCTCTCTATGAATTAATAACTCTTAATAACACCGTTTGGCAATTCTTTCATAAGGAAATACGATCAAGTTGCACCGTTTCATAATTTGTAAAACATCCAATCACAGCAAAGCTAACATAGACATTACGCATCAAATCGTTCGCCAAAACGCAACGTCACATTTTAAACAAATATAAACCAAATACGTCAATTGTCTTGGAAAACATAAAAAGTCCACAAACTCTTTTTGGCCAATCGTAAATTGAAGTGGTCTGAGAAAGCAGAAGAGGTGAAGATATCAGAAGGAAGTGCATTTACCATTTAGCATGAACATTTGTCAATGTGAAAGCTGTTTCCAAAGTGGGTGCCGCGTTTGCTCGCAGTCGGTCAAAAACAACAATCTGTCAATGATTAAGAGCAATGTTTGCAACTGTTTCAATGCAACAAAAATACTTTTTTGCATCAATATGTGACAACGAATAAAACATGGATCCATCACTTTACTCTGGAGTCAGCATTCAACTGAGTGGACAGCAAGCAAGGTTTTGGCCTCCGTATTTTGAGATGCACAAGATATTTTGTTCATCGATTACTTTGAAAATAGAGAACCATCGATAGCGAATATTATATAACATTATTATTAGTACGTTTGAAAGAAGAAATCGACCCCAAAACTGGCGCAAATGAAGAAGAAAAAAGTGCTCTTTCAATGCAAAAGGGTTAAAATGTTACTATTTAATACAGTGACTTTACATTAAGATATTATTTACATCCTTTTCAGGAGGTTAGACACAAAATCAGGTGTATTTTGAGAAGTCAGCGCACTAGGCCTACAAAAAAAATCCTTAGCAATCCCTTCGACATTCCCTGGATAGGGGCTACTCAGGCGATTCGCAATAAACTAACCCCTTCTCAGGGAGAAGGTAAAGCTTGGGAGGGTAGACTGAACAGAAACACACCTCAGACCGACGGTAACAAAGCCACTGTTCAGACAATGATAAAAGAGCAATTAAAAACAATCTTGTATATATATATGCTGATAGTTATGATAATTGGCTTTTAAAAGCGGCTCAAAATTTCTGATTTACACTTATATATAGTGCTCGATACCTTTTCAGATAGAGTTGTATAATAATTTATACCACTCTGTTTGAAAAGGCATCGAGAACTATATATAAGTGTAAATCAGAAATTTTAAGCCGCTTTTAAAAGCCAATAATCATAACTATCAGCATATATATATATTATATATATATATATATATATTATATATATATATATTGCATATTATATATATATATTGCATATTATATATATATATATATATATATATATATTGCATATTATATATATATATATTGCATATTATATATATATATTGCATATTATATATATATATATATATATATATATTGCATATTATATATATATATATTGCATATTATATATATATATTGCATATTATATATATATATATTGCATATTATATATATATATATATATTGCATATTATATATATATATATTGCATATTATATATATATATATATTGCATATTATATATATATATTGCATATTATATATATATATATATATATATATATATTGCATATTATATATATATATATTGCATATTATATATATATATTGCATATTATATATATATTGCATATTATATATATATATATTGCATATTATATATATATATATATATATTGCATATTATATATATATTGCATATTATATATATATATATATATATTGCATATTATATATATTGCATATTATATATATATATATTGCATATTATATATATATATATTGCATATAATATATATATATATATATATATATTGCATATTATATATATATATATTGCATATTATATATATATATTGCATATTATATATATATATATATTGCATATTATATATATATATTGCATATTATATATATATATATTGCATATTATATATATATATATATATATATATATATTGCATATTATATATATATATATATTGCATATTATATATATATATATTGCATATTATATATATATATATTGCATATTATATATATATATATTGCAAATTATATATATATATTGCATATTATATATATATATATTGCATATTATATATATATATATTGCATATTATATATATATATATTGCATATTATATATATATATATTGCATATTATATATATATATATTGCATATTATATATATATATATATATATATATATATTGCATATTATATATATATATTGCATATTATATATATAATTGCATATTATATATATATTGCATATTATATATATATTGCATATATTATATATATATATTGAATATATTATATATATATATTGATATATTATATATATATATATATATTGAATATATTATATATATATTGCATATTATATATATTATATTGCATATTATATATATATATATATAATATTGCATATTATATATATATATTGCATATTATATATTGCATATTATATATATATTGCATATTATATATATATATATTGCATATTATATATATATTGTATATTATATATATATATATATATATATATTGCATATTATATATATATATATTGTATATTATATATATATATATTGCATATTATATATATATATATTGTATATTATATATATATATATTGCATATTATATATATATATATTGCATATTATATATATATATATATTGCATATTATATATATATATTGCATATTATATATATATATTGCATATTATATATATTTATTATTATATATATATATATATATATATATATTGCATATTATATATATATATATTGCATATTATATATATATATTATATATTGCATATTATATATATATATATATATATTGCATATTATATATATATATATATTGCATATTATATATATATATTGCATATTATATATATATATATATATATATATTGCATATTATATATATATATATATATATATATATTGCATATATATATATATTGCATATATTATATATATATATTGCATATATTATATATATATTGCATATTATATATATATATTGCATATTATATATATTGCATATTATATATATATATATATATATATATATTGCATATATATATATATCATATTATATATATATATTGCATATTATATATATATATATATATTGCATATATATATATATTCATATATATATATATATTGCATATATATATATATATATTGCATATATAATATATATATTGCATATATTATATATATATATTGCATATATTATATATATATATTGCATATATTATATATATATATTGCATATATTATATATATATATATATTGATATATTATATATTATATATATATATATTGCATATATTATATATATATTGCATATATTATATATATATATTGCATATATTATATATATATATATATATATATTGCATATATTATATATATATATTGCATATATTATATATATATAATATATATATATATATTGCATATATTATATATATATATTGCATATATTATATATATATTGCATATATATATATATATATTGCATATATATATATATATATATTGCATATATTATATATATATATATTGCATATATATATATATATATATATTGCATATTATATATATATATATATATTGCATATATTATATATATATATATATATATATTGCATATATATATATATATATATTGCATATTATATATATATATATATATTGCATATTATATATATATATATATATTGCATATTATATATATATATATATTGCATATATTATATATATATATATATATTATATATATATAATATATATATATATATATATATTGCATATTATATATATATATATATATATATTGCATATTATATATATATATATATTGCATATTATATATATATATATATTGCATATTATATATATATATATATATTGCATATTATATATATATATATATATTGCATATTATATATATATATATATTGCATATTATATATATATATATATTGCATATTATATATATATATATATTGCATATTATATATATATATATATTGCATATTATATATATATATATATTGCATATATATATATATATATATATTGCATATATATATATATATATTGCATATTATATATATATATATATGCATATTATATATATATATATTATTATATATATATATATATTGCATATTATATATAATATATATATTGCATATTATATATATATATATTGATATATATATATATATATATTGATATTATATATATATATATTGCATATTATATATATATAATGATAATTGCATATTATATATATATATATTGC
>OY744520.1:165360949-165363479 GCA_963556195.1 Sepiola atlantica | reverse complement strand
TTTCCCCTTCCAATTCAGTTAGAATAGAGCAAGAAAACTAACGCATCAAACACATCGAAAATCAATACTACATATACACCCTTACCTCGACCGTGTTTTAAGCAACTTACACATATTTTTAACATTATTTCCTATTATTTATCCCATATGAATAACTCTCTTAACTTCATATTCCATAGAGACGATAGCATGCTAATTTCTCTCTATGAATTAATAACTCTTAATAACACCGTTTTGGCAATTCTTTCATAAGGAAATACGATCAAGTTGCACCGTTTCATAATTTGTAAAACATCCAATCACAGCAAAGCTAAAATAGACATTACACATCAAATCGTTCGCCAAAACGCAACGTCACATTTTAAACAAATATAAACCAAATTCGTCAATTGTCTTGGAAAACATAAAAAAGTCCACAAACTCTTTTTGGCCAATCGTAAATTGAAGTGGTCTGAGAAAGCAGAAGAGGTGAAGATATCAGAAGGAAGTGCATTTACCATTTAACATGAACATTTGTCAATGTGAAAGCTGTTTCCAAAGTGGGTGCCGCGTTTGCTCGCAGTCGGTCAAAAACAACAATCTGTCAATGATTAAGAGCAATGTTTGCAACTGTTTCAATGCAACAAAAATACTTTTTTGCATCAATATTGACAACGAATAAAACATGGATCCATCACTTTACTCTGGAGTCAGCATTCAACTGAGTGGACAGCACGCAAGGTTTTGGCCTCCGTATTTTGGGATGCACAAGATATTTTGTTCATCGATTACTTTGAAAATAGAGAACCATCGATAGTGATTTATTATATAACATTATTATAAGTACGTTAGAAAGAAGAAATCGCCCCCAAAACTGGCGCAAATGAAGAAAGAAAAAAAAGTGCCTCTTTCAATGCAAAAGGGTTAACATGTTACTATATAATACAGTGACTTTCATTGAGATATTATTTACATCCTTTTCAGGAGGTTAGACACAAGATCAGGTGTGGTTTTGAAAAGTCAGCGCACTAGGCCTCCAAAAAAAAATCCTTAGCAATCCCTTCGACATTCCCTGGATAGGGGCTACCCAGGCGATTCGCAATAAAAAAACCCTTCTCAGGGAGAAGGTAAAGCTTGGGAAGGGTAGACTGAAGAGAAACACACCTCAGACCGACGGTAACAAAGCCACTGGTCAGACAATGATAAAAGAGCAATTAAAAACCATCTTGTATATATATATATATGCTGATAGTTATGATTATTGGCTTTAAAAAGCGGCTCAAAATTTCTGATTTACACTTATATATAGTGCTCGATACCTTTTCAGATAGAGTTGTATAATAATTTATACCACTCTGTTTGAAAAGCATCGAGCACTATATATAAGTGTAAATCAGAAATTTTGAGCCGCTTTTAAAAGCCAATAATCATAACTATCAACATATATATATATATACTATATATATATATTGCATATATAGTATATATATATATAGTTTATTATATATATATATATTATATATATATATTGCATATATATTTATTATATATATATTAATATATATATTGCATATATTATATATATATTTATATATATATTATATATATTGCATATATCATATATATATATTATATTGCATATATTATATATATATTTATATATATATTATATATATTGCATATATCATATATATATATTATATTGCATATATTATATATATATATACTATTAAATATATTATATATATTATATACATTGCATATATTATATATATATATTATATAAATATATTATATATATTGCATATATTATATATATATATTATATAAATATATTATTATATTGCATATATTATATATATATATTATATAAATATATTATATATAATTGCATATATTATATATAGTATATTATATAAATATATTATATATATTGCATATATTATATATATTATATAAATATATTATATATATTGCATATATTATATATATATATTATATAAATATATTATATATATTGCATATATTATATATATATATATTATATAAATATATTATATATATTGCATATATTATATATATATATATATATTATATAAATATATTATATATATTGCATATATTATATATATATATATTTATATAAATATATTATATATAGTTGCATATATTATATATATATATTATATAAATATATTATATATATTGCATATATTATATATATATATTATATAAATATATTATATATATTGCATATATTATATATATATATAATATAAATATATTATATATATTGCATATATTATATATATATATATTATATAAATATATTATATATATTGCATATATTATATATATATATAATATTAAATATATTATATATATTGCATATATCATATATATATATTATATAAATTATATTATATATATTGCATATATTATATATATATATATTATATAAATATATTATATATATTGCATATATTATATATATATATTATATAAATATATTATACATATTGCATATATTATATATATATTATATAAATAT
>OY744520.1:165290949-165355949 GCA_963556195.1 Sepiola atlantica | reverse complement strand
TTTCTTATCCTTTTATTTTATTTTTCCTTTATATATTCTATTATTTTTTATATCATATTTTATTTTTATTCTTTATTTTTGTTCTTACTTTTATTTTCATTTTATCTTAATAATCTTTATAATGTTTATATGGTTTTATTATTATTATCAGTTTATCTTTATATTTTTATTTAATATCTGTAACTTATTCTTTTTCCAATATTGGTCTCTGTACGCCCTCCTGTCAATAGATGTTCCTCTGAGACGAGCTTGTTATTTTTTCCTTGAATTTCTGTAAGATGTGGTACTAAAGGCGGTGATGAAGAGACGTTTTGGAGTAGCTTTTGTTGATTTTTTAAAAACTAAATAAAGTTTTTCCAGAATGTTTTGGAAACGACCATACGCCATAATAGACTTGTTGTTCTAATTCTTTGAACAATTGGAATCTTATAATTCATTAAATCTTCTTATATATACAGAGAAAGAGAGAGACTGATAGACAGAGAGAGATACTTATGACTTTACATACTTTAAGATATTATTTACATCCTTGCCAGGAAGTTAGACACGCAATGATGGCAAAAGTACATGAATTGCTTCTGCACCTGCCTTATTCTCCAGATCGGGTCCTCAGCAATTACTGGCTGTTTGCAAAGTTCAAAATAATGCTCCAGTGAAAGAGATTTTGCTACAATCAAGAAGTGATATCAGAAACTGAGGCATATTTTGAGGCTAAAGACAAATCGCTCTACAAAAAAGGCAGCGAATTGTTACAGAAGCATTGGACTCAGTCTCCTTCTAAGGTGATACACTATGTTGATGAATAAAGTTGAATTCTGCCTCAAATTGTTTTATTAGTGAGACACGGGACTCATTGAATGATGTTATATATATAGTGATAGACAAAATGAAAACACAAAATGGAAAAAACAAATTAAACACAGGAAAAATAAAAACAAATGAGAGATTAACAGGTCAATCTCCTGTTTGTTTTTATATTTCATGTATTTAATTTGTTTTTACTATTTTGTCTTTCACTACATTCTGTTTTGAGATATTGTGTATTTTATCCTTTACAGACCAGAAAACAGACCTCTTAAAATCAGGACAGAATCGAATGGAGACAGCAAATCTTGCACAATTAAAGGGCTCGATATCCTATTGGATAGAACTATATCAATAAGGAATGATAATATATATATATTTCTTTTTTATGAAACAGGAGCAGAACACCCACAAGGTAAAACCGAATGTCACCTATATTAGCCGGTTAATATATAATAATTTTGGCTGCCTAAGTATTTTTTAACTGCCTCACCTATTATGGGATGTTGCTTAGTCACTTAATATAGCCCCCCCCCACACACACACACACCGGTCACGGCATCCAGCTGTAGGTTGTTTATTTAGTGAACGGATATATTTCTTACCATTTTCTATGAAGGTGGTTTTTTTTCTGTTGGAAGCCGGATGTTGTTCTTCTGGCTAACAAGTAGTATCCTGTTTTTGACACCTAGGTATAATGTCCTGTTTCCCACAATCTCAGTGTGATATTAAAGTCATTCTGTTTGCTATTTAATAGATAGTATGCTAGACGACTGCCTATTGTCAACACATTTGGGTTTCGATCTCAGCTTTATGTACTTGTTATCTAGCCACACTGAAGGGCTGTGATACAGCGAAACAGTCTGTCAATTGAGCACTTTTGTTAGTGAACTTGTCAGTTTACCATTAATGATAATTCCTAGCTCTTTTTAGAAAAAATAGTAGTCTCGGCTGCTAAAAATGTTTAATATAAGTATCTAGATTTCACTTTAAATGCTCAACCCAAGCATTGGGGCAGGGCATATGTCGTCAGCCACAGTCAGACTGTTTCATTGCATCACTTTAAAAGATTTCAAATATCTTAAAAACGAACCATCACAAATGACAGTGCATTTAGTAAAATATTTTTTACTTTAGAACCTTTTTGAGTTATTGAGGTTTATTTGATTCGAAGAAAAACTTTAGACCGGGATGTAATCTAGTAGAAGAAACACTCTCATATAAGATTGGCAACTAATTAGGTCCGGGTCATGTGACAACAGTCATCATTTACTTGGTAGAGAAAGTGGGTCTTGTTCGCCACAATGCACGGTCCACTTAAAACAAATTCATGTGTAAAGTGTGTCTCATTTTTATGATCGAGGAACAGAAAGTATATATTAGAAAAAATGTTAGAGAGTGATTGAATCAACACAGATTGAGAGGTGAGAGAAATACATAGATATCTAAGAGAGAGACAAGTTACTGGTTTAGTTATTTATAAATTATGGGTAATTAAAACAATTAAAACAGAATTTCTTCGAAACATAAGTCAATCCCACAGTTACGGTATATTTTAGCATGCCATTCGTGTTATTAAAAAGTCTTAGAGGAACAGACATTGATTAACTAACATTTAGTATAATATATATATATATATATATATAGATATCTTATCTTCCCGATATTTAAAATAAACTTAAACATTACTAAAACGGAAATATCGGCATAATATATCTACATCTTAGCAGCAAAGCGTTGGGGGAAGGAATCTTCCTTAGTCCTGATCGACAACCTTCCTAGAGCTGGAGTCTTGAACAAAATACCCGGTTTGCAAACCTAAAATTGCTTAAGGAGTAGATGGGCTTTACCTATCGCACGGCCTTTGCACTCCTTTTTTTGGCTAATAGCCAGGCACAGAGGTACTAGCGCAGGGACACTCAAATAGACCCAGTGCTTGGCCTTGTTTCCCTTTCTCTCTATCGAGACAACTTGGGGAAGATTTCTTATCACTAAGTTTCACATGACTAGTCTGTGTCACTCTTGTTCTGACAGGTTGAAGGTACAGGTAAGACAGCTTGTCTGGCTGTTGTTTCCGACTGGAAGTGCAGGAGCCCTAACACCTAGGTAGCACTAAGAGCGGCTGCTCCATCAACAGTTGTATAATATTGTGAGTAACTGTATGTGTCATGTCGCGCATGGAAAGGGACCCTACAGTTATCCCCAGTAGGCTTTCCCGAGACCACAACCCCCATGTATCAAGTCTCGACTAACGGTTTTGTTGTGTGAGTTTATTGGCACCAAACAAGCACCTACTTTGCCCTCCCCACTCTATCTAAAACCAAAATGACAATACAAAGAAAAAGAAACAAACCTAAACCAGACACCCACCAAAAAACATATTTGCCTCCGCCCTTGAGGCTAGCATTCACAAATATCCGGGGGCTTAGAACCTACATCAATGATGTAGAAACCTTTCTCCTAGTAAACTTTCCGGATATCCTAGTACTAAGTGAAACAAACCTACAATTCTCAATCTCCTCACACCATTTTGACATGACTGAATACCTCCCACTCTACCGTAAAGATTCTGACAAACATATACACTGGCTATGAGTTTATATTCTGAACACCCTCCCCTTGACTAGAGAACATAGGCTAGAATCAGATGATAAAGCTTATATGTGCTTTAGATTAACCTTACAGCGCTGTGGTAGTTATATTTCTTATACTATTCTCCTTCGATCCAGAACTGTACTCTGCTTAACTTTGTCTTTAAAAGCATATATACAGCACTCTCAATGTACATCACTATGACTGGCTTGGATTCTCCAGCTATACAGACACAGCTGGTAACTCTTTATATAGTTTCTTCATAGAGCACTCCTCTCACAGACTGTTACTTTCCGGCTCCACCTCCCTGATCGTGTGGACCAGCAAGCCTAACTTCTCGACATGCCTGAGGCTTGTTCAACGAATGCCCATAGCCTGCTCGGGAATGCTGATCACCTTGTGGTAATGATTGATATCACCCTAAAATTTCGTCACAAAGCTGATGAGCCATTGTTTAAAACGATGAGATACTACAAGCGAACCGAATGGGAATCCATCAGAGATCAAATCAGAGATGCCCCATAGAGTGAAACTTTTTCTCTCTCTGCTGATCAGTGCAGAAATGAGGTAATCGAATGGGTCAAAGCAGGCATTGAAACACATGTCCCCTATACGAAAATTCTACAGCAAGCCCCACTCTCCACAATGGTTCACCTCGAACTATGCACTTGCTATTGCTCAGAAGCAGCAAGCATTCTGACAATTGAACTGCCATGAGTCAAGTACAAATAGACAGAAACTTATAGAATGATTTCTGGAAAATCTTCAATAATGTGGTGAACAATAGCGATCTACAATTCCCTGCTATCCAATCCCAATGATTTCGTTTGCACGGCAACTGATTAGGTTGAAAAACTTGCCCAGTGTTTTGCTTTAAACTCCACTTTGGACTCTGCAAAGCACTCCCTCCCAAATTTCCCATTGCGGACTGAAGCCACACTTGACGACCTGACCATCACCCTATCTCATGTCCGGGACATCATAAAAAACCTTGACACCTCCAAAGCATGTGGGCCTGATTTTATACCAGTAATAGTAATAAAGAAATGCTCTGTTGAGCTGGCCCCTGTCTTCTCCAAACTCTATAACTAATGCCTTACCGAATCTTGCTTCCCTGATAGCTGGAAAATTGCCTCTGTGGTACCAGTCTTCAAGAATTCTGGAGATAGAACTGACCCTCAGAATTATCGCCCGATCAGTTTACTCCCGCTTTTCACTAAAATCTTTGAATCCTTAATCAATCTAGCAGTAGTCCATCATCTTGTTAATGCCAAACTTATTTCTGACCATCAGTATGGATTAAGGCAAGCACAGTCTACTGTAGATATCCTAACGGTCATCTCAGAACGCATATATCATACACTGGACAAGGCAGGTGAAGCTAGGGCGATAGCGCTTGCTATATTCAAAGCCTTTGACAAGGTCTAGAATATAGGCTTTCTCATAAAAATTAATTCATATGGTATTACTGGACGAATATTTAATATAATTAGATCCTTCCTATCCAAAATAAAGATCCAGATTGTCCTCGATGGCCGTTCATTCAAATAACTTGACATAAATGCAGGTATACTCTAGGGATTGATCCTTTGATTTTTATTGTTTTTGATTTTCATAAACGACCTCCCTGATGACATTGTGTCTGAGATGGTTTATATCAGCTGTCAACATTACACTCTACTCTCGTCATGTGGGTAAAATGGACATATCCGAGGCAATGGTTGAATTCTTAGAAAGTAGCCGCCAGTCTGTAGTCGAATGGGGTCAAAAATGGATGGTAAAATTTAATGTTGCTAAGACAAAGCTCCTTTCCTTCAACAACTACAAGATACCTCTTCAACCACCGATTGCCATGGCAAATAACCCCCTACTTGACAGTCCAACAAGGCTGCTGCAAAGAAGATGGGCTCCTTCTACCGTGCTAGAAAACTATGGCAGCCACCAAATTCCCACCCACCCTCCACTATTAACTTAGTCACTCCCACTACTACCAATGTTCGAGCTCATAATTTATATTTACTTAAGCGGCCTCTTGAGATTAATTCCTGCTACTGTTACTATCACTCTCACTGCCACTATCTATTCGAGAACATAATTTATATTTATATTTACATAAGCGGCTTTTTAAGATTAATTCCTCCCAATGCTACTTTCACTCTGAATTTGAATCTCACATTAATTGACACATCGATTAATAGTTTCGACTTCCAGCGTCTGTTTCCTCTGAACCATTGGAAGTCACATGCAAGAAGCCGAGTATGTTTTTGAGGCATGAATTTATACATAGTTTTATTGTTCTCTGAGTAGTTTTCAAGTATCACTAGCGCCTAAATATCCGTGATAATAGGTGACCATAAAATACCATTTTTTTGAGCACTCAAAGTTTCGAAATAACATAAAACATTGTTCAGCTTCTTTGTTTGGACGGTTTAAACATTTTGGGTCATTTTAATTTGATACAACATTCTGCTCATAGTTCGAATCGTGTTTGATCTTTTTCAGGATTTAAATCGAGACATTTTTTCCCTTTAATGTTTTAAAAAATTTTCACTTTTGCATTTTCAAGATATTCACCTCTAATTAATTAATTAATATTCAATTGCTATTGGTCAGAACTTCTGACGATGAGAGCTTAATCTTTGAAAAGCCATGGCTTAAAGGTCATTTTGTATTTGTATCCTTGATGAGTTAATAAACTTGTAAACTATAGAAATTTTGTATCATTTTGGTTATTCGGAATACATTTCTCATCTTGAGTGTTATCACAACGTTTCGGCTGATGCTACCCCCGTGGATTAAATAAAGGGTCCTGTTCGAAATTTCGTTCAGATTCACGAGTTCGACAGAAATATTCCCGAGTTCGCAGAGATACACCTGAAGAAGGCCGGACGTTACAGCGGCCGAAACGTTGAGAAATGCCGTCCGAATAACCAAAATTATACAAATTATCAAGCTTCATCTCAAATATTCAGAAATATACAAATTTTATCTATTTCATCACTTCATTATCCATATATATATATATATATATATATATGCTGATAGTTGTGAGTATTGGCTTTTAAAAGCGGCTCAAAATTTCTGATTTACACTTATATATAGTGCTCGATGCCTTTTCAGACAGAGTGCTATAATAACAGAATAAATAACGTGGTTTTTAGTCGCTCATTTATCATTTTTATTTTTACCAGAAGTAAAGAAAGCATATATAGAAACGTATTTGGGTCGTCTGATGATCGCTAAAGGCATGAAACCACTGGTCATAACCGATTAAAAACATGTAATTTATTTAATTATATAGGGGTATAATGAACCAATGGAAAATCACAAACGCACAAGTAGACAAACATGAATAAATAGATGTGTAACTTACGATTACGTTATCTGAATGGATATATTTTAAAAGTAATTTTCGAGAGCCTTTCCCTTTATCCATCTCCTATGAAGTGTGAACAGAGTTTTTGAAAATAATCGGTGAACCCTATTTTATGTTTTCGAATTTGACCGCTGGGATTTAGCAGCAAGCTGAGTTTTTTTTGTGTGTCTAACTTCTTTAGTCTGGTGTATTTCTGAGGGTAAATGTAGAAAGAAAGAAAGAAAGAAAGAGGAGCTGTTCTCGTGTCAAATCTTATTGTAAGGTGTAGGCGAGGGCATATAATCTGTTAGCAACAAGATTTTATGAAGATCTATATCTACAATGAAAATTTCTATGTATTGTTTGTGTGTCTGGTTTGTGAGATAATTAAATTCCATTTTCAGCATTTTTTTTTGGTACACAAACTATTTGAGTTGACAATATCTATTTTTGGATGTTCGTGTTGTGTGTGTCTGTTAGAAAAGTGGATTTATTTTGTTTTTGTGTTGCATGTTGTGTATACCTCTATATTTTAAAGAGGTGTTTAGGGTTGAAGGCGGGGTGAAAAGTGTGTGCATTTATGAATCCATTTAATTTCGTTATTTCTACCTGTATTTTTTATATATATATATTATTAAAAAAAAGCTTATTAATCTTAATATTATTATTATTATTATTATTATTATTATTGGTCCCCCGATTTTATAAATCGGGGGACTTATGTTTTGAGGCATGTCCGTCCGTCCGTCCGGATTTTTCTCCGCAACCATCTATTGAATTTCTCTGAAATTTTGCATGAAGTTGTAATTTTGGTCAGGTTAGAAAGTGACATTCTCCGATTTTTGAAAAAAAAATATGGTTATCCCCCCAGGGGGTCAAAAGGCCCCGAAATGGCAAAAAATGAAATTTTTTGCCCCATAAATTTTCATCATCCATTCAATTTCTCTGAAACTTGACCAAAATGTGGAGGCAATTGTTCCTAATAGAAAATACGTATCGCTGACCTTGGAAAAAATCTGGTTCGCGCCCCCAGGGGGTCAAAAGCCCCCAAAATGGCAAAAAATTACCCTTTTCTCCCATAACGTTTGATCCATCCATTCAATTTGTCTGAAACTTGGCCAAAATGTAGAGGCAATTGTTCTGGATATAAAATGAGCATCCTTGACATCAGAAAAATTCTGGTTCGCGCCCCCAGGAAGTCAATTGGGGGGTCAAAAATGCCCCAAATTGCCCAAATTTATTGCATTTTACACTCGCCACATCGAGTCACATACAGAGAGGGACCATGCACGCGCGGCTTGTTATTATAATTATTATCCATTTTCAAGTAATAATTTGTCTTTTTATCCGCTTTTCTCACTCTCCCACTTTCCTGTCTCTTTTTAGAAAAAAATCCATATAATTATCAAAATAAATTCATCGTGAAAATTGTTTCAATCTCACAAAATACTGTTTAGGAATTTGTAGATAAGCAAAAATTAGTTTTAGTTATTTGATGTATTATCAAACATTTGAATATATAACTTTTGACTTATTTGGGGTAAACCTCTATATATTATTGATGACTCCATTATATCATACACAGTGTGTGTGTGTGTGTGTGTGTGTGTGTGTACTTTGAAGAGGATTCTTGAAAACTTGCAAAATATTTATTTAATATACTTTTTTGTTTCACAGCATACCAACCCTTTTCGTGTGATTTAATACCGAATCTAATCATTCTTCTATTTTATGCCCCAAGTTCTTAATACGTTCAAATATTTATTCAAGGTGTTTGCTTTAATCGGTTGGTCGGTCGTGGTCGTCGTTGGTTTAACGTCCGTTTTACATGCTGGAACGCATTGGAAGTTTTTTATAAATTGATTTCTAAACTAACTTGTCTCTGACCAGGCTTTTATTTATCCCACTTTCTCTCAAGTCCATTCTTATCATTTTCTCCCATCTTTTCCTTGGTCTTCATCTGCCAACTGCCCCTGCTACTTCAACTTTTCTACCCAAGAACTCTCATCCACACTTTCAATGTGACCATACCACCGAAGTTTTACATGCTGGTATGTTTTGGACTGATGATGTGAATTAGTTCCATTAACTAATTGTAGAATATAAATAGATATTTTAAAAGTCCATTTATTTATTGGTAGTTTATGGAACATGTAGTAGATTTAGAAGGAATTTGGTAATTACTTACAAAACATTCTTATCTAGTATATAAAATTATGTCAGATTTTTTTTTACTTTAGATCTGAATGAATTCCGATTTCGTTTAATACTAAATAATTGTTAAAAATTCATATTTTTATTCAGATAGAAACTGTTGTGGGGGAAAATAGGTAATATATGAAAAGTTTCAAATTTCGATGTTGAAAACGGTGTTTTTATTTCTAAGCATAACTCAAATAATGTAAGGGAAATAACCTTGAATCATAGAATCATTGAATCAGTCAGACAGTGTCTTTGTTGGTGTTAATCTGCGGTATTGTTCTGTTCAGTCTAAGGAGGTGCACCCTTCCAGGCTTTACCATCTCTCTGAAAATGGGTTAGTATATTGCTAATAGCATAAGGTGCTCCTAATGGGGAATACCGACGGGGCTGCTCAGGCATTTTTTGTTGGCCAGAATGCGCTTATCCTATTACATTGGGTTCTCAAAACCACACCTGACCTTGTGTCTAGCCTATAGGCAAGGAGGTAAATAATATCTATGAAAAATAACTCATATTTTAAATAGGAGTTATCTACATTACATATTTTTCTCTCTCTTTTCTTTATTAATAACATTATGTGGCCACTTCACATGTTTCTGTACATGTGTGTTTCTTGCCTATACGTAACTTACACATTACTAATATTTTAGATTTACTATTAATTTAATATTTATTAAAATAATAAGAAATTTCATTTCTTTTTGTGTATAACTCTACAAACAAAAATAACAAGCTGCGCATGCGTGGTCCCTCTCTGTATGTGACTCGATGTGGCGAGTGTAAAATGCAATAAATTTGGGCAATTTGGGGCATTTTTGACCCCCCAATTGACTTCCTGGGGGCGCGAACCAGAATTTTTCTGATGTCAAGGATGCTCATTTTATATCCAGAACAATTGCCTCTACATTTTGCCCAAGTTTCAGAAAAATTGAATGGATGGATCAAACGTTATGAGAGGAAAGGGTCATTTTTTGCTATTTTAGGGGCTTTTGACCCCCTGGGGGCGCGAACCAGATTTTTTCCAAGGTCAGCGATACGTATTTTCTATTAGGAACAATTGCCTCCACATTTTGGTCAAGTTTCAGAGAAATTGAATGGATGATGAAAATTTATGGGGCAAAAAATTTCATTTTTTGCCATTTCGGGGCCTTTTGACCCCCTGGGGGGATAACCATATTTTTTTTTCAAAAATCGGAGAATGTCACTTTCTAACCTGACCAAAGTTACAACTTCATGCAAAATTTCAGAGAAATTCAATGGATGGTTCCAGAGAAAACTCCGGACGGACGGACATGCCTCAAAACATAGGTCTCCCGATTTTATAAATCGAGGGACCAATTAAGAAATCAAAATGACATTACTGCATCCCGGACAATGCCGGGTAGGCACATCTTGTTTACATTATTGTTTACAGGTTTCCCATTAGTAACAAAACCTTTAACATTTTGTTACATTTGGCCTCGACTCAATCTATATTAAAACCAATAGTTCGTTTTCTTCTTTGATAGTAGCAGCCAGCAGTTACGGCTGACAGGCTGGCTATGCTGCTGCTGATTTAAAACAAAGTTCACAGACTTTTAGTATTCTATAGATTTTTCATGTGAGACCTTTAGATTCAATCAGTAATGTACGTCGATTAAGCAGACTGAAATCTTTCAGTTCTGTTGTGTTTTCTTTTCTTGGTGAGTAGTAAGGTGTTTACAGTTTTATAACGAATAATCGATTAGGGTTAGAATAGGATTTATAATCAAAACAGAACATTTCTCTGCATATAAATTGTTTTGCTTCTGAAATAATGTGAGTTAAACCATTGTCGGCGAAATTGTTGGAGTTTTTTCTGTTGTTTCAGCAATCGAAAAATCATTAATTAAAAAAAAATCATTAATTAAAAAAAATCATCAATTAAAAAAAAAAAAATGCATAATGAGAGATGAAGTAAATACCAGTGTGGACTGATGACCTAACATACTGTGTTCGAGTTATAGCAGATGCATAACAGCACTTTCACTATGAATGTTGGCAACCTTCACGTGGTTCCTTCTGTGAGTATCTGATTCTAAATATAGAATCGGGGAAACTAACGACAGAATCATAGAGAACCAAAAATTTGTAAAAATTACCGATTCATACAAATTACTTTACGTTTTTAATCATGTATAATTATTTAAAAAAAAAATTATTTTACTAATAATTTTCTAGAGAAAGGCGGCCTCATATTTCATATAGATTAAGACCTCAGTCAGTAAATGGCTAAGCCCAGTGTATATGTTAACATTTATTTGCATTTTGTTTTCGATTGAAATTATTGTGTAAATATGCTTTTTATAACATTGTTGGATATCTGTTGATGAAACGACCTCGCTGATCGCACTGAGAGTGAAATAAAGAAATTATTACATCCAGTGGCTACAAGACAGAGTTGCCACCTGTATAAGCAGAAGCGTTACATCCGGTTTCTACTATAAAACAGGGACGTTACCTGTGTAAGCAGAAAAATTACATCCATCTTTATGTTCTGGTTTTAAAATTTGATTTGATTTGTCTGTTTTATGACATATCCACTCTTTTAGGACTTATTCAATGCGGAAACACAATACATTGTAAACTATTTATTGTATGAGGTTAGTTGAACGCAAATTGCTATTTTACCTATAGCCGAGGAGAGAAATTGTAGGTTCATACCTTTCCCATTCTGGGCTCAACCCTCTTCTTGATCTTCATCAATGATCTCCCAAATCACATTCTTAGATCATTCGTTGACCTTTATGCAGATGACAGAACTATCTATGACAACACTTCGAAGAGCATTAATGATTAAGATCTTTCTGATTCTCTCTCTTCTGACTTAGAACACGTGGTGCAATGGGTAAAAAAGTGTCTGGTTAGTCTAAAATCAAGCTTCTCTCCTTTCATCACCAATGCTCGGATCCTCACTTTGCCCCAATTGAAAGGAATGATTTTCTACTTGGGGAGGCCCCCTGCTTTGATAAACTTCTAGGACTGACCTTCACTCCACACCTGAAATGGAAGATTTACATTAAATTTGTTGCTAACGTCGTCGGAAAGATGGTTGGATCATTCTATCGCTCCAGCAAGTATCTTACTCCTGACGCAATCCTCTATGTGTTAAAGAGTCAAATACGTCCTAAAAAAGAGTACTGTTGCCACATCTTGGGAGGTTCCGCTCAGAGCACTCTTTCCTACCTTTATAGAGTACAAAACCGACTTCAAAATCTAATCAAGGATGTCCTCTTTTCTTCCCTACAGCCTCTTTCTCACAGAAGAGACGCTGCTAGTTTTTCTCTACTTAATCCTTATTTTCATGGTAGGTGTTCAACTGAGCTCGAAACTATAGTTTCTCCCTGTAAAACATTCACTACAAAAACTCATCAAGCGACAACGACTACATATAATTTTCCATTCTCCCTCTGTGTACTTAAAACTAAACGGAACTTCTATGAGCAAAGTTTCTTTCAAAGAAATACCCGTATGTAGAACACAATACCACGAGGCTGATTCCCAGCTGACTACAGCATGATCGTTTTCAAATCCAATTTTAACAAAATCTTGTTGAGCTGTCCATCTTAAATAATCAAATTCTGACCAGTTTGACCCATCGTTACCAATCCTCATGGTATTGTCTCACCGTCCACCTGACAAACTATCTTAAATAATCAAATTCTGACCAGTTTAACCCAACGTTACTAATCCTGACGCTGTCGTCTCACCGTCCACCTGACAAACGCATTAACCTTATCCTCGAGTGGCCTTTGAGCCTTGATAAGTAGTGACTCGTTAGTACATAAAACAATATTATTACATAATTCAATACAAGACATCTAATAACCCAATTTTATTTTGTTTGATCAAAGTACATTCTTCTGTAAATACTTATGAGTGAACTTCATTTGAGAATCCCAGTGACTCTTTTGTGGACCTTGTCTAAGAGGGAGAGTGCACCAGCCCAGATGTGACAACAATACTCCATGCTTTGGCAGATGGTGACGTTGTAGAGATATAGGATACTGTCGGTGTGAGAAGTTTTCTAACACGGTAGAGGGAGCCCACCTTTATTGACAAACAAAATGTAAAGTGAACTAGGAAGGACAAAAGGAGACAAAATGTAAAAGAACAAATACAGACAAATAGAGGCAGCCAGTGTAAATGGAAGAAAGACAGACTAAAGCAGAATATTTTAATGGGAACAAAAATCACAGAAAAAGAAGACGAAAATGCAAAGGTGACGTCGACAAAAGTGGACACAAATGTAAAATGAATGAAAACGAAAAAAAGACAAAACAATTAAAAGACCACAATGCAACAGAGGAAGAGAAGAAATATAAAGAGAATAACGACAGATAAAAAGGAGACACACATTACTAGCTTTCCCAAATCTATGAGCGAAAGTTATTTTACAGCTTGAACAGAACTTGAACATGACACACTGTCCATGATTCTGTTAAACCATGCACACTTTTATAAAATTCTTCTTCAATGTTATATTTTAGAATTAATTTGTATTTGTATTCAAATCCTTGTTTTTACTGTACATTTTATATTTGAAAATATGCAATTTTTCTTATTTATTAATTGAAGATCAAAATACATCACAACTGTATTCATTCGAAGTCAATGTAAGTATTCGAGAATAGATTAAATACCTTTTTTGCAAATGTTAAAATACTTATTTTCCTCCTCTATATATCATATTAGCTGTACCTACAGGTGTTTCTCAGGAGTATTTTTACTTCAATTTTATTTTTAAAACTTTTTAATATATCTTTTTTTTTGCCAAATTAGTAATTTTTAATATAGTATTTTGAAATTAAAATTTAATTATTACTGTATCATTTGGTCACTAAATTATTAATTGAACCAAATTGCAATAAAACTACAACAAATTTTGTTAAAGTATAAATGTTGTTTTAATCTCTATTTATAAAATTATTTGATGTAATTGTCCTAAAACGTTCAATATTTTAATACTTGAAGGGTTGCTAAGAACTTTAAAGCCAGAAATGACTTTCTAGTCAACAGTTTAAATTCCCTTCAAATATCAAAGAGTCAGTAAATAATACATTATTTTTTCATTCATTAACAAAAGATTAAAATGGTTGACGTGTTTATAATGGATATAATTTCGTAATTAAATAATCTTTTAAATAGTATTTTTAAAATTTCGTTTTATTTTATGCTATTGCCTTTTTCAATTCAATGAATAAAAAGAAAATAATTATAAATCATGTAAACACACATACAGACATATGAGAAGTGTCCAGGAATTTTTTTTATTAATATACGGATTATCAATAACTTCAGCTGTAGTTTTTTTTTCCAGATGTTATAATGATGAAGACAAGCTTGGAGATTAGGAAATATTTGAAATCATATTCGACTATATACTGTTTAAAACTGGCTTAAATGTTTCAAGATTGATGATTTGTTCCTAAAAACATACTCACAAGTTGTTGAATATGATATTTTTTAATTCTTGATAGAAATAGCTAACACTAAAACAAATAGAGAGAAGACATCGATAGTCTTTAAACAAACTCATGAAATAAACTCTGAAATAAAGGTTTGTTGGCTCAGAATATCGATAAGTTATCTCCCTTGAACCATATCGAAGTTATCTCCCCTGAATTACACTGACCCACGGGAGAATGCCTTTCGTTTCCACTACATTCAATTATTTCATTTTAAAATAAAATTTTATTATTTTCTGTAAACATTTTTCAATATTTTACAATTGTACTAAAAAGTATCATTTTAGTGACAGTGTAAATAAAAATATTATCTTTATATTTTATTCTTAATTGCTTTCAATTACATTTAAGTGGGAATTCTTTGACTTTTTTGCAGTAGTAATTTTTTTAAAGTGTGGTTATAGAATCTTCACTTCATTACTTTCCATTTATCGGTTCTTTTTTATTGAAATTCAATATGAAAAGTTGAGTTTGAGTAAAACCAATATTTGGTAGGCATATACGACGCCCCCACCCCCATAAAAATGTCAAATAAAAAATTAAACTGGCGGTGAAGAAATCGTAGAAAAATATTAACACCAGTGATCAGGTTACATTAAATTTATAGAGAAAATGCTCATTATCCTGCTAAAAATTGAGAAAATTATAAAAAAATTATCATCTATTTTTCATTCAATTGCTTCATTAAGAGATTTGAAGTAAGTGTCACAGAAACATAATTTAGTATTTTTAATATTGGAGACGCAATAAATGGTGTACGTGTATCTTCTCTGACCCAACTTAGAATCATAGCATGACATTTTTAAATACTTAAATGAAAACTAACATGCTGTGGAAATTTTAATTGAACTGATAAGATATATTTCTATTTTTACATATTCTTATGAACAAGACATTTTGTCAGCCATTAATAGCATTATTTAGTATAAACATTATAAATGATGAAGCATTTTTATAAGAATTAAAAATTTGAGTTTTAATATTTAAATTTAAATTCTTATCATAATTTTTTTTTTCTGAAGAAAAAAGTTCCATGGAAAAGATAAAGCACTGGGAAAAGGTGTAAACCACATTACCAGAATGGATTTTTGATTGCATCAGTCTGACCAAAAATGAACATCAAATTCATGTAAACGTCAATATGAACTGATACTCTCCAGGAAAAAATCCAACCAACGCTTTTATCCATTTGGCTATGCATTCAGTAGGATTTGATTCGAAACGTGATGAACATGATAACAAGAACCATGAGGGCAATAGTTCGAAAAAAAAATGTACATACTTCAAATAATTTAAAAAGTTAAAATTGAGAGCTTGTGTTAAAATTGAACTGCTTAAGATTTTGAGTTCTCAATTTCAACTTTCTGAGCAGTGGAGATGTAAATGTGAATCACCGGCTCAAAATTAAGTTGTTTTTGAGTCTTCAATTTCCGAGCCCTGTTTATTCATGTGAAATTCAGAATCTGTAAAATGTTGATTCATATTCTCAATTCATGAGCATTCTTTTTCTTTTTTTCTTTGAATATTGTCTTCATCAACGTTGATATTAACCCCAGACTTCTTCAGGTATATTATACATTTATGTACAGTAACATTGTTGATTATTTGTGTAAGCTGATGTTTTTGATGTACTTAAATCAGTTTGATGTTTATTTTTAAATTCATGAAAACTCATGCATAGAGTGACATAAGCAATCGTGTAGAGCATGACATGTACATTCTTATAAAGTGCTGCATTTATATATAATTTTATACTTTGGCGTTATTTTCTAATCAACGGTTCCCATATGGAATTCATATCAATACTATGTGGACTGATCACGTTTGAACAACCTGTAGCAAAAACCTGTGTGCTAAAATAGTGTTAAAATCAAAATTTCCACATAAAGTTAGATTACGCAGGAAAAACGAAAAATTCAATTAGAATCTTAGAATTAACGTGTATAGGAAAGTCCATCCAAGACGGTAAGTCTCTAGTGACACGTAACGAATAAGCTGATCAAATATTTCTCTTGTTTCTGAACCACGAAAGAGTGGATATGTGTGGGACAATACCTCCCCCCCTTCTTATGGGAGAATGGGTTTGGGGGAAGATCCACAGGGTATTATGTCTGTATTCTATAAAAGAAAACACCCGAAAGAATTGTTAAACCTTGAATGATTGTGTGCTGCCATTATTACTAAAGTTTACAATCGCTGCTATTAAAAAGAAGACGGTTACAACCAAAAAGAAACAGAAAAAGAAAGAGAGCAATATTACTGCAATGCCCACAACTGCTATGTGTCATCTACGCAACAAGACTCCAGCTATTTACATGATGAGCTGCCGTCCGGGTGATCTGCTAGATACAAGAATTGGTCGACTGCAACGCTACACACAAAGCATATAGGTGGACTCTTTCAAAGGAAAGTTAAAAGTGGATCTTGGATTTACTTTCGGCAGCCTCGTTACTAGCTTCCCTTATTTTGTCCTTTAGTCCTCACATTCAATGAGCAATGTTTCTGAAAAAAGGGGAAGAATCTCTGTTTTCTGGGTCGGAATCTATCCATCTAACACTTATCGTTGGCTAGTTTTTGACCGTGAAGTGGTATTTTTAGCTCCTTACATCAAGTGGCTTCATGCCTTGTCTGGAGCGATTTCCATGAAAGAAAATGTGCTATTCTTCAGTATAGCTATCTATCAATTATTGTTTTAGATGGAAAATATATGTAAAGAAGGCCGAAACCTTAAAGAAATCTAAATATGAACGTTGATAGGAATAATAATGAGAAGAAATACGATGTAAATAATTAGAATTCTTCATTCAAAAAAATTCAAACGAAAATTATTCATGGTCAAATTTGCTTTGATGTCACTGTAAATTCTGTTAAAATAGCAAAAAAAACAAAAAAACACAACAACAACGACGACAACAACAACAATCACCCATAATTCCAGTCATATATTTGTCCAAGGATTTACATTGTTCAATTTTGTTTTGCGTTCATCCACCTTACAAGTATTCAAACCGAATCCATTCATCCATCCATCCATCCATCCATCCTTTATTCTAACCTGATCAACCATACTGATGAGTACTGAATTATCCTAGTCAAACTTTTATCAATTATTGCAACCAGCAAGATTTGTATCGATTGCAAATCTTCTGTGAATCCTTGCAGTCGACTATAATAGCAAATTTTCTTAACTTGCCTCAGCTACATTGTCATAATTTCGCTTATAAGCTGAAAGGTCAACACATCAACATTACAGCTGCACTTGTGTCACCACAGACTGTACTTAGTCAAGAGTATGATGACAGCAACGTAGATAATACGATTTCACTTACAATAATGTCAAAACTAACACAGAAATATCCGCTAGCTTTAAATAAGTCATGAATATGTAATCTTTTTATCGTGCATACTAAATTAAGTATTATCTATATTAATACAAGTAACTGTTACCGTTGATATAGAAATCATTGGGTTCTTACTAAACAGCCGGACATGACATGTACAAAGATGCTGTCTGCGTACATGTCATGTTTGGCTGTTCAGTAGCAGACAACAACATTCATACATGCAGACAGAAATAAGAGTTGGAGATAGAGAATTGGAGATAGAGAGTTAAATAAGCCATGAATATGTAATCTGTTTATCGTGCATACTAAATTAAGTATTATCGATACAAAATTATTAAAAAAAACTAATTTACAAATTATTAGTAAAATTTAGAAATTTTATTTGCAAAGAGATTTATTGAGAAGAATGCTAACATTTTGCACGAAGTTTTTTTTAGACCATGTTACCGTTGATATAGAAATCATTGGGTTCTTACTGAACAGCCGGACATGACGTGTACAAAGATGCCGTCTGCGTACATGTCATGTTTTGCTGTTCAGTAGCAGACAACAACATTCAAACATGCAGACAGAAATAAGAGTTGGAGATAGAGAGTTGAAACACAGTTTAAACGCTTCAGTTATCCAGATACACTGGGGTCATGAGAAGTTTTGAGTCCCTTAAAGATTTCTTCATCGAGGGGAGTTAATCAGGTTAAGTAGTCTCTGCTTCAATAATCTACAACTCTAAAAACAAACAAACAAACAAACGAATTGCATACTATCCCCACAGAGCTTTGCAACATGCGTGTGTCAATGCGTGTCGATTAGCACATTATACTGAAGTACTTGCTAAAGACGTCTTCAGAGCTGTGTTTTCTTTTGGCACGGAGGTTTCACCATCCTCCCACATATAGCGCCTGGTATTCCCAAATGGTCAGGTTCAACATCGCTTAACTTTGGTGATCTAACGAGAACCGGTGTGTCAACATAATTATGCCATATATTTCAGCTGATATGAATACTTGGTGTAACTCTGTTTGATGCTTCTTCCTGGCTGCTTTTTGCATGATAAAATTTGCCCTTTCGGATTCTCGATTTTCCTTGATCTACATTTGTTCATTAGTTATGACTTGGTCAATGGTGCTTTAATATGTCTCCCTATTGATGCAGGCGGACTCTCTGATTTATGTGATGAAGTCGTGTAACTAAATAGTAATTTTGGTACGGAACAATCAGCCTCATCTCACTGATAAGAACATGCTTTCAATCCCATTTTTATAGTCTCTGTCGTCCTTCATATTTTGTTGTCCCGGGTTTCTTTATTCTTGCATGTTGCAAAGCACTTAATCCAAGCCTTCCGTTTACAACAAAGATCCCATCAGCAACACTATAGATTTCGTCAATCATTTTAAATCAGACTTTCGTGTTGCGATTTTTTAAATAAAAAACTGGGAGTAGAATTTACTTATTTATATCCATAGACGATAAAAGAATGCATTACTTAATCGAAAACTAAATTTAAAATTATAAAATACAAAATTATTAAAAAAACTAATTTACAAATTATTAGTAGAATTTAGAAATTTTATTCGCAAAGAGATTTATTGAGAAAAATGCTACCATTTTGCACGAAGTTTTTTTTAGACCATGTAAAGATTGCCTTCTTTATTTCATCTTGGATGATGAAATAAACCAAATTTATGAAGGAAAAGGCAAACTTTGTTTAAAAGAAAGAGCATGTTGTGTACTTTGATGAAGGAAAAAATGGCACTTTGTGAATTTTTGGTATACAAAGCTAAAAATTAGTATTTCTTTGTTTATATTTGTAAAACAAGTAATTGGTTTGTATTATTTGAATTATTCAGACTACTGTTCTCATCTTAGATGTTATTCTCACAACGTTTCAGCCGATGTAACCTTCAATCTAATTGGTTATCTTTTGATTTTTATATTTGTTAACGATTTTCCCTGCATGGTGAACTTGTATGCAACTGCCCGGATGTATCCTTTGTTTTGGTAAATAAACTGACTTTAATTGTATTTATTTTTATGCTCCAAATCATATTCATTTTTATCTTTATAATTTAAAATTCCCATTAACAATAGTCACATTTTATTGAACAACACAAACTTATGATGAATTGTTAAAAATATAATTTAAGAATTGTTAGTCGAATTTACTAATTTGCATTTGTAGTCCATAAAAGAATGCATTTCTTAATCAAAAACTAATTTTAAAAACAATTTCAGAAAAAAATTCTGTAAATACTTCAGTTTGTATTAACTTGTTGTAATGGACACTTGTTTGTTAGAATTCTTGTAAACTAAACGAATCCGACTCCTGATTATCGGCTGAATCGGATTCTTTTATATCAATTGCAGTCTGCTTGTATCACGTGGGCAGCCGTAAAAAAAATATTGATTTCTAAATTAGAGAAAATTAATGTTCTTTTTCAATCCGGCTTCTCCAAATTAATCGACTGATTGATTTCAAATCAAACCATAGCATCTATTTCAATTTCGATCAGATTAAATAAAATTAATAGCTATTCAGTGCACTTTCTCATATTTCAATATTTGTACAATAATAGATTTGAACGCCATAAACATTAAAGATATTTATCATCCACTTCTGGTTTTACCCCATTTAACTTCTCTTTCTCAAGTGCTTCAAACCTGAAGAGTTCCTTGATCTTTCTTAACAAGATCCATCAATCGTGATTTCGGTACAGAAAAATTAAGATCAAAATTCCATTAATTAAGCAATACTTGATCTTTTTAGATGCAGACGCAGATCTCTATAACTGGTCATGTTCATTGGTTGATCAGGCCCACTTAATACTGCCCTTGAAACCTTGTGATGCAATTTGTTCTTTCAGTGACGTCATCACACGAACATTAAATGTCAGTACTCTATTTTATTACAATTGTAGCAATATTTAGATGTGGGTGTGTAAAAGTAAGGTTAAAATCGGAAATTTCCACATGAGGTTAAAATTAAGTAGAGAGCAGAAAATTCCACTTGAAGTTTAACATTTACAATTAGGACTATGTGGCCGGATATGACGTCACAGAGAGGGGCTCGCTAGTGATACGTGGTGAATAAGCTGATCGGATATTCTTCTGTTTTACTGAACTGCAGGAGAGAGTGATCAGGTTTTTGGAGAGGTGCTCCCCCCTATAGGTGGATGGGTTGGGGATATTATGTATGCATACCGTAAAGAATAATAAAAAACCCCAAAGAATTGTTAAACCCCAAATGATTTTGTGCTGACATTATTTAATCACATGCATCACAACAGAGCAATGACAAAAGAGAGAAGGAATTTTTTTATGGAATTTACTCCAAACAAGGTACAAATCTACTTGATGTTAGGAGCTAATCATAATAACAAACAGGGAGAGGAAGGTAGAACCACTTAAAGACAAGCAAAACCTGAAAGAAACCTCACCACCAGTGTTCAATCCCCTGGACTCCAAACAGGTTAGCTAAAAGGTAAGCCCTTTAAGAGCCTAATAGGTTTGCAAGGTTGGCTGACAAAAAAGTACGCCTGTGTTTCTTGTGTTTTGGAAAACTGGGGGTCGGTGTAAAACCAATTCAATGACAGGTGCATTTGATGAGTTCAAGAGATCAAAGCACCTGTCATCGGAGATGTGTTGGAAAACCATAACAGGTTGTTAAATTATAGCAAAACATTTATCGAAACGCAGAAAAATGTGTTGTATATTGTGCCTTCTCTCTCCTCTCTCTGTCTCTCTCTCTCGTGAAGAGATTGAGAACAGTCGGCTTTTGGACAAGCATTGGGGCAGTCGTGTGCGCACGGCGATCCCATTTTCGAGTTAAAAATCTTTGAATGCTTTTTGAAATATAATAAAAATTATATTTTCATATTTAAAAGTAAAAATGCCTTGTTTCATTATTACAAGCCTTCATATTCCAGCAGAGCGGTCCCAGCCTATTGACACAGCATGCAAGCCGACCAAATATCCAACCGGGTATGAATAACTCCCTTCATTAAGAGGAGGTGCCTATCGTTCCCACTCGCGGAGCTAGTGTGAGCCATTTCCCAGGATGAAAGATCCCTTCCAAAAAAGTCCCCAAGGATCGGTTCACCAAGCCACACTCTCCGGTAGTGACTATCGTCCAATGGATAAATTGATGAGAAGCGAACGAGTGTATTAAAGGAAGTTAAAGGAAAAATAATAGATATCATATAAAGGTTATACGATTCCTATCTTGCCTGCTTGCTGGTCGCATATGAGTTTTTGCCATTCTTCAGACTGGTCCTGTTTTTCAAAGAGCAATCTGGAATTTTGGCCTAGCTTTTAAATATTAATTCGCTGTCTCTTCATCAATTTAAACTTACTTTATGATTTTAAGCCCAGGAAGTCTTTTTTAAAATGGCGTATATTTCCCACCTCACGTTTTACTGAGCCTTGTTGCATCCACGAACAAACCCTCTATTTGACTTTTTACCCTCTGGATTCTATCTATTTTCGCCGCACCTGAAGATGTGGTCTTTGGAGTTTAACTTTGAATCCTCTCATTTCATTTCTCGTACCTTTTAACGACCTACCTACCTACAATTCCCTTTCTCCGCTGGACCTTTTGACACCAAACTTTTTTGCAATCGGACATTTGCTTGCATTCAGGCAACGTTTTGCCTTGTTTTTTTTCCCCACAATCTTTATTTTACTTTTTCAAATATTAAATCTTGGCCTTTGCCAACTTATCTATCCCAGCGATTTCCTCTGAAGATTTTGATCTTTGAAAAGCCTGGCTTAAAGAAAAGAATAATTGAATAAATTGCCTTTTTGCGGAATATACCTTGCTCTGAGCAACTGAATTGAAAAAAGATCTGCCGTTTGCTTTTCTAATTCCTTTTCATCCTACTACCTATCTATCTGTTCTATCCTGTATATTGAGCTGTATACTTTTCACAATAGGTTTTACCTTTCCTAAAAGTTCGCTTTTAGTTCTCCACTTATATATATATATATATATATATATATATATATATATATATATATGTGTGTGAAAAAGCATCTTTAATTTGATTTCTCAAAGTGTTGAGAATATATAGATTTCATTTATACAAATCATTGTGAAATAAGAATTAATTAATTTAATTTAATATTGATTGTAATTAATTTCTAAACATCGTCTTTCCTGGCATTTGAATATTGAGTTGACCTTTCAGAATAGGTTAATCAAATGTTCAAATCTCAAAATGGAAAATGCGTTTCTTTGTGACGATATCAACTGAAACCGTTTATCAGACATTAAATGGTGCATTCCTTGGAAACGCCTAACTTTCACGAAGCAGTTGGTTTCTTATCTTTCAAAACGAGAATCGAAAATAGAAAAGCGATAAACTTAAGTACGTGTCACCTTTTCGAACAAGTCAGCATTTAGACTCCTTTTCAAATTTATTTCGACTCTAGTCAGTGGATTTAAATCTTATCCGTTATGGCAGCAGAGTAGCAGCATTTTATCTGGAATTCGAAGAAATACATGTTGTTCGTTTGAAATCCAAGTTGAAGCGCTATTTTGGCTTCAAGAATTTCGAGATTGAAATTCTGAAATTATCTTTGAAATAAATTACACTTCAAGTTGAGACTGCTTAAAGGTCAATCACGCACTGGGGTTTCGATTAGAAAGTTAAACAAAACTCTGGGGAATTTGTACATACGTCCACACATTAGGGCTCTGTCTGTTGGTCTTTCACACTATTCTTTGACATAGCATTACTTTGGTCTGTCACGCTTACCGTTGACATAATTCTGCATATCTCTTCATAGTTATTCTATGATTATTCAAGTGTATTAAAACTTTGCTTGTTTTTTTACAAACTTTTTTTCCAAAGTTTATTTTATCTGCATAAGTAAAGAATGTTTATGACATTTATATTATTGATATTATTATTATCTGTACTCACTAGGAGTTATCACACAAGTCATCGTCAGTGATCACTCACCGACAACAAACAGTGGTGTTCCCTGGAGTTTGAATGACAACAATCCTCCACAGATTTCCAGTACTCTCCACCTCTTTTCGATAAAAACCACAAATGACCTTGCGGTATCGCAACAGCCGCTTACCATTGATTTATCGCTGGCAACGACCATTAATCTACTCTGAGATCCGGATGGCAATAAGCCTTGCCAAGGTCCCAGTATTCTCCGGACTCTTCCAGTGGAGGTCTGGTTAGTGCTCTCTCTCATCGGTCTTCCCATCCTCCTTGACCCTTCACGACTATTTTTTGTGGCTGGTGCCATCTTTTTTTTTGGGGGGGGGGGGTATTTTATGACATTTCTTGAAATTATGAAATTATTATTTATTTTGATTATTATTATTATTATTTTTATTGCTAGTTTATATAATGTAAGTGTTTAGTTTGCTAATGAACAGCAAAATCACACCTTCACTGTATAGGTCCCTAGATGCTGGAAAATTTTCTACTCGAATATCTTTTTTCCTCAGACCATATGCTTATGAAATCCCCTTCCTTCTCCCTGTTTCCACAGCCGTATCATGCAGAATGTTAAATATGATGTGAATAAACATTTTTTTCTGCAGAACTCCCCACTCTTCCACTCGGAACTAGACAAATCGATTGGATCGTTCTGTTTCTGTTAGTTTTGTCACAAATACAACATATTTCACTTTTACAGATATTGCTATCTCATGCAACTTTTTCACCACATGCACCATTGACAATCCACTTTGTCAGAGAGTTGAACAATATTGATATTTCCTTTGATGTTAGGCACTGTCGTTTACAAATACATCCAATCAAAGGGCAGCAACTAGCTCTTGACTATAATAACTTCCGGACAACAGAGGGAGGAACACTTAACAAGCTGGGAAAACAAGACACATTCACGCTACGCTGAGCGCTGGCCCCTCTCTTCACCAACTGATATAAACAGCCATCACCATGGAAGCATCCATGCACACACAGGTACAAATGTTGAGATAGAGCCACTCATCGTACACGTAGGATCAGTGAAAGAGACTTGCAGTGCACACACTATAGAAAACTGTACAAAAAGTTGATATTACTTGAATATTGACTTAAAACGTTTCTTTTGAAAATCTCGATATAAATCTCTTAAAATGGCTACCTGTTATAAAAGAAATAAACCACCAAACATATGAACAGGTATTTCTACTAACTAAGCAGTAAGGGCTGAATATGTGTAGCCAACCTGACTCAAATGATATTAAAATTCAAAAGCCAGCCAAGCTTTTATCGCTGCTTACAATGAGCACAGGTAAATGAAAAGAACCATTACCATAGTCACCAATCCGTTGGTATTTCAATATCGATGTTGCAGTAATCAGTGGAATTTGAAGTATCCTATGCTTCTTTTATTCCAGTCGAGTTTAAACTAAACAATCTATATATTAATAAAGGACATTCGTTTATTTGTCTAGCCGTTCGGCTAAAAAATGCTCTGCTGAGCTGGCCCCTGTCCTCTCAAAACTATACAACAAATGCCTTACTGTTGGGCTAAAACGCAAAGACTTCAATATTTAAACCAAGAAAACATATATTAATCTGGCATCTTTGTAGAAAGATTATTTCGAAATACTTATATCTGTAAATGTTAAATGAGCGATGGTCTTTGCAAATTACAGACTAACAAAATAATATTACATTGAGGAAAGTTGGCTTAAAAAACGTAGATTCTTTAAAATAAAGACCATCATTGTCCACGACATTTTGCCAAAGACCTGCAAAGCTTTCAAATTTGGTCAAAGTACCAATTTTTTAGTTTTGAATAAAGCAATTCTTGATAGGTTTCTTCAACTTCATCAAAGACTCAAATCAGCAACCCTTCATACATTGATTAGTATAGACCATAGTCAGATGGAGAAATATCTGGATGATAGGGTGGATGCGGCAGAACTCCCACACCGGTCAATTATGCAATCTTATTGCTGTCTTTCTGGCTGTATGCAGCCATGCATGAAGGATCTCCGATTTTAGTGTTTCAATGAAGTTGAAGAAGAGTGTCAAAAATTGTTCAATTCAAAGCCAAAGGATTGGTGCTTTTCTAAAATCCAAAAGCTTGCAGGCCATCAGTAAAAGGTTATGGGGACAATTGTGCTTTTTTATTTTGAAGAATACTTGTTTTGTTTTTTTAATAAATTCTTGCATACTAAATCATTATTTTCACACAATACACAAAGCTTTCTCTCAATCTAGTAATAACATTAGGATTATCATGTAAAAAATTATGGTAGAAAATAAAGAGAACATTTTAGCGGTCTCAATTCTGAATTTGTATTCATTGCTGATGCTATTTTAATAAAATACATGTGAAATATATGAATTTAATAAAATACATATGAAATATATGAATTTAATAAAATACATGTGAAATATATGAATTTAATAAAATACATATGAAATATATGAATTTAATAAAATACATATAAAATATACGAATTTAATAAAATACATGTGTAATATATGAATTTAATAAAATACATGTGTAATATATGAATTTAATAAAATACGTTTGAAATATAAGAATTTAATAAAATACGTTTGAAATATAAGAATTTAATAAAATACATATGAAATATACGAATTTAATAAAATACATGTGAAATATATGAATTTAAATAAGTAATGACAAAATTAAATTGAAAACATTTATCCTGAATTATCCCAGTGCTGAACGGATGAAATTGTCTATATTTTTTCACTAAGCTTTCTCATGAAAATAATTAAATACTTTTTGTATTCATCACTGGTTTTATTTTTTATATATATAATACACTGTCAACGTCACGTTGTAATGTTCGTGATATTAAAAAATGGAAAAAGAACTTACCTAGTTTTGATTTGCCAGTCGCACGTGATTAAAAACATCCTAACCAAAACATATCTGTGAAAAAAAATAAATAGAAAAGACACTAAAATGCACTGTTTTCTTTATTATGTAACAGCAAATATAACCTGGTGTTACTCAGGAGCAATAACTTCAAACTTGAAAGTTTGAAGCAATTTTTAGCACATATTTTTAGTACTGTTTTTGTTTTTGTTTTTGTGTAGGTGTTCTAAAATTTCTAATTTGAAGTATTTGCTTTCATATGAAAAACAAATAAGCTTTCATATATTTATATGAATAAATGTGTAATGTTCGTCATACTTACACATCTATGTTAAAGCTTTTATTTGAATATGTGCTAAAAATTGCTTCAAACTTTCAAGTTTGAAGTTATTGCTACTGAGTAACACCAGGTTATTTAATGGTCAGAATCAGTTTTAAATCAATAATTGATTTCATTTAGCAGTAACATGCATTCAATACTATGCTTAAACTGCTTATCAGTGGTCCCTATTTACTTGCCTCCCCACGAGGGCAGAGTTAGACACAACGTCGGTTTTTAATGTGGTAAAAAATCCAGCTCCCCAAAAGGTGTACTTTTGATTGGGACAAAAATAAAAATTGCTTAAGTCTAGAATGATTTCTCCTTCACTTACCAAGGACAGAAAAGATGAAGTGGATTATCAGAACAGATAGTAGTCATTGTATATCTCAATAGCATAAACATTTTAATGTTTTAATAATATAATATGATTTATATATTTCTTAAGGAGAGTGGCAATCTACATATAGGGTATTATTCAATACAACTCCCTTGATTATCAATGCAACAAATACATATGCTTAAAATTGTATGAGAAAATAAAGAAAACAATACATTAAATGTCCTGTGTTATTAGTTTTTAATTTTATTCTATCATTTTGCTCTATATAAGTAATAATTTTATGCATATAAATAATTGAAAAAAAAAAGGAATAAATAACTAAAATTTATTAAATATTGTTTGTTCAATTTTGTTAGATTTCAAGGGAGGTAACATTTTTTTTCAAGTTATTTATTTTGTTTCTTATACAAATCAATATTTATCAAAACCAGATTTATTTTATGAAAAAAACATTTCAAACGAAATGTTAATTCTTGTTTCAACAAAAACAACGGTTGATGTAAAACACGCCAAGCAACCAATTTTTACCCGTTTTTATATCTTATTTGACATAAATGAGTCTGTTCAATAGTTTCTTTTAGTAATAATCGCTGATACTTATATTTACTTATATTATATGCACTGAGCCAAGCAGCAAATAATGTAATCAAATGAAAGAACGATATTTTTTATTCAATTATAAACAAAATTATAAGAAGTCATGAATAAATATTTAAGAATCATGTTCAATCAATTGGACCCACGAAAAATCCGAGGTGTGTCACGTAACCTTGCCCACAGCTATGTCTACAAAAACAGATCAAATAATGAATTCAAAATTAAAAAGTAATTGAGTGTTTATTTAATTTGACAGCAGACAATACCGGATACTAAAAAGATGTAAAATGCAAGAATAGTCACTCATGAGTGATAAAATAAATAAGTTTCAATTTCCTTGATACCAGTCAGCTACCAAAGACAGATAAGTCACTTTCATCGGCCACAATTTAATACTCACAACCATCCCTTTTTCATTACAAGCACTACCTAAACGGCATCACGACAGTATTATTGACCGACAACAAAATGTAATATAATGGAAGAAAAAGAAAACCGTAAAACACACCAACCAATCAATTTTTAACCGTCTTTAGCAAAAAGACGAGACTAGTCAGCCCTTTTGGTTCGTGACTGCAAGACGAGGCAGACATGTTTCTGAAGGCTCCTGTATGGGCCATTTCTCCAGCGAGGGAAGTTCTGAATAGAAGTTTCGTAATCTAACCATCGCATGTAATTCTCTGCAGACGAATGTAAAGAAAAAAAGAAAGAAAACCAAATAAACATAAAAGAAGAATGTCGTCGTCTTAATGTACTGTTCACATGTATATTGCTACTACAAAAAGAGACTTAGACGGCTTATATTCACTGCTGCTACAATCCATACCAAACGTCACATAATTGAAAGACAACACGAGATGACATGCTCCTACCATATTTGCGTACATTGCAAAGAGTCATCTGCTGTGTCATAGATGACTTCTTGGAGCTATGATCCATTAGCAAAAATAAAAGCTATCTTACAAAAAAGACTCACTTCTATGATATGTTCATATGTACAGAGAAATTTTTATTTAACACCTAACATTACAAGATAAACTGTTGTGTATTACTGTCTTAGTTTTTTTTTCTTATAAGAAAACAAAAACAAAAAAATGAAACAGTGTTTTCATTTTATCTCCCTTTCTTATATTGTTAGTTTATAGCACATAAGTTTTTAACATGAAATACTTTGATTGTAACAACAACGGTCCCACATGTAATAAGTCATAAGAATTTATCTAACATTATCAGAACTCTTCACTGACGTCGATCCAGAAATATAAACAGCTTCAGTCTCTTTTTCATGAGAGATGGCGTTCAGTTCAGATGTATAAAACGCAGCAAATAAAAACACAAAATGAATTCCCTGTTTCACCACGGGCCCTTAGCTGTTCTGCGTTTGGTGCATTTTTATTTTGGTTAGTTGTTTTGTTTCACTGCATATCAACACCTTTTATGCTTCAAATTCTTAATATGTTCAAATATTTTTTCATGATGTAAATTCCTGAGAAATTCGTTTCATGCAGTCATTTTCTAATATTAACTTTTATTTATAGAATTTGGTGTAAAGTTTTTGATTTGTGAGATCTTTAACTGTTTTCATAAAGATCCACTGCTTTTTCGGAAGGTTATGTAACCTGTAGTACAGTTTTTGCAAACAATTATTTTATACTGCTTGCAGTGTTAGTTGATCGTTTTACGGCATATAAACCCTTTGCCGAATTAAGTGATTTATGCCTTTAAGTCCTTTGAAAAGTTATTATGAAAATTATGTATATATCACCGGATGCAGTTTAATGCCATGTCCAGAACGCCAATGTACTTCATTAGTTATCTAAAACAAATTTAAATGTTGGTCTTATATGCTAGTAAATAAGTTGATCTATAACTAATTGATTTTATTTTGACACGTAAAAACAAGATTACATTTATTAGATAGCTCAACATTCAACACTGCTCATATTTCAGATTGCAAGGTAAGACTGAGTTTTTTTAAAACTCCAATGTATGATCTACAATTAAATTGAATGAAGAAATACGTAAACTTATAGAAACGTGCTGAGGTGACCATATTTTAAATGTCACAGCTGTAATTAACTCGGAAAAAAATATGCAAAAGCAGAAAGCAATCGATTGTTAATCGAATATGTCTAAAAGGAATGGTGAAAGGATGCAAAACTAAGGTAAACCGCAGTAAAGTTGGCTTGATAACATATGTTCCTGGATTTCCAGATCAATTAGTCACGGAAACAAAGTAGCGAAAGATAGAAGTTCTGGGAGGCAGTTAAAACATGATGGATCGGATTTTGCAGAATTTGTAAAATGCTTCTTACATCTATATGCACGAAATTAAATCAAACAAAAAACACTGTATAATAACAGACGAAAGAGAATTTATTTCAAAGGGTTACTTTACCATTTGGTAAAGTAACAAAATGTTGGACAGTGTCCAGAAAGGAAAATAAGAGAAGCGTCAACATCGTGGCTGCTGCTGGAACGATGGTCAGGCAGGAGAGAGTTGTTTCCTCGATCGCGTCTCGTTTCTCTCTGCCGATCTCGTCCCAAGACTAAACTGTCAAAGTAGTCCGTTTGGGGACAGCTAGAAAATCATACGCTCTGCAAGCCGATTGGTCAGTGTATGACCAATTTGCCCACAGGGGGACAAGAAGAAATAGGTCTTATGTCCGACCGCTACAAATACATAGAAAATGCTTGATGACGAGGATAAGAGTAGTGTTCATTTTGAAGCGTCTTAATTAAAGAGTTAGAAGAAACTGAAAGATCAAAAGATCTGTTATTTAATTCTATTTTCACACGTAACGTTTTTCTGTTTGTTCGTTTTCATGTTTGAAAGTTATTTTCACTCATTTCCAGTTTATTTTTATTAATGATTTTATAAACCTACCTTAAGATATATTTTATTTTGTGCCGAACATTCCTTAACTGACATGACAATATCGCCATTTATTAATAAAAAAAAAGCACCTGTCCTCTTTGACTCTTCTAAGAGACTACCTTCAAATTGAAAGATCAAATGTAAATTTTCTCTTCTGGCAGCAAGCAAGTTATTTTAGCTGTCAAAAGCGACACAAGAAAACTGAAAATGTCTCACCTGACAATATTTGATGTCAGAAAAACAGACGAGTGATGCATTCGCAAAGTTTACTTTCTCAAAATATAGTGTTCAAATCAAAAGGCGTAATACAAAGAAAAGGCCCAGCAACCAGCAATAAGTTGTGAGTTCAATTTCTATTGAGGGAAATAAAGAAACCAAGAATTTAAAATGCATCCATTCTGATCTATGCGTTTAGTTGATGAAAATGCTATTTAAAACATAAGTCTGACAGACGGATAGAGCCTCTTATATATATATATATATATATATATAAATTGCCGCACTGAAGAGCTGTGATACAGCAAAAGAGTCTGTATGTGGATGACTATATGAAGCTTCCTTTTCTTGGGTAGAGCTTATTCTTAAGGAAATCGCCAACTGCCGCTACCTTTAAGGCATAGCTCATTAGATAAAACCATTTCGAGCTCCCGGCACTTGACAATGTTTAGATTGAGATTGTACTTACATTCAGACGGTGTCGTGTGATAGTGGCGTAGAGATAGAGGCGCCTACTTTCAGCTCGCCACACTGGGGAGCTGTGATACAGCGAAACAGTCCGTATGTGGATCTCTCTCTCTCTCTCTCTCTCTCTATATATATATATATATATATATATATATATATATAAATGAATAAATAAATACGAAAGTTTTGTTTCATTCACCATACCTATTTTATTTATCTACCTCCCACAGCGGTAAGATGTGACACAAGGTCGGGAAAGTGGGATTTGAAAAACCAGCGCCCGCGAAGGTGAGCACTCTGGCCATTAAAAATTGCCTGGGCAGCCTCGTCGGTATTCCCCGGTAGGGGCGCCTCAGGCAGTAAGCAATAAACTTACTCCTCTCCAAAAAAGGGAGGCAAAGCCTGGGAGGGTGCACCTCCTAGAACTGCACAGGACAGACCCATAGACCGGCGTATATCAAGCCCGAAGGCCAAGACAATACCAGTCTATGGGGTGCAGTATCCATCGGAACAGATACTACACTTTGATCTCGACCAAAAGGCCAAGATTACATACAAAAGGACTCATGTTTTTCAAGTATTATTTACTCCTCTCCAGGAGTTAGGCACAAGGCCAGTTTTATCCTACTCCCACAAGTAAGATGTGACCCAAGGTCGGGTCGGAAAGTGGGGGTTGAAAAGCCAGCGCCCGAGAGGTGAGCACTCTGACCATCAAAAATTGCCTGGGCAGCCCCGTCGGCATTCCCCAGTAGGGGCGCCTCAGGCAGTAAGCAATAAACTTACTCCTCCCCAAAGAGGGGAGGCAAAGCCTGGGAGGGTGGACCTCCTAGAACTGCACAGGACAATCCCATAGACCGACGTAAATCAAGTCCCGAAGGACAAGACAATACCAGTTTATGGGGTGCAGTATCCATCGGAACAGATACTACACTTTGATCTTAGCCAAAAGGCCATGAAAAAAAAAAGGATGTTTTTCAAGTCACAGTCGGAAATACTGTATTTATACTATAGATTACAGATCTAAACAGAAGTTTCTGTACGTCTAATTTGCATAATTTTTTTCTTAACTGTTTATAATAAATTACTCTTTTGTATTATATAATCGAAGTATCATTTGAAATGAAAGGAAATATGTGAATCACTCCTGGAAAATGGGAATATCTGTATTTCAAGATGGCAGCCGTGACGCATTCATAATGAAGAAATAAAAACACAGCATTGAAAATAACTCAACTCCTTGTAGCATCTGATAGAAACAACCACTTAAGTACAACTTAGAAAGAAAAGTATGTTACTTAATATTAGGGTAAGAAAGAACTATTTTAAAGTTTATTTTATGCACATGTAATTGGTTATCAGATAGCCAAAGTATGAAAACAAAATTGCGAAACATGTTTGTCTATGGCAGTAAGGAAAAATGTATTCACTTTAACATTATTCCTACCCAGCCGAAATATCATTAGAAAAAAAAAACAGAATTATATTCATGCCACTCATGTAATGAGGAACACTAACGCAAAATAGGCTAAGCCGAATAAAATATCGATATGTCAGACAGATTGTTATTTGGGTCTGACTTCAAAATCTCACTGACTTATACATATTTTAAACAAGCTTTTATATGAAAGAATATGTTACGGTGGTTGATTCATATTTCAGGTCATGAATCAAGTGCATAATTTTCTAGTTAAGAACAGGGAACCATTTATTTATTAAATATTTGTTTTGTAAAAGAAAGTAAATAGAAAAAAGCAAAAGAAAGGATTACTTTACCCTAAAAAAGGGTTGAACCTATCCTATCCTCTACTGAATCTTACAATAAGGATACATCCTGGAAAATTAAATAATAATGAATTTCTCTTTTGGATTTAAAACAACTGAAATGAAAGAACGAATCTAGCAGTAAAAGAAATAAAAAATTTTTGAAAGAATCATCTTTTTACTGAAGCATGTAATAACTGTTGTATTATTTGGAATATTCAGAATACTGTTCTCATCTTGGATGTTATTTTCATAACATTTCGGCTGATATAACCTCCGACCTTCTTCAGGTGCATTTTGTCGAACTCGAGAAACTTTATGTTGAACTTTTGAACAGAACCCACACATTCTGTCAACCACGACTGGGTAAAAGTTTAAAGTAATTCGTAATTGTATTCTTAGTATCGCCCGCACTGAGGATTCAACCTTCAACCTTCAGAAGATTGTCACATAGAACTAATTATTATTTAGCACTTATATCTGTTACGCCACAGGTCCTTGCATATTTTTTATAACCTCGTAATTTAGGTTAATTATTAATAATAACTTGTAAATAAATGGATGAACTATCAAGAGAAACGTTTAATAGATTTATTAAAACTGAACACAGAATGAATTAATGAGTTAATTGGCCACTGGACGCGATTGATATATTCACAGTCTGACGCCGTAGTCTTTGTTTTCTTTCTCTCCGGGCAGACGACCCTTTTCCAAGGGCGATAACTCTTAACTCCCGAAATGGTTCAAGGGAGGTAATTCCGTTTTCGTTAGGTGTCCTAACAGTATAGCACTACTACCTGGCGTGTAAAAAAAACAGACAAAGCATTAATATAAGTTACTTAAAAACTATTTGAAATGTTTCAGCAAATCCTCAGACCTAGTCTGTTGCGTTTGGTCAAATTTCACATTGCAGATCCATCTCCTCATAGGTCTGTCATTGCGCTGTAGTCGAATAAGAGAAGACTGGGTGAGGACCTAGCATTCACTGTCATATAACATGACGCTGATGACACAGCTGCAATACAACTTACTCCAAATGTAGAGGGGAAAGTTTGTGATGAGGAAACAGCTCACGATATTTCGCCCATGCTGCCTTCATTCTTGTGGTGGTACTAAGTTCTCAGCATATCTCCTAGGTAGCATAAATAGTCTATCACATCCAGAGTGTTGCCATCTAATACCATCTCTTTGTGGGGATGACCGTAAATAGTGTGTGCCTGTCTCAGGCATCTCCTACACTTGAAGTCAGTGTTGGGGCTAAATTACTGTTTAGGTAACTATACATACAAATATATAAACATATATAGATACTGAACTTTATATATATATATATATATTAGTACGAAAATATATTTATGGCAATTAAGCTACAGAGAAACGTATATGTTTTATCCCTGCAGAGAATCGTCAGCCTACTATAAAGTTAGAATTGAAATAACTCAAAACACCATTTCAGTCAGATGTAATAATGTATTTCACCTACTCAATTAAGATCAAAGTGTAGTATCTGTTCCGATGGATACTGCACCCCATAGACTGGTATTGTCTTGGCCTTCGCCTCCCCTCTTTGGGGAGGAATAAGTTTATTGCTTACTGCCTGAGGCGCCCCTACTGGGGAATGCCGACGGGGCTGCCCAGGCAATTTTTAAACCCCACTTTCCCGACCCGACCGTGGGTCACATTTTACTTGTGGGAGTAAGATAAAAACTGGCCTTGTGCCTAACTCCTGGAGAGGAGTAAATCAATACTCTGTAGGATCGACAGGCATGGAATTGAACATTTAGTAGCCAAAAAACGAGATAAATGGAAATGTTCACATCTGGGGAAGAGGGGTTATATTTTGGTGCGGGTTTAGGGACTTCAATCCAGTGAAATTTTGATGACTGGTCTAGTGGCTCTGTTAGGCCTCATTCAGGTTAGCCTGACTCACACCTGCTTACACAGCTCTTCTCAAATACTGTAGACCAATGTATACTCCTCCCATGTCTTGAACCCTCTCTCTTCTCGCCGGAACGCACCCACCTTAGGAGTCACTCTCATCTACTCTAATTCCTGTGGGTGAGCAGCTGTCGTATAAGTTTAATTCGAATGTGGTGATCCTGTTATATATTTATATTTAAATATTTAAAATTCTCTGAAACTTAATGTTATTGGTATCCTGTATATTCATAGACATTGATTTGTGAAGTCACCTACACATATCTTTATTTATTAAAGAGGCGAATTAATCTCTAGATGTAGACACAGACACAAATGTAAGATAGCCAACTGATAAGGGCAGCTAAATATCCCTCATCGTTAGTCTTAGCTATAAACTATAATGAATAATATAAAACTAGTTTACTAAAACAAGATACGATCTACACACGTATACACTCGGGATGCATGTTGAGGAATATAGGTAGATATAAGCTATAAATATATACAATAACGCGTGCAGAATATTAATATATCATACACATATGGAAATAGATATGACTTACAAAGAGTATATATGTTAAACACAACAGATTTATAGAATTTACTCTGGTATTTTGTCTTTAGAACGTATAACAATACAATAACATTCTAATAAAAGTTGATGAGAAACTAAAGCCTACTTTTTTAATCAAACATTTTTTAATCTGTAATACAATATAGTATTTATGTTCATGAGAATATTATTTATCTAGGCTTTAAATCTTTCGTCTTTTAATTCGAAATTTTATAAAAAAAAATAATTTGAAATCTAGGTCATTTTAAAGATGTAGAAATGTAATAAAAGTAGAAAATTTTCCTTTCAAATAACATCCTGTTTTACTCCAATAAACACAGAGAATACTTCCAGGATAAAGAAAAACGTTAATAGCAATTTTACAACCTTTTAATTAAAAGAAAAAGTTTGTTAAATTCTTGTTTTTTTTTTAAAGTGTAAATGGATGAATTAAGGGAGGAGGCGGGAAGTCAGAAGTGTAAGCAAACGAAGCAAGAAAATGTCTGAAAAAAGATTATCAAATTCTTTGCAGTTTGAAAATGTAAAGTTTTTTCAAACAATTCAGTAGTTTTTTAGTTTATTTAATATTTTTCTTAATGTTGAAACTTTAAAGAACTTTGCACGTCTTTCTTCTTTTTTGTTTAACGTGTCTAATCTACATCAGATATGGGTTGCACGTTGGCCATGGCGGCACAAAGCGATTTTCTCACAATAAAAATTAACAATATCAGAACCATAAGACAGATCAGTCTGTGGTTTGTGTCTTCGTCACAATATATCAAAACTTCTTTTTTTAAACCCAAATGGAAGTTGTCACTGTGATAGCCACTGCACATATGACAAGAAAAAAAGGACCATAATTTGGTCCAACTCCAAACATCCACTTCCAGCATGAAGAATAAAACAAATAAGTGTCCAGAAATATATTTTTTGACCAAATCAGAAAATAACCACACATTTTTACAAATAGGCTCGTTGGAGCATGTCAGCGAGTATATAAGCAACACCAAATTAAACTCGACACAACAGACCCGACTTCAGTATAGACTCTACCGACAGGCAACTTAACCAAGCATGACAATGTATGCGACTCTTCAAACAACAGACTCTGACAAACATTCTTCTGATCAAGATTCGAATGTTATCAGCAACAACCAGTCGAGATATGCTCCTCAACCGAATGCCATCAGTAGCAGCCAGTCAGGAGATACTCCTCAACAGTAGCAGAGGCTAAACCTCTATGATATACTATAACCTATTACAATATGCAACAAGCAAGTAGATAATTAATTCTTCCATGAATATACAATACACAGTTCTTTCATAACTCCTACAGCTACATATGATATATGCTGTGTAATACATTTATTTGCGGCAAATAAAATTGGCACTTGGACATACGCCAAGTTTTCCTTTTATTATTGCGTTTTCTCTCACTCATTCTGTTAGAGTACTGCTTCACTACAGCTTAATAAAATAACTACTTTTTATGGAAGTCATGAAGTCATTAGATATAAGGAGCTAAAAAGAATAAGCGATGATAAGTTGCATAATAACAAAAAGGGAGAGGAAGGTAGAATAACTAACGGTGATCAATTCAGAGACAAATAATCGAACCTAAAGCTTAAATATCAGCATGGCAGTGACGGACCCAGTCATGTACGCTGGAAATACCTCAAGAGACACACACCCATGCGCAACATGTCTCTTGACAATACCCCGGCATTTAGCAAGTGCTGATGGAGAAGCCTTTCAAGGAACTACCACTGAGTTCTGTCTCCTGAACTATCACCCGGGAAAATGATGACCAGAAAAGTACTATGACCTCGCCCTCTACCAAGCATACTTAACTACCTTTATTATCTGTTAGTTATAAGAAAAACGAAGCTTGAAAGAAACCCCACCACCAACGTTCAATCTCCTGGACTCCAAACAGGCTAGTCAAAAGGTGAGCCATTTAAGAGCCCAATAGGGAAGGAAGAGGTTACAAGGCTGGCTGACAACAAAATCTACCTCTATGGTTTTAAGTGGAGAAATATCTTGATAATAAATATGTTTATATAATCTGCCTTATTACTTTTGAAACCGACAATGCGTGTCAAGAAAGAATAAATAACTTTATTACTTCAGCCAAGGGTTGTTTGTTTATTTCTCTGTAAGCAACTTCACATCATGACGAGCATGTGGGAACATAAGTTTCGAATTTATAAGTTTAGAAAGTTGCTATATTCGGGGTCCACCATAAATAACCATATATTTTCTTTTATTTATTTGCATACTTAAGCATTTCTTCTATTTCATGTGTCATTCGAAAGGGGAAATCTTATATTCTTATAGCATTGCTGCACTTACTGAACAAATCTGAGCTGGCATTGCTCAACTGCCATTGAAGCTATGCATCAAAATATGCAGCTCAGTCACTGGAAGATTAGCAAAGTGCATTGAGAGTAAACGGAGCTTCAATAAATGTTTTAATAAACATGTTTTATGTTACAAAAAATTAAAGTTCACTGTTTGTTAGTTTTTTATTACAGTTGATATTTCTTCCATGTTACCTTTATTATGTTGCAATCAAATTATATAGTTACTCATGAAGGACTATATATATATATATATACAGTACCGTCCAAAATTAAGGAACAAAAGTTAAATCTTCCTAATCTCAAATAAATTATATTTTAATATTTGTGAAAATTTCACTACATATGTAAATTATGTAGTTGGACTTTTACCGAAATTTTAAGATGAATTAAAATAATATTATCAAAGTTATCCACCATTTTACATATTTCAAGTGTCCAAAATTAAGCAACATTAAGGAAAAATAATTGTTTAAAGTTTAAAACAGTAGGGTTTCTTTTGTATAAAAGGATGAAAATAAATATTCTAAACTTTAATTATCATCACTGCTGCAAGTCATGCAATATCAATCATGTCAAAAAGAAATAAAACTGATTTAAGCGACAAAGCAAAAATCGTCAAATTAAGAAAGAAAAAGTTGACAATAGAAGAAATCGGAAAACATGTGAAACGTTCAAAAAGTGTTGTAAGCCGAGTTCTCAAACTCTATAAAGAAACTGGATGGTTAAGTAACACAAAGAAACCTGGTAGACCAAGAAAGGCAACGGAAAAAGAGGACAAAGTTATACAACACCTAGTGTTAAAAGACCGTTTTCTTACAGTTGGCAGAATTTCTAAACAAATGGAAGGTGTCACGAATGTTTCACGACAAACTGTGTCCAGAAGGTTGCACGAAATAGGTCTCCTCGAAAAAAAGCCGCTAATAAGTAAAAAAAAAAAAAACAAAGCAGCTAGATTGGCGTTCGCAAAAAAGCATGTTATATGGTCAGAAGAAAATTGGAAAAAAGTTTATTTCAGTGACGAATCGAAATTTAATGTATTTGGCAGTGATGGAAAACAATTTGTAAGAAGAAGAAAAGGCGAAAGTTTAGATCCTAGCTGCATCAAAAAAAATTAAATTTGGTGGAGCTAGTATGATGGTTTTCGGCATGATATCATGGCAGGGTACATCACCACTTGTACGGTTAAATACTAGAGTAAATTCCACTGTATACAAGAATGTTTTAGAACAGTATGTTTTGCCAGCGTTGCACAATTCTGGTATCGAAAAGTCTGTTATTATGCAGGATAATGCTCCTTGCCATAAGGAAAAGCTGGTCATGAATTATCTGGCTGATCAAGAAGTATAGGTAATGGACTGGCCTGCTCAGAGTCCTGACATGAACCCTATAGAAAACTTATGGAAGACTCTAGGACAGAATGTTATGGCAAAGAATCCGGAAAACATCGAAGACTTGTGGCTGAAACTGAAAGATGAATGGCCCAAGATAACTGTGGCCCAATGTCAAGATTTAGTGAAATCCTGCAGTCGTAGATGCACAGCAGTTATTGAAAACAAAGGTGGAAGTACCAAATATTCAATCTTTTTTGCCTTTTTAATGTGATTTAGTTAAAAATGATATTTTGTTCCTTAATTTTGGACACTTGAAATCTGTAAAATGGTGGATAACTTAAAAAATATTATTTTAATTCATCTGAAAATCTCGGTAACAATCCAACTACATAATTTTTACAAAAATTAATATATAATTTTGTTTAGATTCAGAAGATTTAATTTTTGTTCCTTAATTTTGGACAGTACTGTATATATATATATATATAAATATATATATATAATTCTATTACATTTGATTAAATGTAACACAACTATAACTGCAGTGTAAATCATTTTAAGAATAAACAGGATTAATTCAGAAATAATGGTAAACAATGAATTTACAAGAACGTTTTTGGAGACTATCTCTGCAGAAATATTTAGGAGAATTATATATGCTATGGGATCGTTTGTTTTTCTCCTCTCAAGGGCAATTCTATAAGCATTCTGACCAAAATGTACTAAACCACCATACACAAAGATGACCGGAAAGATAAAAGTCAGAATCACACATACTTTTCTAAAAATCAGGTCTTTCGGCCCCCAAAACACAAAATAATACCCATTTTTTGTGACAATATTTCTTTGAAGTACAACTTCTAGGACTATTGTTTTCTAAGTAAGCGATATAATACCACCAGAAACGACCCAGATCAGACAGTACAGGCCAAATATACACAAAAATATCCATAAAACAGATACTGTTAGGCTTCGCAGTACACGCAGTACACCAGTATGGAAAATTACAATTTTTTGTTGGATTTTAGATTTTCAACTAAAATTTGACAAAAATAATCCTCTTTCTCAGTCGGTGAAATGCAATTTAACTCTATTTCACTCATCAGACCCACGAAAATAACGTTTCTAGCCTTTTAAACCAGTCTCAGGAGGTTTCTAATTAGTTATCTAACACTTCGATTTTCCAATATGTAAAATAAATCCTGCGTTTCATAAAAAAATTAAAAGGTACGAAGCAAAGCTTGTTTGACTACTAAATTTTGTTCCTTTTAGGTGTAGGAACACAATATATTCATTTGAACTCCATTCGAAAAGATTAATGGCCATTTTAATTTTTTTTAAGGTGAATGAGACTTAATGGATTTTAAATGGATTTAAAATCAATGAAGGGCTGAAATCTACTTTAAGCTGTATACAACCAAAATAACGACCATTAGATGGAATTGACAGTCCTATTTAATCTCAACAGATATCAATGTCACAAATGAGGTTAATCAGTGCCAATTAAGTATATTGAGATACACTTAATTGATAATATAGTCTAATTTAAGCCAATTTGGGCCATTTTGTAGCCATTTTGACATTAATAGTACATTTCCATGAAATTATACCATCTCTCTTGTCTACTCAGTGTAAACTTTTATGCATAGTTTGTTAGATTTCCATCTTTCTACAATGGAAGACTAACAGAACCAACACAGCTGTCATAAATTAGCAGTAAATGCTAATTTTGACATATTTTAATCCATTTTGACACTTAAAAATCCTATAATTCTAACTCTTCAATTTGAGATTATCAGTGGCCAATGCAATTTGACGTTATCAGATGCCAATGCAATTTGACGTTATCAGATACCAACGCATTAAGCATTGCAATGAGCTCAACCAATTCATTGAATTACTGTCAATAACTACACTTACTATCATCTTTTTCAGGGCCATAAAAAGAAATGTCTCCTAAGAAGAAAAAACGTCTGAAAGGCTCATTCACCACTGAATACAGCAATCTCGATGAGGATGAGAAACGGTCATATTATACTGCAGCTGTCAGAATCCACAGGGGTATGAACCCTGAAACAAAAGAGGTATTTCATCAACCAGTGATATAACATCTACAATACCATCTACACCACCCACCACCATCAGACAAGAGTCTCAACAGTTAATGGAAAAAAAGAAGAGAAACTCTCGGATCAGAAGCAACAGCTCTATGACTCGTTGATGAAAACCTCCTAATTCAGAAGAAGACGATGCAGATGACGTTGTTTACGACAGTGATGCTCACAACGATTATAATGATGACTTTGCAGACACAGTTGACCAATTTGCTGAAGAAGATGGTTTTAAGAAAATCAGAATTTACAGCCTTCAAAAGATACTTGATAGCATGCTTCTTACATCTCGAATTGACAACTTAAAATGTTTCGTCATGTGTTCCAAGTTTTTCGAACTCACTCAGTTCCAGTTTCTACAGGAAACATATTTCATTGACCTTGGAAGAATGACTGTATGTCAGTTGAGATATCGAAGAGACCTCCTTCAGCAAAGAGTATTCTGTTACCTCACCGATGGAAATTCCCAAGCAAGCATTCTGAAGTATTGGCTTGGAAAGCTGGTTGAAAATCCTATTGGTACAACCATTACTGAAATCCTGGTATTTACCAGCTGAATATCTACCAAAGACATCAACAGTTTCATCAATAGCAATGAAGATCAGTCAAACCATTTTACAGCGACACAATACTAGCAGTGCACAATGCCTCCAAGGTGTTACTTTTTTAATTGATGTTGCAAAGAAAGCTTGTTTGAAGTCTGATGAACATGGTGATATCACAGTCTTATCTGAAGCCATCAACTGCAGTCGAGCATTTGCCAAAACTATCCTTGTTGATATTGAAGCTGGGTTTGACTTGCAACATGCGATGCGACGCCATAAAAGCGACATCATAGCCAGATCGAATAGCATCTTATGTACTGAACACTGAAAACTAGACAGCTGTTCCAGGGGGCAAGAGGGAGGAGTATCAGTGTGATATGGCGTTCGACGTCTGAAGTATGCCCTTCTGGATTCCAAAGCGAATATTGGACAAAGATTTAAAGATGCAAATCCTGGTTGCCCTATAAGTGCTGCTGTAATATGCAGAAAATGTCTTCAAAATGCTGTCTCAGCAAGGAAACGAGAGAGGGAGTTTCAACTATAAGAGGTTTTCATTAAAATTGTGATCAGGAAAATAATCAGTTCTTCCCTTTCTGTATGATCTTATTCTTGTGTCGATCAAACTATCCATCAGGTCAATCTGGCTAATTAGTTGAAACTAAGACAACTAAAAGAAACTAAACTAAGCTTAGTAAATTTGACCTGCCTTAGTTTCTTTTGAAAAACATTTTTTTCTGATCTTCTTTAGCTGCAAACACTGCATAAACTAAGAGCGTGTATCAAATAATACATTATTCTTTAGAAGTACCTAAAAAGAAAAGAATCATATCTATCAATAAAGTGATTCACCAACAGTGATAGAAAAAAGTGAACAGACTTCTTTCAAGTTGTTTGATATTTGTTCTTTATTAATACTTAGGCTTATATTGAGCTTTGTATGTAAATTATGTCACGTTGTTTGACTTCATGCATTTCAACCTTATTTTAAAGACAATTTATGGGGGAAAGTACCATAAATGTGGTCAATTTGTCTTTGATACTGGTTTATGTTTCTCCACAAGTCAAATCAAATCCATTTTGGACATTTTTAATGCATTTGGGAAGGTTAGATGAGTGAAACATTAAGTCATGTAAAAGTTCATCAGTTCACTAATTACAATTATGTAATTTATAATGGGGTCTCTAAAACTCAATTTTTGACCACTTTAATGAGCTATTTTTGCCTTGAAAATAGTTTCACTGCATTCCCCTTAAGATTTTGATGAACATTCGTGTATTACATGCCTAATTTGACCAATTCCTAAAAATGACACTTTTGGCCGGAAAGTGGGGGAAAAAGTAACCAAGAGCTCAGACCGTGTCATATATCCTTTTTTAGTATACTAGCTATTATATGCTTCGTCTAGTCGCATATTTTTGCTAGGCTTGGGGTATTATATAATTGTGACAGAACTACATACAATACGTAGTTAAAACAAAATAAATTGTTTCGGACTATTAAAATATATTATATTAAATTATTGTTATAAATAAAATAAAAGTAAATTACCTTATTTATAGATGTCAAGCGCGAACGCAGACCCAACAATATTTTTATAAAGAAAATAAAGTAAAACATATTTCCTTTTTATAGATGTGAAAATAAACGCAGACAACACAATTTGCCAGAAACACGAAAGAATATGGATGGATAAAACTGTTATAACGTAACAGATTCGCAATTTACTTACTTCTGTGGAACACAGTACCATGGGGCTGCTTCTCTGCTGACTATAATATAGCAATAATATTGCTCAAATCCATTGTAAACAAATTCTTTGTTGAGCTGTTCCCATAAATATTCAATTTCTCTACCAGTTACACCCATCGTAACAAATCCTCTCAGTGTCTACCTACCAAACTCAATAACCCCTATTCTCGAGTGGTCTTTGGGCCTTGATAAGAGGTAACTCGTTTGTAAAAAAATAATAATTATGTGTATAGTAAAGCATGTAGACAGGGACACGCATATATGTGCAGGAATATGCGAGAGGCTGGGAATACACACAATTTATCTCTTCAGAATCAACCAATGCAGATGTGTGCTGGTGAGCTATGTGGTGGATATGACTCCCCTCCCCAACATGGGAGTGCCCAACCCAAGGTTCATGCTCCCTCGAGGACTACTTTATATATATTTTTAGAAACTTTTATGCACACTAATATATATATATATATATATATATGATAGTATGAATATATATATATATATATATATATATATGATAGTATGAATATATATATATATATATATATATATGTATATGATAGTATGAATATATATATATATATATATATATATGATAGTATGAATATATATATATATATATATATATATGATAGTATGAATATATATATATATATATATATATATGATAGTATGAATATATATATATATATATATATATATATATGATAGTATGAATATATATATATATATATATATATATATATATGATAGTATGAATATATATATATATATATATATATATATATGATAGTATGAATATATATATATATATATATATATATATATGATAGTATGAATATATATATATATATATATATATATATATATGTATATGATAGTATGAATATATATATATATATATATATATATATATATATATGATAGTATGAATATATATATATATATATATATATATATATATATATATGATAGTATGAATATATATATATATATATATATATATATATATATGATAGTATGAATATATATATATATATATATATATATATATATATATATGATAGTATGAATATATATATATATATATATATATATATATATATATATGTATATGATAGTATGAATATATATATATATATATATATATATATATATATATATATATGTATATGATAGTATGAATATATATATATATATATATATATATATATATGTATATGATAGTATGAATATATATATATATATATATATATATATATATGTATATGATAGTATGAATATATATATATATATATATATATATATATATGTATATGATAGTATGAATATATATATATATATATATATATATATATATATATATATATATATGTATATGATAGTATGAATATATATATATATATATATATATATATATATATATATATATGATAGTATGAATATATATATATATATATATATATATGATAGTATGAATATATATATATATATATATATATATGATAGTATGAATATATATATATATATATATATATGATAGTATGAATATATATATATATATGATAGTATGAATATATATATATATATATATATGATAGTATGAATATATATATATATATATATGATAGTATGAATATATATATATATATATATATATATATATATATATATGATAGTATGAATATATATATATATATATATATATATAACAATATTCATAAATAAATATTATTTATATCTACATAGGACGTCGTTTCAAGTTTATGCTCTCATGTGTGCATGCATGTATATATATATATATATATATATATATATATTATTTAATCTCATCACTCATTTCCTTATATTATTGCTATATCTTGTATATTGAGCATTGACTTCTCAAGATAGGATATATTTTGAAGATAAAATTTCATTTTTACCTTTATTACCAGCGACCATGCGCGATTTAAGTTCAATTTAAAAGAGACATTTGTACCGTTGGTCCACAACATCGGACACCACTTCTACAAGACCAGGAAGGATTATTACGAAAAAAAACAAGGTTAAAACCTTTTATTTGTCTAAAGCTCTGTCAAGGCTTGTTATATCAAGCGAAGTATTAGATAAAAAAGTCAAGATGAAGAAGAAAAAAAAATGTTTTGTGGAAAAGTTCATATCTGCCTTCAAAAATCTGGCTTCCTCGGCAGAAAGATGTTTCAAAAGCGCCTTTCAACAGACAATCTTCACCTCGGATTTGCCGAATTGGATATTTAAAACACCAGTCCAGGATTTTTACTTGTAACTTGTAACTAAAAGACGGATTTGCCGAATTGGATATTTAAAATACCAGTCCAGGATTTTTGCTTGTAACTCTACGGAACTATACACATAATGGAGCACGAATCCATACGGACCAAGTGATATACTTTTGAACCCTCTACCTATTACTTGAAACCCTGTAAAAATTGTTAAAAAACTCTCTCCAATTCTACAAACGTTTGCTATTCTGCTATCTACACCATAGCACCCCATTTTATCTTCGAAAATGGCTACTCAATACTGCTAATTTTTCCTTCCCGACCATTTATTTCTTTATCCCCAACCTTTCTAGTTTTATTCTTCAATTTTTCAAAGGGAAATGGAACTAGGTAATATCTATTCATTATAAATACCACATTACCAAATTTTATCCTCTGACGAGAAGAGTTTTATCTTTGAAAAACTATGGTTTAAAGATTAATGTAACTCCTTGCATCTGAACTTTCGATGTAATAAAATTTGTATAAATTTTATGTAACTTTATGTTATTTTATGCAATTTTTTATCTTCATCTTCCTTTCTTTAAAACACATATATATATATATATATATATATATATAATGCTGATGACACACAGCCAATTTTGCCTTTCTCAATTTTTTAATTTCTTTTCACTCACAGTCTGGCCTGAAGCTCGCCGCCCTAGGGCAGATCAAGTATGATAATTATATGATTATTTTTTTTCTGCATTTTTTCTTCATCCTGAGGAAGTCTCAGAATAAAGACGAAACGTTGATGAATACATAGATAAAATAGGTTTTGGTTTTCATTTTTCATTTTCCATTATGTCGGATCATTTTATCCCTATCTTTATGCATATATATATATATATATATATATATATATATATATATATATATAAGAATAATATTTTTTGGAGGCGATAACAATGCGTTGTTAAAGTGACACATACGACACGTAAGCTTGAAACGCTAGCGTCTGTAGGTATTTATAATTTAATATTTATTTATTTATATATATATATATATATATATATATATATATATATATATGAGATGTTGTAAATTTCTTTATTTAAAAAGCGCAAATCTGCGCATAACATTGACCGGACTATACTTATCCTAACGTCTTCTAGAACTTGACGTGCTCTTCTGCCTTTATCGTGATTCGACACCTCGGGGTTAATACCATCAAAATGAGAAAGAAGAAGAAGAAAAAAACTATAAGACAGTCTCGCCTAACAAAGTTGTTCTACAACAAAAGCTTGCAAAAAAAAAAAATTAAATAATTGACTTTTTCGTTTAAATTGCACGATGTGTTGATTTTCAAAAAATATTTCACTTAAATACATTTTCATGCGTGCCTCAAAGATATTTTCAATTTCCTATATATATATATATATATATATATATATATAATAATAATAATAATAATAATAATCTAGGCAAGATAAACATCCACATATTCCAAATATGATCTAAGATTAAGATCGGATTTTAACTCTGCCTGATAAGATCTCAGTTTATAACAGCTGTTGATCGCTAACATCGACATACCAGTGTCGCAGATTTTGTACATGTCTGTGTAAATAAAATTAATCATTTTATATATATATATATATATATATATATATATATATATATATATATATGAGAGGGAGAGAGGGAGAGAGAGAGAGAGGAGAGAAATGGTGCTTCTGTAAAGAATCAGACCTTCTTTCAATTACTGTATCAAACATAATGACATTTAGGCATTTTATATGCTTGATCAATATTTAAAATCCATAAAATAGAGAAGAAAGAAAAATCCATTGTCAATAGCTTGTGATGATGAGTCATGTAAACATATGAAGAGAAAGTTCACAAAAAGTGAAAATGATGAACTAATTCAGACGAAATGAGAACGCATTCAAACAGTGCATCATTCTACTAAAACTAAGCTTTTAAATACCAAGTCAAAATTATTTATTAATACATACAATGTATTTCAATACATGAACTATTTTCAATAGAAGCAAAATCCATTTGATTCATTTCTATATAATATATAAAATAAAGCGTATCTGGTTTTCGAATCTTTGTGGTGAAACGCTTTCTTCCTGCAAAGTCAATATTTGATTTGCCAGGGTTTTTTTTGCAAACATTGGTCCATGTTCTTAACATTAAAAGATGTATTTAATTTAATTTATTTCAAAAAAGTGATTCAACCGTCCCGGAAGATAAAAAAAAAAATGGACGTATTTTTTAATAATGACCTAGATAGCAGCAAATCTATGACTGAAAAAGAGGGAAAGGAAGTCTTGATGCCCTTTTCGCTTACTTTCTCTCATTTGTTACAGAGAAAGGATGAGAGAGAAAGAGGGAGAGAGAGAGAGAGAAAGAGAGAGGAACAGTTTGCTTTATGTATTTAATTAATAGCGTCACTATATTGTACTTGTAGGTCAATCGCTAACATGATGTTCATAAAGACTGAGTCTGTGAGTTCGAACCCCAACCGTGACATAATTATTTTTATTCTGATTTTGTCACAAAATGAACTTAAACTTTTCAAATTATGATATTAAGTTTTAAATATTGTTCTGTAATCTACATGCTTTATAGAAATTTGGACACTGAGCGACGCTGGATAGTCCTGCGACTATATAATAAATTGTTCATAACCCAATAGCCCTGAATGAATACTTCTTGAGAATATTATGTGAATAAACATGATTTTGAACGACATCACTTATCTCATTATTTTGGTTCAAAATGTTAAAACATGGGCGCTCTTGTATAAGCAGTAACCAATCTGAGGGAGATAACTCTATTTTTCTTAGCCGCTGCTATTCCGAATTCGCTTATACTTTGGCAAGGGAGATAACTTTGTGTATTAATAAAAAAACATGTTACGGTTTTGAAATGCGTTAAAAACCCTAAACCCTAACCCATTCAAAATAACTTTTAAGCACTTTTATTTACATGCCACAAATTTTCTTTCATGCTGCGATACACAAAGTTATCTCCCTTGCCAAAGTATAAGCGAATTCGGAATAGCAGCGGCGGCTAAGAAAAATAGAGTTATCTCCCTCAGATCGGTTACTGCTTATACAAGAGCGCCAAAACATGATAGTTTATAAGAAAACAGTTAAAACTAATTTTTTGTTTAAACATGTGAGATAGTAAATAAACAATAAATTTTATATTGACATAACAGTTATGCACAATTATTTTTTTTTTTTTACTAACGAGTCACCGCTTATCAAGGCCCAAGGGTCACTCGATAATAAAGGGCAATGTGTTTGTGTCAGGTGGATGGTGAGACAAACACTTTGAGGTTCGCAGAACATGGTTGGATCTGGGCAGAATTTTATTATTTAAGAGAACGGCTGAACAACAATATTTTAACATTCGACTTGAAAACGACCATGTTGTAGTCAGCTGGGAAGCATCCCTGTGGTATTACGATCCACAGACGGACAGTTTTAGAAAGAAACTTTGCTCATGGAAGTTCTGTTTAGTTTTAGGTACACAGTGGAAAAAAGGGAAATCATTTACAGAGATTGGAGCTCAGTCGAGCACCTACCATGAAAATAACGTTAGAATAGTTTAAAGTAGTTTGAAGCGAACAAAAATAAACATTTGAATTTCTTCATTGACAGATTAATTAATTACTGGAACAAGTTGTAAGGCGAATAGTGTGAATAGTTTTGAAAATGATATTGACAGGAATGTTTTGTGATTATGTTATAAAGAATGTGTTGCATGGACACTATTGGGATCTTTCGGATTAAATGTGCTAAAGCATTGACGACTAGATGTAAGTAGTAGTTCATGATTAGAAAATAGAAAATTCATAAAAAGATTTCTTTATAATGTTGAAATAGAATTGTGCTTCATTTTGTTTGTGTTTTACAGCGGCCAAAAATCTCGATAAGAAACCCTGTTCATTGCTTAGTCTGTCTGACACATTTAAGTTTGAAATAGCAATTTGATTGGTATGTCATGCTGATGTTTTTAAATAGAATTTTGGTTGGTCTGTCATGCTGAAGTTTGAAATAGCATTTTGCTGAGTCTGTCATGCTGAAGTTTTTAAATAGAATTTTGGTTAGTCTGTCATGCGGAAGTTTGACATAGCATTTTTCATGCATCCACACATTTCTATAAGAAGATATTTTGATTCTTAATGACATCGCTTGGTCTGCCAAGCTAAAGTTTAAAATCATATTTTCATCACTAAATGGTCTGTCAAGCTTAATTTTGACTTAGAATTTTCATTTGTCTTTGAAGCTCAAGTTTGAAATAAAAATGTTCCGATATCTCTATAAGCTGTCTTGTTCATTATTCGGACATTCTCTCAGTCACACTTAAATTTAAAATAGCACTTTGATCTCTAAAAACACATTAAATGGATTCATCTTATATATAGTCATTCTTGTTTGTTTTTTTGCATAGAGTTTTTACCAAAATATGAAGACATAATCAAACAAACATTTTTTCTCCTATGTCTAACGCCATTTTGATTATTGCACTTATTTGCAAGGTTTTAGTATGAATGTTTATTTATTATCACCTTTTGCAAAAAATTATCTAAAAACTTAATTCAAGTGGTTTTAAAGACTAAGCATATATAAACACTTCATTCAAATTTTTCTACAAAAAATTCCCTTGTTTTGAAATATTAACTAATTAAATTTCAAGTGACTGTTTACATTTTTGCTAAGAGGAAAAAATAACTGGTAGCACAACTAAGAATCTGCTGACAGTTCTAAAAATAAATGGAGGCTGACATCAAATTGTCTATAAAAATCAATTACAATTTTTCTCTGTTTTTTTCCCCTCACTCTCCATGAAAAAAAACATCTGATAAACAAAACATTGAGATTTTTAGTGTAATTTCATGCTAAAAAATGTTGCTAACATTTTAAAGCTAAAAATAACGCTGGAAATATTTGTAAAAATAAAGTAGCATTATTTTTTGTGTATCCTGTCAATCGAAGATCTAAAATACCTCACTTTTTTCTTCAAAATGGAAGTGTTAAATTGGGGTTGCTACATTGATAAGTCAATAATTGATCACAATTCATAGAATAGAAGTTCAAATATCATATGATTAATCAATATGTATATCAGTGTTACTAAGGCTGTAAGCAATGCGGAAAAAAACCGGAATAGTGAAAGAGATGAACAAAAACAAATAATTGAAGACAATATTTGTGATATTTTTCATCAGAAACTTTTCTATTTATTTTTCAATAAATCTTTCACATACAGTTTCAGTAAATTTTAAACTTACTATCAATAAAATATGGGATGGTGGAAAATATTTTGATATTTCGGAAGAAAATTTCCCTTTCTCAAAAAACAAAAAAACAAACGTTCTTTCCGTCTATAGAAAAGAAACGTACAAAGATGGCTGCCTCTTGAAGGATATTAATGAAAAATTAATAGATAAGTTTTTGAAGAAAAATATCACAAATATTGTCTTTAATTATCTGCTTTTGTTCTCTTCTCGTTCACTTTTCCGGTTTTTTCCCCCCATTGCTTACAGAATTGGTAAATACCTATATACTTATATACCAGCAATGCTTCACGCTAACTACCATACCCTTTTATTAATCAATATATTTAAAAGGACCGTTTTATTTTTTCAGTGAAAAAAACAACATACAACTAAATCAGAACATGTGAGGTTCCCAGCAGAAACCAAAAAGGAAGTCATGCAGCCAGTAAAGCCTGACTGACTCACGCTCTATCAGTCCTGCATGGTCATTTTGGTGCAGGGTGGAGAGCACAGTCTTCAAGAATTTCCTTGGTTGTTTGATTGACTTCGCTGCACATGTATCCAGGGTCGTTGATAAGTGAAGATTGTTACGTCTTGACATAGGCAACCCTTTTCGGGTCTTTTTGTAATGTTATCCGAAGGTATTTAATAATAACTTGAACGGTCAACATACAAATATAAAAGGGTTTATTACTGTAAGTCAGGGGCGGGAAACCTTTTCAGAGTGAGGGCCAGATGAAACTTTTGGAAGGAGATCGCGGGTCGGGGTGAAAAACGAAATCTTAGAATTACTATATTTTGTTTACATGAATAAATTGTACAAAAATTGCATTGAACACTCTACAAATCTGATATTTTTTCTCAAGAGACTTCTGCATGTGATGTTATAAAAGGCGCCGACGAAGAGCCATTTTGGGGGAAGTAGCAAGTTGATCCAGCATTCGTTTTTACACACCTCACATAGGTTCTATGTTTCATGCCCTTTCCCCATCTCACGTTTCCTCTTTCTTTCTTTTTTTCTATTTTTATCTCTTAATAGTTAAAGAAAATGAAATATACATGCATCATCGCTCGCTGATATTCATAAATTTTCATCCCACTGTAAATCTTAATTGAAACCTACTTTTACGTCTATGTCACAAAATGATATGAGTTTTACTGGGAGGTCCGCAGGCCGGATTGCAATAATAAAGCATAGCAGGGTGGCGGTAAGCTGTAAGTGAACAATGCAATAAGTAGTTACAAGTTGAGTAACTGGCTTGTAATGTATACGGGGAACGGTTATTTAAAACATAAGTGTGACAAACCGACTGATAGACAGAGCTTCATATGGAGATGCTTGGGCGCATCTAATATATTATGCATCCATTTAATCTGCAATTTTAATGATCATAATTTTATTTCAAACTTAAGCGTGACAGATCAACGAAAATGTTATTTCAAATTTGAATAGGTCCCTTACTATCCACCAAGCTCCAGCCTCTATCCCACCGCAGCAATGTTGCTTCCTTGTGCCTGTTTTACAAGTACTTTAATGGACTGTGCTCTGATAAACTTGCTGCTCTGGTGCCCCACGACGCAAATTCCTTAGACCAACCCGGCAATCTGCCAAATACCATCTATTCACTGTGGAGGTCCCCAGATGCCGAAGAGCTTTCTACTCCAAAAGCTTCTTTCCTCGTGCTGCTGGACTCTGGAACTCCCTGCTCCCTGTTTTCCTGACGGTACTGACATGCAGAAATTTAAAACTAATGTAAACAGATATCTCGCTGCACAGCTCCCGATTTAGGTAGACCCCCCCCTTCAAGAAAAAAAAACTCACACCCTTTCTCTCAGTAGCCCTTACGTCTACAGTGGCGATCTGCCTTGTTTGGGGTGAACTATGTTAAAAAAAAATGTCTTTTAGAGATGCTTTGACGAATCTAAAATAAGATGCGTCTATTAAATCTGCATCAAATTTAGCGATGAATGCAATTTAAAACTGAAACGGTGTTGAAGACGGATAGACAGACAGAGCCTCTTATATAGTTAAGTGGTTGCATCAAAATAGCAAAGATTTAAAGAATAAGAATAATGTTGTTAAAAAAGTATTGCAAAACTCTGAAAAGTGTTTTTATTATAAAGAGAAGGAACTTTAATTGTTAATCAAAAGTTGGGGAGAATCTAACCGATCGATAATTGATCACCCATTATTCATAATCATTATTAATGAGAAAGAAAGAAAATGCCTAATTGGACGTCAGAGCTTTTCAAAGCAATCCAAATTCATAGAGCAATATTTCCCGAATTAAATTGTTCAACATTTACTATTGTCTTTCATAGGAAAAGTATTATTAGCATCCATTTCTCAAAAGGCGAGAATTCTTCATATGAATATTCAACACCGAAATAATACCATATTTCACGAAATCTTAGTTTTGCACATAGTTGTCAGAATGAAATCGATTTTGGGGCCATATGTTGGCAAAATAAAAAGTCATAAAGGATCGTCCCCATTTCTCACTGGTTTGATTGGATGACGTCATATCATAGTGACGTCATTATTTCTGATATCCTTTAGTGAAATAATCCATTGTGCATAGGGACAATCTTTTTTAAAAATTCTCTTCTTTCTTCAGCTTCTTTGTTTATTTGCCACCTTTATTTTGACACCTGAGGATGATTCGAGGAAGAACCGAAAACGTTCGTGATACCTATGGGACATTTATTATTATTTTTTTAATACAAAAAAGACCATCAGAATAATTGAACAATTAAACAAGTATAATTAAACAGACGAATTCGTGTGTGTGTGTGTGTGTGTGTGTGTAAAAGACTTTTCTTGTTATTTGTTTTTTTTTTGTAATTTTAAACTTTTTGGGACATGTATACTGAATGTGTTTGTTTTGTATGGCACTTACGATACTTCTGATTTGAAAAAAAAAATGTTTTGTTATGAGAAGAATCAACATTTATAATTTTATGATTCATTAAAATAAATGCTGCTTTGAAACAGGTGTAAACAGCCATAATACTTTGGTGTATGCTCTTTATTTGGAAATTGATTTGGAAAATGTTTTAAATCACCGAAATCCCCCCCCCCCCTCTCTCTCTCTCTTAAACCTGTTTAAAATTGTTAAGTCTTCAACTATCAACTCTCGTGTGATACTTCTGTATAATATTCTGAGTACTAGGAGTTTGTCTTTTCCCGAGCAGGAGGGAGCGGATTTGGGACACTTTTGCTTATTATGATTAAATAATTATTTGTTAGTTAGGCTATTATCTTCGATTATACTTTATTGTCATCATTAACATAATGTCCACTATTTTCGTTATTATTTTAATATTATTACTGCTTATATTATCATTATTGTTGATAAATGTTATCACTGGTCCTGCTTCTACCTAGGCTACTAACGGATCTGCTAACTATTTTAGATGCTTGAACTTTAAATTCCCATACATCTTTAAAACTTTAACTTTAAATCTTAATTATATTATTTGATTTTTGAACCCCAATCTTAATAAAATCTCTAAGTAGTAATTTTTTTCTTAACTACTTGAACTGGTAATAAATTTCTATTAGGACTAGTTTTTGATAGGGCTTCTTACTAACGCTATAATAACTGATTTTCTCTACCACTGGTAAATAGCAATTTTGAACCATTAATAACCTTTTTCACATTGTATGATTATATATGTGCATGATTCTCCATGGGGAGTGCATCTTCCTTCTAATGGCTTTTATGTTATATAAATAAAGATAAATGTATTTCTTCTTCCTTGTAAAGTGTTTCTTCTTGCATGTAATCTAACATTTTTCCACTTTGAGTTCTACTCTACATCCCTACATATTATTGTGTACCTGGTCGGTAGCCATACTCCTATTCCCCTTATTATTTATAATTTGCTGTATAATTAGGGAGTGTTAAACTTTATAGCCTTGATGTCGTCTGTTAGCTTTTAAATTGGTGTCTATATCCTTTGCTAATGAAGAGAACCGATATTAATAAAGATATATCGTCTCAGAAACAATCGTACACAGACTATTATGCAAAATTCTTGAAGCACAAAGAAATGCTTATGTAAAAATTTAATCGCATATATATATATATATATATATATATTCAATATTTATAAATATATATTAAATTATCTATACTTACAGACGCTAGCGTTTCAAGCTTATTGCTCTCATCAGTGCAGGAAAGTAACACTTCTAGACGATCGGGAGGCACGCCCCCAGTTCACAAAAGTCAGCCTAGAATCTGCAAGCAGTCGCCATATCCACTTGCCTACCGGAAACTGTCATGTGATTAAGGGAAAATAAGATCTATATGTACATAGAAGCAGACACAGACAGAAGACTAGTCGAAAGAGTGTTCAACGAACGTATTTGTGACTTTGCATAAGAGTTTTTTGACAGTCGATTTTTAACATCCCCAAGAGTGATCGACTTTAATTTCTTAAAGGGGCTTATTATAATATTTATAAATAAATATTAAATTATTTATACCTACAGACGCTAGCGTGTTAAGCTTATTGCTCTCATCAGTACAGGAAAGTAACAATTTCAGACGGTCGGGAGGCCGAACCCGCTTTACATATAATCTTTGCTATATATATAAATATATATATATATATATATATATAAGAGAGAGAGAGAGAGAGAGAGAGAGAGAGAGAGAGAGAGAGAGAGAGAGAGAGAGAGAGACCCAATATGAACCCAAATAATTGGCACCTGTGTAACCCACTCAGTGATGGCGATTCTTGTTAATGACATCATCAATCCGAGTGGGGGAAGTGGGTTAAAAAAGTAGACTAATTTTTTCATGTTTATATAAGGGCAAGCAGGGGAAGGAAAGAATATAAATCTAGTTGGCCGGATAAGTGGAAGCCGCTTCTAATATAGGAAACATTGCCAACAGTGCTCAACCACTTATGACAGTGATAGCTATAAATAAAAAGGGAATGTCAGACCATTCTACTGAACCAATTCAAATTAATGGATTGATGCAAACAAATTAGTCTAATAAAAGAAGACAGTTACTATAGAAGCTTCAAGTTTGTCTATTTTTGTAAGCTACTTCACACGATCTGATGATTGCATTAGCACGAAATTGACAGCAAGTATTTGGGTATATATATATATATATATATATATATATATATATATATATATATATATATATATATATATATAATTATTTATAAAAAATTGCACTAAAGATTGACTGTTTTGAGAACGTTTCGTGAGATAAATGAAATCTTGGTTTTTGGAATGTAACACAATCTTGTTTACTTTATATATATATATATATATATATATATATATATATATATAGAGAGAGAGAGAGAGATAATACAATAGGCAAACTCATGGGTTTGAATACCACCCCTTCATCAGTGGCTGGCCAGATTAGGCACTGGTGAAGGGGTGGTATTCAAAACCATGCATTTAATTTACCTATTGCCTAAGAAATCACCGATATTGATGGCTAACCAGCACATAATTGTATGTTATTATCAATAAACATATTATGCTCTTACTAATGTAACTCAATACTGTCATAATTTCTTTGTATGCATTATACTATATATATATAAAAATATATATATATATATATAACATAAAAATTAAAATTGGAAAAGAGCCGAATCAAGACGTTAGACCTTGAAAACACAAAGGGCTTGATACTCTTCCAGATAGAGATTTATAACAAAATTTAAAAAATAAATGCGTCTTGCCTTAACATTTTACTGCAGTTGGAATATAAAATTGTAAAAAGTGCATGAATAACAATATATATTTGAATACAAATTCAAATGTATAAAGATGTTGAGGATTTTATCAATAGACTTCTGACTATTGTATGTTTCATAAAACAGTAGTCAAGTGTTGAGATAAGACACTTGTAATGTTCATTATTATTATTATTATTATTATTATTATTATTATTATTATTATTATTATTATTATTATTATTATATACATTGTTACACCGGCCGTTCTTACACAGGAGAAACTGCACCGGTTGTTACTATACATAGTGTGAGTCACCAGAGATACAGGAAGACAAAGCACAGTCTTGTAACTGTCTAGCCAAGTGCTGGTCACTTTCTTACTTTGTTAATACACTTGTTAAACCAACCCTCGACTTGACTTCCTTTATTTATTATTTACTGTTGGACAACTTCACAACATACATGAAAGAAAGAGAGAAAGAGAGAGAGAGAGAGAGAAAGAGAAAGAGAGAGAGATATTTATGGACAGAGTCAACAAAGTTAACTATATTTCTTGAAATATAGATCTATATATACTCTATCACTGATATTGAGCACTCTCTCTTTATAAATATATTAACTAACACAAATGTATTAGTATTAATAAAAAAAATAAAAAAATAATAATAATAATAATAATAATAATAATAATTAAAAAAAATGAAAAAAAAATTAATTTAAAAAAATGAAAAAAAAAAATGGTGCCGGCCTAGACTGACACCAGACAAAATAGTTGTAGAAGGTTAAGGAGGATGAGAAGACCGAGGAGGGACAGTACAAACCAGACCTCCACTGGAAAAGTGCGGAGAATGCTGGGACTTTGGGGAGGCTTATTGCCACCCAAATCCCAGAGAAGACCAATTGTCCTTACCAGCGAGAAATCAATGGTAAGAGGCTGTTGTGATACCGCATCGTTATCGAAAAGAGATGAAGAATACTGGAAATCTGGGGAGGCTTGTTGTCACTCAGACTCCAGGAAATACCAATGGCTGTTGTCGGTGATCAATCACTGACGATGATCTGTGTGAGAACTCCTAGTGAGTACAAATAATAATAATAATAATAATACGGAAGTCAGCTGTCTGGTGAGAACTAGAATCGAAAAGCAATTGCATACTTCTGTATTATTATTAATTATTAATTATTATTATTATTATTATTATTATTATTATTATTATTCTTTACTCACTAGGAGTTCTCACATGCGTCATTATCAGTGATTGCTCACTGGCAATAACAAGTGACATTTCCTGGATTCTGAGTGACAACAGGACTCCCCAAATTTCCATCATTCTCTGCCTATTTCGTTAACTGTTTGAGATTATTTTGTGTTATTGCAACAACCATTTACCATTCATTTCCTGTTGGAAATGACCGTTGGCCTTCTCTTGAATGTGAGTGGCAATAAGCCTGTCCAAGGTTCCAGTAGTCTTTGCACCCTTCCAGTGGAGGTCTGGTTGGTGCTCTTCCTCCTCGGCCATTCCATCTTCCTTAACTTTGCACGACCATCTTGTGTGATACCTTCTGAGTATGGCGCTACTGCATGTGTGTGTTCTTCTTTTTTTTAGGGAGGGGGGAGTATTATTATTATTATTGCTATTATCATTATGCTGTCTATATTAAACAATATCGAGATAAACACTATCCAATATATGTTTCAATGTAATATTGTGTTTATGTGTTTGTTTCTCAGCTGAGCAGTATCACAGTTAAAATTCGGTTTACAAATACACCTCAATAGGACATACAACAAGATGGGGATGCCGGCAGTGACCAGGGTTCAGTTCGTGAAGAGCATGTGGGGTACTTTACCCAGTTCTACCTAAGTCACTAAGACCAACTTCAGAGAATAAAACTTCACCGTTATTAATTTCAAAGACAATTTTTCTATGCTTTGATATAAAGTGTTTTGATCAGTACTTAATCATATTATTTATTTACCTAACTGTATATTACAAAAGCCTCTGTATTGCCTGCATTCAATGGTGTACAGGGGTCTGGTGATGCCTGCCGTCAACTGATTAGATACCCCAAAGATTAAAGTAAAAGTCATAGTACTGAGAAATATTATGAGGAAGGAAGAGAGTTCGAATATGATTGGATGCCGCCCCCCCCCCCTAATTTGGATGTCCAGGGCCATTACCCTGTCCCCCCACACCCTCCTGCACACCTACGTTTATTTATGTTCTACATATTCCCCCCCCCCCGGGCAACACCGGATAATCTCTGCTAGCGTTCTATAAATACTGCTATAAGCTTCATTTAATAATTGCATTTAATAAAGGCAGCATACATTGTACCTATGTGGGTCAACCAAGTGCTTATCTTGAGTTATTATGTTTGGCAAAACCTTTAATATGTTTGCATCCGTTTTGACCTGCATATGCAACCGATTGCACTAATATGCATGGAATGAAATGATAGAAAAGAAATATACTATCTGACAGAGTCTGCAGAGAAAGATAGGTGGGTTGGTTTGACGGCACATCAAACTCTTATACTCGAATGGCCTTTGGCCTTGATAAGAGGTGACCCTTCAGTAAAACAAATATTTATTTTATATTATTTAATGCCTCATCCAGTCATTTAAAAAAAAGATGTTTATGCTTCAGGTTTTTTAACATCTTTATATTTATATGTGTTGTGTAATGTGAGAATGAGGATAAAAAATATATTTCTATTCATTCATTTTCATTTTTACCCGTTATTCTGTATTCTGTATTTTTATTTCGTTTCTCATCAATTCCGTTCAATTCTGATGCTTAGTGTAATATATATATATATATATATATATATATATATATATATATGAAAATAGGTTGCTCTTAATGGTAATCCATAACGAAACGGACGCACACGCGTTTATTTTTTAAAAAGACAACGGACTACTTTAACAATCGGTAGAGAGATTTCGCGTGAACTGACTTGAACGTTGAAACAAAGAATGAACGGCTGCACACAATTGAAAATTCCAGTTTTCTCAACGGTTTTAATTTTCTTCATTTCGTATCATGTTTGACAAAGAGCAGAGGACTGCTCGAAATATCAGAATAAAATATAATGACTACAAAACAACAACAGCGTTTTTATGCTTCGTACATCACCAATCATCCTTAAAATACTTCTCTAGAAGCATACGTGGAATAACAAACAAATTTACACACATATATATATATATATATATATATATATATATATATATATATGCAAACATTGTTAAAAATAACAGATTTCGTCTGTTTAATTATATTTTTTTTATTTTTTCAATTTTTCTGATGGTCTTTTTTGTATTAAAATACAACAAAAAATAATAAATGTCCCATAGGTATCACGAACGTTTTCGATTCTTCGTCGAATCATTTTCAGGTGTCAAAAGCAAATGAAAAAAATTGCTAAAGAAAGAAGAGAATTTTTTAAAAGATGGCGGAAAAACACGCTTAGAATGTTTAGACATTTATTAATTTTTTTGATTTTAATACAAAAACGACAATAAAAAAAATAAAAAAATAAAAAAAGTATAATTGACCAGACGAATTCTGTTATTATTGACAATGTTTGCATAAATGAGAAAAGCTTGTCTAAATATACACAGTATATATATATATATATATAATCCAGGTAGAACATCCACAGGATAGTAATCCAAAGTTTTTCAACCGGGTTTATAAACAGTTCTCAATCTAAAATAGAGCTTTTACATGTGATTATTTTTATTTACACAGACATGTACAAAATGATAACATCGACATGCCAGTGTCGCAGATTTTGTACATGTCTGTGTAAATAAAAATAATCATATATATATATATATACGTATATATATATATATATATATATATATATATTTATATGCATATATGTATTTATATGCATATATATATTTATATGCATATATGTATATGTATTTATATGTATATGTATTTATATGTATATATGTATATGTATTTATATATGTATATATATGTATTTATATGTATATATATATATGTATTTATATGCATATATTTATATGTATATATGTATATGTATTTATATGTATATGTATTTATATATATATATGTATATGTATTTATATATATATATATATATATGTATATGTATTTATATATATATATATGTATATGTATTTATATATATATGTATATGTATTTATATATAAATATATATATATATGTATTTATATATAAATATATATATGTATTTAAATATATGTGTATATATATGTATGTATATATATAAGAATATTTGTTTTTTTTTCAAATATGATCTAAGGTTAAGATCGGATTCTAACTCTACCTGATGAGATCTCAGTTATAATGGCTGTTGATCGATAACATTGACATGCCAGTATTGCAGATTTTGTACACGTCTGTGTAAATAAAAATAATCATATATATATATATATATATATATATATATATATATATATATATATGAATTGAAAGAGGTGTACACATCCTTAAGAAAACGTTTTTTGAAATGTATTACACAATTTTGATAAAAATAAGAAATATTATTAAAAAAATTTTTTATATGTATTTATTAAATGAATAAAATAATCTTTCATAAATATATGTCTCTAAGACTTTCGCCGTAAGACGGCCTTAACGATAAAGTCATTTACTTTCTTTTTTTCTTCTTCATTTTGCTGGTGTTAAAACCGCAAATAAATCCACACGTTGTTCGAAGAGCATAACTTTCGTTTGACGATTTTGAAGAAAATTAACATTTTTAGATATCTCTATTGGCGCGACTACGTTTATATGAATTGAAAAAGGTGTACACATCACTAAGAAAACGTTTTTTTAAATGTATTATAGAATTTTGAAAAAACTAAGAAACGTGATAAAAAAAAAATTATTTTTATATCTATTTATTAAATGAATAAAATTTTCTTTTATAAATATATGTCTGAGACTTTCGCCACACGAAACGTGTAGCACATTATTGTGACGACTGTACGTTGCTAATATATAAGAAAACAATGCACAAAAGAAAACGAAAAATTAGGAACAATCGTCTAACAATTAACTGCCGCCTTGCTTTCCTTCTCAGATCCTTTCGTTTTATCAATTCACCTTGACGCTATATTTGTACTTTTTCATTTGTCAAATCTTTAAAAATTTTCTCATACAGACAGAATACTTTTAGGAAGATTATTATAGCATCTAATATTGTTTTTACAAACAATTCTTTCAAATTTTCTAGTGCTTAAAATCTGTTTCTTGTAGAGATGAGTGAGTTGGTTGGTTTGGTTTCACGGTATGTCAACCATTTTGGATTATTTAATGCAGTCGTTTTGGTAGAAAGCCTTTATGAATTCATGTCATCTTTAAATTGTTATTCATGATGTAAATTTATATGTATACTACGAGATGCATTTTCAAGTCATGCCCAGGAGAAATTCTATTTGATCCGTAGATGAAGCCTTGACACTCAGAGTATTGATTTACTCCTCTCCAGGAGTTAGGCACAAGGCCAGTTTTTATCTTACTCCCACTAGTAAGATGTGACCCAAGGTCGGGTCGGGAAAGTGGGGTTTCAAAATTGCCTGGGTAGCCCCGTCGCCATTCCCCGGTAGGGGCGCCTCAGGCAGTAGCAATAAACTTACTCCTCCCCAAAGAGGGAAGGCAAAGCCTGGGAAGGTGGACCTCCCAGAACTGCACAGGACAGACCCATTGACCGGCGTAAATCAAGACCCGAAGGCCAAGACAACACCAGTATGGGGTGCAGTATCCATCGGAACAGATACTACACTTTGATCTTAGCCAAAAGGCCAACAACACCAAGAACACACTCAGAGTAGATCTGTGAGTAATAGTAACTATGGGATAACCCACACTCCCCCAAACTCCCAACATGGGGTTCTCATCAGAAGGTGCATTTTCATACCCTAATCAGTACAGTGTTATAAAAAAATAAATATTAGAGAAATTAGTTTTGAGTAAAGTTATTTTATTCCTAAATGAACGTATTCTTTTTTTTTAATTCATGAATATGATCAAAACGTGTTGCAATTGATTTTAGATTGTTTAATTGAAATATCCATGAATCAATCAGATTGAATTTCACAATTCTGCTGAGGTTGTGGATAAAATATGTTTTTATAGTAAACATAAAATGATGAGCGCAGTTACACATGTGTATGTAACATTTATAATTACAAATATGTTTTTATAGTAAACATAAAATGATGAGCGCAGTTACACATGTGTATGTAACATTTATAATTACAAATATGTTTTTATAGTAAACATAAAATGATGAGCGCAATTACACATGTGTATGTAACATTTATAATTACAAATATGTTTTTATAGTAAACATAAAATGATGAGCGCAATTACACATGTGTATGTAACATTTATAATTACAAATATGTTTTTATAGTAAACATAAAATGATGAGCGCAATTACACATGTGTATTGATTTACTCCTCTCCAGGAGTTAGGCACAAGGCCAGTTTTTATCTTACTCCCACAAGTAAGATGTGACCCAAGGTCGGGTCGGGAAAGTGGGGTTTAAAAATTGCCTGGGTAGCCCCGTCGGCATTCCCCGGTAGGGGCGCCTCAGGCAGTAAGCAATAAACTTACTCCTCCCCAAAGAGGGGAGGCGAAGCCTAGGAGTGTGGACCTCTTAGAACTGCACAGGACAGACCCATAGATCGGCGTAAATCAAGCCCCGCAGGCCAAGACAATACCAGTCTATGGGGTGCAGTATCCATCGGAACAGATACTACACTTTGATCTTGACCAAAAGGCCAAGACATGTGTATGTAACATTTATAATTACAAGTATGTTTTTATAGTAAACATAAAATGATGAGCGCAATTACACATGTGTATGTAACATTTATAATTACAAATATGTTTTTATAGTAAACATAAAATGATGAGCGCAATTACACATGTGTATGTAACATTTATAATTACAAATATGTTTTAGTTACATTGAAAATATGAACAGAATTTGGGAATCAATTGAAATCTTTGTTGCTTTTTTAAGACAAACTTAACCATGAAAAATGCTTAACCTTTAGTAAACCTCAACTCACATTCACACACAAACAGCAGAGAGAGCGAGAGAGAGAGAGAGTGGATTTATAAAATTACATTTAAGACATCCCCCAAAATACATTATGTAATATTTTATTTCGTGTTATTTTCCTGAAAGAATCGGGCTTAAAGACTTCATTTACTGCATATTATTTAGCAGTACTGTGCTTTTAAAGTGAAGTGCAGAAATGATTTGCAAATACATAAAGTAACTTAGGTATTATTGTCAAGTATTTACACCCAGGTGCACCTATCACCTGATACTGGGGTAGATAGCAGATTTGTTGGTTTCATCTGCTAATATATAAAGTAAAGCTAGACTCTTTCGATTTTTGTTATCGATAGCTTACTTCCTACAACATCGATATTTGATTCTGGTTCGTCGATCCTTTTAGTGGATCGTTGTAGCATGTTGATAAGAACAATAAAATATTATTCGATTTAATTCCTTTCAGAAATACTTTGACTGTGTTGCATTGTGAGGGACGTAAGTCGCAGAGTGGTTACATCAGCTAGTGTTAATTTTGACAAGGGGCGAACTAAGTGCAGATCAAAGTGACACGAAGTTTGGGAAACAAACCAGTTCCCACGAAAGATAACAGGAAGAGATGACCTGTAATGTTAGGTATAATGTTAAATAGGTCAAAGTAGGGGAAAAACAAAGGGATATGAGTCAACATGAAACAATGATGTCACGGATATCGAGTTGATAAAGAAACAAAGGTTTAAGAGACAATTCAGATAACCAATTAGGAGTTAAGTTAGTCTCTTTCTCATGTGTGAGTTATTCCTCTCCAAAATAAAAGTTTAAGAAAAAAAGTTTAAGAAAACAAAAGAAAAAAAAACAAATTGCAATTAAAAAAATTACCGGGTAACACCGGGTAGAC
>OY744520.1:164853449-165280949 GCA_963556195.1 Sepiola atlantica | reverse complement strand
ATATATATTATATATATATATTATATATATATATATTATATATATATTATATATATATATATTATATATATATTATATATATATATGTTTTTTTCACTGTCCGAGACACAGTCTCCCAATGGGCATTTAAACTCATATATGAGGTTCGTCCTATCCAAAACTCATATATGAGGTTCGTCCTATCCAAAACTCATATATGAGGTTCGTCCTATCCAAAACTCATATATGAGGTTCGTCCTATCCAAAACTCATATATGAGGTTCGTCCTATTCAAAACTCTTCCCCCTCGACCAGTAGGGATTTATATTTTAGTGATGGCTCGTGCTATTCTCTGGGTGATACTACCTATATTAGAGACAATGAGTCATGAAGGTTTTTTTTGGTTTGTGTATTTTGGGCGAACTGAATCATCTATCTTTTCTTGATGTGTGAATTTGTAATAATGATTGATATCACCCTAAACTTTTGACCGCAAACCGAAGCACTATTATTCAAAATACTGAGATACTACCAACGGGCTGATTGGGAATCCATGATCACATCAGAGACGCCCCATCGAGTAAAACCTTTTCTGTCCCTGCTGAACAGTGTGCAAATGAGGTCACAGACTGGGTTAAAGCAGCCATAGAAGCGTATGCTTCCATGCGGAAATTCTATAGTAAGCTCCACTTTCCCAATGGTTCACTTGTGCAGCTTTTATTGTGCATAGGCAGCAAGCATTCCACCGATTCACCCACCATAAGTCAACTACAAATAGATAAAAAAAATCATAGCATCAAGAAACCATTGTAAGAGTGTAATAACCACAGCTGGGCTGGTGCACAAACTACTAGTCTCTCCCTCTTAGAAGGGTCCAAGAAAGAGCCCCAAATCTAATAGGTCACTCACTGTCTACCAAGCTCCATCGCCACAATGTTGCATTCGTGTGCTTGTTTTACAATTACTCTAATGGAATTTACTCTGACGAACTTGCTGCACTTGTGGCCCCTTAACGTAAATACCCTCGACAAACCCCCAAATCCTCCCCTCACTGTAGAGGTCCTCAGATGCCGGGAAGCTTTCTACTCTAATAGATTCTTTCCTCAAACTGCTTTCCTTTGGAATTTCCTCCCTGCTCTCTGTTTCCCTGACTGTACAAACATGCAGAAATTTGAATGTAATGTGAACAGATATCTCACTGCATTACTCTCTGCTTAGCATGCCACTATAAATCTGGTTTCTAATTCACAGTAGTCCCTTATATCTCAGTGCCAATTTGCCTTGTTTGGGGTCAATAGAATTTAAAAAAAATTAAATCACATTATAATACAACGAATGGGTTTTTACCAATGCGACCCTCAATACAGGTCTGTATAGTGTACAGACTAATTCTCTGACTAGGGCGAGTGTTTTTTTTTTTTGGCATACTGTTAGTCACAGCCAATGCTAATACGGCTAGATATCGGATAACAATTTAATTGAATCTTTTCAATATTATTTTACTTTTTACTATGAGAATTCTGCTATTTAACAATATTGGAGTAAGTATAAATGTTAATTTATATAAATTTGCAATATTTTATCTTTAGTGTAAGAAGTATAAAAAACAGTTTTCGTTGCGAAATATTCACAAATATTTAAGAAATTTGGCACAAAATAATATTGCCCATAATAATGAATATCTTTATCATAAAAATAATGTCTTCTTCATAACGTGCGTTTTAAAAGAAAGTATACCTTGTAATATAGGTTCAATTGTAGTAAAAGAACGGTTTTATTTCGCTTGATATTCGCCTAAATGTTGGATAAAATGAATCCTTGGTTGAAACCACATTTTTTGTCCAGACATTATTTTATAACATATATAAAAAAAAAATTTTTTTTTCAAATTCTGACACTTTTTCTAAAAGATAATGGCGACATTTTTGTTATTAAATTCGTTAAATTCTGTTAAAAAAATTTTTGTGTGTAAAAAATGTCCTCAGTTTATTTAGTGTGTCAAAAGTTTGTTTTTGTATGTAATAAAATTTGAAAACATTCAAAATATTTTGGATCCAAGAAATAAAGAACACTTTAAAAAGTAAATTAGAATTTAATGTCAGTGTTTTAAAAAAAGTATGTTTTTTTGTTGATTGTCCTTCCTAAGAAACAAAAAAACCCAGAATGTAATTTTTAAAATAATAATAATAATGAAAAATGTAATTTATTAACGATGTTATTTATTATCACAAAGTTAATGTCAGAATTTAAATCCAGTAAATTTAATTTAATAATTTTACAACTGTTCTTGAAAATATACTGCAAAAATTTTAAAGAGGGCTCAATTATAGTATAGGGAACGTTGGATTTTCACACTCATTTATCTAGGTATTCGCCAAAACTTTTAATAAAATTGAGTGTTGCTCTTAAATTGTATTTCTTGTCATGAGATACAATTCTAATTTATTTTTTAAACTGTTGAACTTTAATTCAATGATTTAATCGCTTTTTTGTATCAAAAGTATTTTGACGAATTGTATTAGATTAAAAAAAACCTTTTGACACAGAAATAAACTTGGAACACTCTTTTCACACAAAGACATCAGTTTTAACAATTTTAAATGAAGAGGTTTAAACATACTGTTTAAAGAAAATTTCATGTTTCATTCTTTTGAGCAAACAAAATATAGATTAATAATAGTTTCAGGGTTTCTTGTAAATTAAGTTAAAAAATATTCTAAAATGTTTTCGTTTTTGTTCGTAGACCGTTTCTTCATACAGTGAGCGAATAAAATGAAAAATATATTTATTTGGCGAAATTGTCGGTTAAGAAAATTATACTCAATACTCGCTGACTCGATATGAATTAAAATTATTACTTATGAAATAGTCTTTTTTAATTATTATTAATTATCCCCTTAATTTTATTTGTTCAATAAATGAAACATGAAATTTTCGGTATTATTGTAGATTAACACCCTCTGTTAAATCCCCACCCCCAAGATGAGATTCTATTTTTCAGGGGATTACGTGTGAACATCCTGATGTTAGCAAAATTGGAAGTTGTAAAAGGTCTTTATGAACACGAAAAAAAAACTCAGTTTATCAAAACTAACTGATGTGACAATTTATCTAAAACCTGTTGATGAACAAAAAGTTTCCCATTGTTTAAAGTTTTTTGTGATCAAACTGTAGCAGAAATTACATTTCATCCATTCTTAAATAAAGAGGTTACTGCAGGAAAAGTTCATTTTATTGAAAAGGTTTTGACATTTTGGAAAATTGCCAGTATCAAAGAAATTCATGGTAACATTAAGAAAAATGACTCACTGAAGAAGGTGATATCAAATTTAAATGATGAAAACCATATATTTCTTTCTAATTTAGTAAGCAAGGAAAAAGAATAAAATCATTAGCAAGGGATACTAGTTTAGCTATTGAACATACATGCAATGTTTTAACTGATGTTTGTAGATATGTGCTAAGCAGTGAGTTTAACTTTATGCTTGGTGAATTTACCATAGACTATTTAGAAAATGAATTTGAAAAATTAAAACCATGTATTATCGTATCATTGAAAAATAAGTATTTTCTTCATCTCCTGTACACACAATTTGTAAAAATTAACAAAATTGTTTCTCTGAACATTATTTTCTTCATGAAGTATTCAATTTTGTAAAATGTCGAACTTGCTTTCTGATTGTATTATGTCATTATATTTTCTATAATCAATAAGTTAATATAAACAAATTAACTCATGATTTTTGAAATATAAAAAATGTGCCTAATTCATGGCGATTAAAGTGATTTTCTTGTGCGTTTAGTTTTTTCAAATTTTTGTTTTTTCTTTTACATTTGATTTTATGGAAATAAATCGATAATTGTAAGCTGCTTCCTAATAATATGTATAATTGCTAAATAACTAATTACTGGACATTACTAAGAAATTCCTTACTAAAACTTTTCTAAGTAATTATTATTTATTTGTAATTTTGATCTTCATATGACCGCCCCCAGTCACATGTTTACCAGGCCTGGCATTAGTATCGCCATAGTTTCTACCAAATAACACTTAGTTTAGCTAAAATTATATTCTGAGAAAAGAATATTAAGTTAGATTATAAACAATATTAAGGTATAAATAAAATAAAAAAACAAATTTTTGTTTTACACAAAATTGAGTAAAAATTAAAAATCCAAAAATGCGCTCATTTTCTTCGATGCATACACACATCATACGATGTAATTTTTGTATTGACTTATTACCTATTCATCGGCAAACATACAATTGTTAAAAATTGTTAAAAATCGCTTTCTTAAACTACCTTTGTCTCTTTTATTTCTTTTATTTCTTCTTTTTATTCCCCTTTTGCCTATCTTCTCATATCTATGATGTAAATATTAAAAATGATAACTTATTTCTGATGAAGTCTTTCGAATTATAAAGACGAAATATTAAACACTCCAAATGAGTGAATTTGATTGTATTGTGTTGGTATATCTGCTTTTTTCCATTTATTTTCGATATTTTGCCAGTTTCTTTGCAAACTTTTTTCTTCGTGCATGTTAATATAATTCAAATGAAAACTAAACCACAATAAAAGCAACATCAGGTCTCATAGAGGCATGAAACCCGGTGTAATGTTGGGCTCTATGGGTGAATTTTAATTCTAAGCATGGTATCAGCTGTTATATATATATATATATATATATATATATATATATATATATATATATATAAGTAGAATACCCGCCCCAGGATAGGTATAACAATAAATATAGCATTAGCTTTAAATTTTAATGTTTTTTTTTCTTGGGCTATAGTACGGTTTTGGTGGCACTCCTCCAAATAATATAGTTTAAAAAAAAATAATCTATGTACCCTGTTTACTAAGATACATATCCCATAATTCATAATGATAAGTTCAATAGCTTAAGATTTTACCAAGCACATACATATTACTAACACTTAGATGCACACGCCAATCCTTTTAAAAATGTATTACTTAATATAACTCAAAATTTGATATAAAGTAATTTTTTTCTTTATTACATTTTTTGTCTAACTTATTTTAAAAGTCTTTTGAGAGTGGGTGCGAATTTGGGTGGTTGCACCCCGTAAATGGTAAAGTTTACAAAAAAACATAATGTGCTCATGTTAGTCACCGTATTATTTAGAGTATATATTCCAAAATTCATAATGATTTGTTCATTAGTTAAGGGGATTAAAAGTCTTTTTGAGGTGGGTCTGGGTTAACGCACCCCCTAAATGGCAAAGTTTATAAAAAAATATTGTGCCCATATAATACTCACCGGGTTGCCGAGAATATATATTCTAAAATTCATAATGATCGGTTCATAAAAAAAACTAAAAAAAACAAACTTTATATATATGTAGCTCCTAAATGTTAACATTTATAAAAAAAATAATGTACCCATGTTACTCACCGTATTTTTTAGAATATATATTTCAAAATTCATAATGATCCGTTCATTATATATATATATATATATATATATATATATATTGATACACATACCTAACTTTATAAATATAGAGAAGATATACACATATATATATATTTAATTTAGAACATTGATCGCTCTATAAAATACTGTTTAATTAAATACAATTGCATTTGTTTTTAAACCCTAATTTTTCAATTTACATTGTGAACTGATAAATATATAATAAATGATTAAATAGTGCAGTTTAATAGTAGACTCGATCGTCAGACGCACTTATACATCATTATACACTTGAATTCAAATCCATATTTGAACTTGCATTCAAGTGAATAAAATTTAATAAGCTTCTGGGGATCACGTCTACCGTGAAACTGCAGTAAAATGTTTTAATTATTTAATAATATAATGAATCTCTATCCGACGGATATCCGGCCCTTTGTGCAAAATCTGCTGTCTTGGTTCTGTTCTGTTTGGAGAGGTCGATTCTTCATGTTATTGATTATATATATGTATATATATATAAATAAATTCCTACCATGAACAAACCAAAACTACTTGTCAATCATTTATGAAATAATGTTTACAATATTTTCCTGCATCAATTTTATTTTCATAATGGCATAACTGAATATATTATTCCCAAGACTGAAAGTATTCTTTGCCTGTGTATAACAATAAGCAAAGTGAAAAAAGATTACATCCTTTGATGGCTGACAAATCAAACAAAGCGTTTTGGGTTTGAGGCTAACAGCTAATCCAAAGAGTCAAGCTTATAAATGTTTTGAATGCAGTCAATATCAGTCACAAATAGCTTTCAAACTTTTCCAGCTCAGACTTTGCTCCCCGTTCTATCATGAATAATTGCTTCTATTAATAATACAGGGTGACCCCCCCCCCAAAAAAAAAACAAACAAACAAATATATCTACCCATAGAATCGCAAAGAAAATTCACAATCCCTTCTGCCATGCGACCATATTTGGTACAAATAAACTTCATTTTATGCCGGACTTGTCTAGAGGAAATATTTAAAGTCATCATATCTTCTTAGTAAATTACAATATTTAAACAAGAACGGATCAACTCTTAAGTTGTGGCCAATTAATCTGACACGTTTTGCAATGAAAAGTTATTTCAAACTTACGTGTAACAGATTGGGAAAGATGTTATTTAAAACTTAAGCATTAAAAAAATTTATTTTTTACTTTAATTCACTTCAAACAAGGTATATTGCCACTGATGCTTAAGGGGTTACTGTGAATAGGAGCTAGATTTATATGGGGCAACCTGGATGGGGAGACGGGCAGCAAGATTTTTTTCACATTAGATTTAAATTTCTACATGTTGGTACAGTTGGGGAAACAGGGAGCAGGGAGAGAATTTCAAAGAAAACCGTTCCGAGGAAAGAAGCTATGCGAGTAGAACGATTGCTGGCATCTGGGGATCTCTATAGTAAAGGAGTGGGATTTTGTTTTAGTTGTAGGGGATATTTACGTTGAGGGGGTACAAATGCAGTACGTTCATTGGAGACCATGCTGTGGAAGTGTTTGTAAAACAAGTGCAGGGATGCAACATATAGATATGTAGACGCATCTAAAAATGCTATTTAAAATAAAGCGTGACAGACTAACCGAAGGACAGATCCTCTTACTGAGATGCTTGGACGCATCTAAGATAAGATGCGTCCGTTTAATATGTATATTTTTCGATGAAGATGTTATTTCAAACTTAAGCATGGCAGATCAATGTATGGACTGACTGACTGAACTTTCGACAGAGCCTATTATACTATCTTTTTTCAACGGGATCCTTTAGGTGATGTACACCTGAGTCAATATTGCTTAAATCTAGTCGTATACAAAAATACGAGTGTGATATCAGAATTATCAGTTATGTTTTTGGAGCCAGATACAAGTTATCTCCCCTAAAGCATTACTTGCCAATGAAAGTATGCACTCTTCTACCCGGAAGTTAAGAAAGACTCGTTCCACGTATGTGTGACATTCAGAACGAGGTTTTCCCTCTTTTGGGGTGGGATTTCGAACCAGTTAGACTATGGTGTTCACAACTTTGGCACCGTTTCTCGTCAAAGACCTTTCATATAATGGTCGCAGAGACATGTTCTCAGATATCAACAGAGTAAATCATGTTCACTTGTACATTATTCATCGCAAATATGTTTTGTTTAACCTGCATTTCGATCATGTTTGGGATCCTTAATGTAGTCTTTTAACGTAGCCTTTCAGTCTGTGATTTTTTATATATCATGCTTCGTATGTCACCTTTATATTTGTCTTTGACAAACTGTTTCTGCGAGAATTAGTGTATATATCTATCTATCTATGTGTGTGTGTGTGTGTGTGTGTGTGCGTGCGTGTGCGTGTGTGTGTGTGTGTGTGTGTGTGTGTGTGCGTGCGTGCGAAAATTCAACCGTTTCTTCATTATTGTTCTTTTTTTCTCCTTTTCATTCCGACCCCATGTGTACTCAAGAATACAGCACACAAAACAGCTCCAAAAAAAGAGTCGCCAGCTTAATAGGTCCCGCACTGTCCACAAAGCTCCAGCCCCTGTCCCATCGCCACAATGCTGCATCCTTGTGCCTGTTTTATAAGTACTTCAATGGATTGTACTCTGATGAACTTGCTGCTCTGGTGCCCCCCGACGTAAATACACTAGACCAACCCAACAATCAGCTAAGTCTCATCCATTCACTGTGGAGGTCCCCAGATGCCGGAGAGCCTTCTACTCTAAAAGCTTCTTTTCTCGTGCTGCTGACCTTTGAAACTCCCTCCCTGCTCTCTGTTGCCCCGACTGTACTGACATGCAGAAATTTAAAACTAATGTAAACAGACATCTCGCTGCACAGATCACAACTTAGGATGACCCCCTAAACCTACGTCCTAATTCTCAGTAGCCCTTACGTCTACAGTGGTGGTCTGCCTTGTTTGCGGTGAACTAAGATAAAGAAAAAAAAAATTAAAAAAATGAAACAAAATGTGAAAAATCCTATTAAAATAGTTTAATTAGGAAATTAAATCCACCACAATTCATTTCGTTTTCATCACAAGCCATTTTAATCTTTTGTTAATAGTTTTAAACAAATGAATTACTTTGTGATCTTTCGAAATTTGAAAGGAATTTGGAAACATTTAGACTATCAAATAGAAAGTCATTTCTGGCTTTAAAATTCTTATCAAATCCTCATGTATTACAAAATTGAAAGTTTGGGAAGCATCGAATACTTTTATAAATAGAGATTAAAACAACATCAACAGAATTAGTTGTATAACAATTTGGTTCTAAAGATAGCATAATAATTAAATGTAGCTGTCAGAATTTGTCAAATAATAATAATAATTTGGTAAAAACAAAACAAAGGTATAGTTTAAAAAGAAACACGAAACAAAGATGAAAGTAAGAAGACTCCCGGGCAACGCCGGATAAGAACAGCTAGTCGAGAAATATATTTTTGGAACAACTTGCCTAATTAGGTTAAAAATTGTTCTAATGTAAATTATTTAAGAATAAACATAATTTAGAAATAATGGGGAAAACATGAATTTACAAAGATATTTTTTGGGTTTATTTGATGAAATATTTCGAAGAATTTGATTAAATTATATATTCTGTGCGATTTATTTCGATTAAAACAATGGATATGCAACAAGACATAATAGATAAATATTGTAACTGTACAAATATATAAAGGATAATAATTGACTACTTCTGATGATCACTTTTGATACATATGAATATTGTTGCATATTTGATATACTTTCAAAATATGCAAATACGTTCAGTCTAATTTGCATAAGTGGTGGTGGCCATCTTGAATATCTTACAGTTGATGACGCAATTCAACTGAATTTCATCAGTTTTCCCAATTCTGATAATAGAAAACAATTATTTGTAACATTTTAGTAGTTATAATCGATGGAATTTTTATTATAGCATTCGTAGATGCGGTGGAATGGTCGGCCACCGATTTATCTATGTTAAGTTCAGTTTCTGATCCTCGGAATGAGGATAAGTGTATGTGATAGTAATTCAGTGTACACGGTGTTGAATTGGCTTGGAAAATACGGTCCAAAAATGAATGCCTATTAATTGAGAAGAACTATTCCATAATTTCTAAAACAAAAAATACTTTGGAAAAAAAAAAAAATCAGGAGTCATGAATAACATTTAACTGGTTCCCAGTTTTTACCGGAGATATTGAATATTTTGATTATTGTCTTTTTCGAAAATGCACGCAGGATATCCCAAGAAAATAATTGCAAAATGGACTGGTAACGATTTTTCTGGTGTGTTGCATCATTCTGATACAGATGAGCTGTCTCAATTATTTTATAGCTCTGGTAGAGAAGGGTGACGGAATTTTTTTCTCTTGTCAATTTCCACTTAGAACTTTAACTATTTAAAAATATTTCGATTCAAAATGAAAAATATTTCCAGAAATAATTCATCAGTGAAAAAGGATTAAAGAAATGAAAATTTTGCTAAAAACCAAATGAATAATAAAATATTTTGAAAGGACAAAACGTTTATTAGATGACTTCTAAACCTTTCATGTTAAAACTTTATTAACCAATTTCTGATCATATTAATAATCCACAGAGTTTCGATAAATTTGATTAACAGATTTTCTTTTACTAATGAGTCACCATTTAGTAAAGTCAAAAGCCATTTAAGGTTAATGATAAAGAATATTATGAGAGGATTGAAAATGATGAATTGAATGAACAAAGTTTGATTACTTATGAGGACGGTCTATGACAAGTATTTGTTGACATTGGATTTGACGATGCCATGTTGTTATCAAGGACCGGCGGGACAGTTATAAAAGTGGGGGGGGCTTTCCTAAAAAGTGTGGGGGGGCCCAGTTAAACACATGCATATATAACTTCATTGTTGATGACCGTAAAGTGGGGGGGGGGGCAAGTAAAAAAGTGTGTGGGGGGGGGGGGCTTGAGCCCCCTGCCCCTGCCCCCCGGTGCCGCCGTCCATGTTATCTGAAGAGAAGCGGTCCCGTTGTAATGTGTTCCACAGACGGGAAGTTCCATAGATGGGAAATTCTTGGAAAGAAACTTTGTTCATAGAAATACCGTTTGATGCTAAGAACATTGTGGAAGAAAAGAAAAGTTATTTTCATTTGTGGTAGAAAGGTGCATTCTGGCTGTGAATGTCTTACAAGGAGGTACCAGAGATTGGAGCTCAGTCGAGCACCTTCTATGGAAATAACGATGGAGTAGTGAAAGACAAACAACAGATGTGTTAAAAATGAAATAAAAAATATGTGAACGAGATTATTCAGTTCATGATTGGTCAAGAGATGTGGATGTTAGGCTATACACAAATAAACAAACAAAAAAATCGCTCGGCTTAAAAATTCACCAGAGCCAAAAGAAATGCTGTGTAAGTCTTGGTAAAAACGATGAAGGTGCACACCCAGTAATCATTCTACATTCTCCAGTTTCTCCAAGCTTCAGTTCCTTCAATATTAAAGATCAGAGACCAAAACGAAAAGGAGGAATGGCAGAATTTCAAGAATGTCATCTATGAGATGTTGCAGTTAAACTTTCCCCCTTTGTAATATGTCATTTAGTTGTGTAGCACTTTGCATTCGAGGTGGGCGCTAGGGTTACGAGTTGAACATGCCTGATGTTGAAAGATAAACGATGGAACGAGCACATCAATGAGAACTTACCTTGAAGCATCTTCAAGATGTGTTTTTAACCCTGACCCTAACCCTAACCTTGAAGCATCTTCAAGATGTGTGTTTTAAATCACTCCCTCAGTTGATATATCTTTCTATAAATGTTTCTGTGCGGAAAATTGATTTTGTCAAAAATGATAGACAACGTTAAATATTAATAAAAGAATACGATTAGTTTATGATTTATAGATATTTGATATTTCCTTACAAAACAGCGAGTGTATGATTGGCCTTATGGATACAGCTGCCGACTATGGAATCTGCTATCCAGAGTTCAATTCCTATTGGAATACACAAATACACATTCATACAATTCTGAAAGAAGTCTGACATGTACTGAAACAAGTCGGGTTAGATACGTCTCCTGCGATTGCTGATTGCCTTACAAAAATGTATTTGGGGCAGTCGGCCATTTTTGTCCCCTTGTGGACACTGATTTTTAAACTAGGTTTAAGAACGGGTGTATTCTTCAGTATTTATCAGGGCATTATCAAATTGATTCGAAAGGAGAAAAACTGTGGGGATGGGATAGGTAACTTCAGGCTCTTTACGATATTAAATACGGAGTTAAAGATTTTGGCCAAGATCTTAGCCAACGATATGCAGGTTGTTCTACCTAGTTTTATTGACCCTAACTTACTTGTGCTTTAAAAGATATGACTATTTAGTAAAATCTGTATATAGTACACTTAAACATCGAAAAAGTCAATTCAGACCCCCCCCCCCCAACTTTTGATAAAATAGCGACTTGTATTCTAACTAATTATATACATTTAATCATTGACAATAGGTTTTGTGTTTTGACATTAAATGATCTAAAAATGCTTATTATATCGTAAAAAAGATAGAACGAATCATCACAAAAGTAATATTTCATCTGAAACTAATAACCAAATGACAAGAGAGATTAATCGACTAAAAATGGTGATCATCGTGATAAATTCTTATTAAATATACACTAAGCGAATGTATAGCCTGTATTTAGTAGATAAATCTATATGAGTGGAAGTGGTTGGTCTTTGAGACTTTTCTTTGATAGCAAAATAGCATGTAGATATCAATTTCGAAATGTATTCTTGGTTATCAAATACAATGTAGTTTGTGTTGCATTTTGTATGTTAGGCATCGTTCTGTGTTCTGAAATGAGAGCGGTAGGATACCGAAAGTTTGGAGTGAAAACGTGCGAAGACGGCACGAACCCGGGAATACTTAGATGTAAAACGATTGCCAAGTAATCCTTGCCGCTGGCTATGCAAACGAATTGTTTTGCTAGCCAATCGCTGACGGTATTTCTGGTGAGGCAATATATATATATATATATATATATATATATATATATATATATATATATATATACAGGGCTTTACGCGCTCCATTACTTTTGGAGCTGCTCCCGCTCCAACGCCGAAAATTGGAGCTGGCTCCTCTCACGCTCCCCATTTTCAAAAAGGAGCCGCTCCTGCTCCAACTCCTATAAAAGTGTAAGTGTAAGACTGTAAGATAATATTTAACAAAATGTCGCTAATATTTTGAGAGTTATAGGAGAACATGTCGGACGAAGTATAAGATTATACGTAAATTTTCGTTTCCTGAGGTATAAAATAGAAATAGAAACATCCCTGAAGCATTTTAAAACAATTTTAATTTTCATTACATTAACAACCTATTTTTTCAGGAAAGGAAAATTTGACCCGATATTTTTTCTTTTGTAAATAAAGTTTTACTTTTAAACATTATTAGTGATTATTTTCTTTTTAAAGAAAACATTTCTCTGGAAAAGGAGAGACAGCCAGAGCAACATTACTCGTCATGTTGTTTGTTTAATATTTGTTTGTTTTACGAACGTAACTATATCGTATAATGTATATTATTATTTATAACAGAGAAACGCGCAAGTTCTTTCAAACAAATCGATTCATCAATTTTTTCTATAGTACAATTTGGGGCGAAAAAAACCCAATGAAGTTTATTTTTTAAGGATTGAATAAAAAAAATATTTTTCATAAGTTCCCCCCAAAATATCAATAAATTGTCAATAAACAATTCAGAGATCCATTTAATGTCTTAAAATTTCATACAAAATATCTGGCCTAAACCTTGGGAGTTGAAAAAATATCGGGTCAACCCCCCCCCCCAAAAAAAAAAAATTAACTGGAGCAAGTTTTCCTAGGTCGGGCAAAACATTTATTAAAATGAAAAATTTGAAAAAAAAGGTGAAAACATCTATATTTGAAATCTCTAACAAAAGCAAACTGTTTACAATTTTAATATTCGATAATAGATTTTTTAAGATAAAGAAAGATATCTAATCTACTTTCGGTTCTAAAAAAACACAAAATTTCTCAGAAAATCTAATTATTTGCTTTTTAAAATTAAAATTTAAGATATTTTCTTTAATTTAATTAAGTTTAAACATCGGTTTAATTGTAGAATAGGGACCGCTGTTTTCTTTCGCTCATTTCGCTTGGTTTTCGCACAAATTTAGGATGAAACTGATTGCTCGTGTTAATTGTATTTTTGGTCCTGAAATAAAATTCTCATTTACTTTTTTAAATGTTGAGAATCTAACTTTAATTCCAGGTTTTAATCGCTGGCGGCCATGTTGGTTTTTATTGTTTTTTTTCTTTGGACTAAAGATATTTTTACTGCTTTCACATTTTATTGCACACAAAAAAAACTTTGAACATTCTATTTACAAAAGCAAGTTTTAATGGAATTTAACGAATTTAAAAGCAAACATAAAAAGAACATCAACAGCGGGTAAAAATGCGGCATAACAATTCAATTTGATATATGTTAAAAAATAAATTAGAATTTTTTGTCAGGACAAAATGTACCATTTCACCCCAAAAATCGATTTTATCGAATATTTGGGTGAATACCGAGCGAAATGGGCGAGAAAATCCAACGGCTCCTATAGTATAATTGAACCTAAAATTCTTTATTTAAAAACACGAATTAAAAGAAAAATTGGCTTATTTATTCAATCACAATAAAACCCGTTGTCATAAATAAAAAATTCAAATCTATAAGAAAATAACTTCAAAGGCGTCTATAGACTTACTGGCGCCTTTAAAGACATTTGGTGACAAATTGTCTGTCTTCTGCCTTAAGAAAATGTCCCATCAAAAATTTAACACATAGATGTAAAAATCTGAGTACTTCAAATATTCTCCTTTCTCCCTGTCTCTCCCTCCCTCTCCCTATCTCATATACATTTACCAGATATAATTTAAAAAAATGACTTAGAGTAAACTCTGAGACATTTTTTTCTTTTCCTTTTTATTGCTGAATAAAAAACTAATGTTTAAAAGAAAAAAATATCAAATAATTTTGGAGCGAGGAGCACTAAAATCACCGCTCCTTAGTCCCAAATGGAGTTGCTCCCGCTCCACTCCCGCTGAATATAAAATGAGCCCTCCTCTCCTTCGCTCCAGCAAAAAGGAGCGTGTTCCTGGAGCGCGCTCCTTTTTGGAGGGCTCCGTAACGCCCTGTATATATATATATATATATATATATATATATATAGAGAAGAGGGTTGTGTAGCATCAGTGCAGTTCCAACGAGAGAAAAAAGTATATTTAAAGAATTGTGGTTACCAACGCTAGTAAAAAAAACTTTTTCAATAATTATTTATTATCTTATCATTTTAACATTTTAAGTTTTTTAAATATAATTACATAACGCGTTTCGAGCATTTATCGTTTATCCATTATGCTCTCTTCAGATGTAAATTCCATTTGATAAAAGTGTTTCATTTGAGAAAACGTTTCATTTTTCTTTCATTTGAAAGTGTCTGTTCCATTTGACAGGAGAAAATGTTTGTTCTGTTTGATAGCATTTTTTTCTGTCAAACAGAACAAACATTTTCTCCTGTCAAATGGAACAGACACTTTCAAATGAAAGAAAAATGAAACGTTTTCTCAAATGAAACACTTTTATCAAATGGAATTTACATCTGAAGAGAGCATAATGGATAAACGATAAATGCTCGAAACGCGTTATGTAATTATATTTAAAAAACTTAAAATGTTAAAATGATAAGATAATAAATAATTATTGAAAAAGTTTTTTTTACTAGCGTTGGTAACCACAATTCTTTAAATATATATATATATATATATATATATATACACCGAGCGACATTTAGCAAGAAGACAGTGGCGTCATTAATGTATGGTCGTGTTGACGTCTCTTGTATTCTCATGTTCTGTGCTACCGGTGATCTTGCTATTTTCGTTCATCGTTTACATTAACCCTGTTGTTCCTGATTCTCGTTCCAGTCCATTTCTGAAGATCTAAACGTCTGTTTCATTCCTGGGTCTTTGTCTAACCTGGCCCTTGAGGATGCCAAACCAGAAGACCAAGATTTCAAAGTTTCTTCTCTTAAAACTAAAAAACAGTGGAAGACTGTTCGATTTTGAAAATGAAATTTCGATATCTACATTAATAAAATTATGAGACCACTATTTCAATCAGCTAAATTATTTAGAGTGAAATCGGTTTCGTCATTTCTTCCAACCAACATTTTTATTTAAACAATGTTTTAGTAAAAAAAAATAAGTTATAGCCAGTTTCATTATACACATGAAATCTCGAAATGAAAAATCACCCAGAAAAAAGTAATCACCATCTTTTAAAACGAGTCGAGAACGAGGATAAAGGCGATAACTCAAGTTCATGATTTTCTAGTTAAGGACAGTGAAGTATATTTTTAAAGAAAGAGTAAAACATTATTTTGTTATTTTCTTTGTTGAAATCATTGTAAGCATTTTCTCTGTTTTATTTCTCAACCAAAAATTAGTTAAATTATGTTTTTCATTGCGTTTGTTTGTTTTATGGCATATCAACTGTTCATTTTATTTAATGCTAAAATCCAGTTCCTTTGGTAAAAAAAAAGAAATCGGCGCTTCTTTAGAAACGTGGCCGCCGAGATTTGAAAGAGGCAGATAAGTCAAACTTTTTTTTTTTTGGGGGGGGGGGGGAATCTGATTTCTCACAAAATGGACGCAAACGCGTTCAACTTAAAAGACCTGTTGGTTTTAGAGATAATTTCAAAATAATCGATGTTTGATTTATTTTAATAAATCTTATTTAATTTTAGCGTATCCTCAGAAGTTTTATTTTTTGCATTGTAAATTAAATAAAATAAAAAAAACTCTATCCCACACATCCCAAAAAGTTTTGATTATCTGCCCCTTTCATATTTCGTCTCAGCCACGTTTCTAAAGAAGCACCCAAAAATCTTATGCCTCAGTTTTTTTTATATCTTCAAATATTTATCCATGGTGCTTGATTTAACAAGTTATTCATGGCGTAAATTCATGCAAAATACCATCTGATGCAGTTCCATGATAGAAACTGACAAGTAATACCATTCCGGATTCTTTACCTTCTTCTGAAGTCGCCAGATCTAAACCTGTCTTTGCACATCCATCGTATCATTCTCATATCATTTCTTTCCATGAAACGTATGTCCTCAACCCTCACTGACCAGTTTTCACCATACATCATCACACAGCGCACACATGCTTGGTAGACTCTTCCCTTGGTCGATAGTGGTAACTCTCTGCTGGTTAATAATGGCAGAAGTTCCCTGAACTAACTCCATCCACTCATAGCTCTTGCAATCACATTAGCACCTGTTCCAGCCTGTGCTCCAATGGTTTCACCAAGGTAACAACGCTTCTGAACAACCTCAATAGCTTTGCCATCCAAATATACTTTCTCTACATCTGAGTTCCCATCAATATCCATTGTCTTGTCTTTCACTTCTTGCACACAAACTGGTTATTATAACTCAGACTAACAGTAATTCAACTTCACTTCTTGTGTACCCAATGCTTGCAAGTACCAAACATACTGAGTCGCTCCCTTCCACAAAGTGAGCAGGGGAACTTTCTTCTTTCTGGGAGTTCTTTAGAATTCACAAAATACAAAACTAACAAATAAAAATTGTTGGTACAAATACAGAATAGACATCTAAGAATTTCACCGAGATTCCTGAATTCTACAACAAATTATGGACTTGGTTAAGATATGCAGACGATAAAGTGGCACATGATCGACCCTTTCTCCAGATTTCTGATTTGTACACGTTTTCGGATAAAGAACATCACCAACCTCCTCATCTATTTTGGTAACATCACTTCCTACTACTACTTTTCTTTTCTTCTTCTAATATTTCGTAAATATGCCTAATTACACTTAATCGGCCTCCATCCTCAATTTGTAGTCTCCCTCCACCCCAAAAAAGAGCAGTAGAGCCCTAACACTAAACCTAACCCTAAGTCCAGACCCCTCCCATAAAAAAAAACCGAACGAATAATAAATAAACAATTTATCAGCCTTCGTCCTTAATTTGAAGTCCCCCCCCCCCCAACTAAAAAAATTGAAAAGAAAAAATACACAAATTGTTTGAAAAAAAATGTTTGCCCTGTCCGGATAACTAAACTCGAGAATCTCCATAAGTACTGAAATTCTCTGGATGTCTATTCTGCATAAGCGCCATGTTTTTTCTTTAGAAAATCAACAAAAATAAATATCAAGAACGAAGAGTACTTATTTCTAAAGTATTAGTAATGCATAACAATATGTGAATAGAATTAAGAAATTCAATGCCAAAAAACGGTTGCATATTTGTTTGACAAATGTGACGATTCCCACATTCAAAATCCACATCAATACTCGTAAATATTAAATGTTACTCTCTAATAAATCAATTAAATATTAACATGTTAAAAAAAAAGTACAATTACTTACAACGTACATTATTTGGTGAAACTCATTTCATTGGCCACAAAAGCAAATTCTTTGAAAACTTTATTAGCAATCCTGATTATATCGAGTTTTAAAATTAGGAATTGGTCGGGGGGGGGGGGGCAATATTTTTGCATTCGTAAAATAAGTTCTCCAATAAAAATATAAATAAAAATATAAATTCTTACCGCTCAGCCATTAAATCATGTTGACCTACTCTCCATATAACACTCTCTCAATCTCTTTATTAGAGAGCTCTTCTCTAACTTATGTATGGATCAAAATACTTTGGTGTTCAAACAATGATAGTAATAAAAGTAACAATGAATATATGTTTTAATTACTGAAGTTCAAACCGAAGGCATAAAATTAGTTCATGTATCAAGTTCAGATTGAAACCATCCTTCAGTTGAAATCAATAACATATACAGTCATAAACAACAAATGGCGTCACTTTGTTCAGGAAATAACATTACATTGAATTTCATAAAAAAAGAAAATTATTTTACTGGATTTTATTGAGAACAAATGAAACCAGGTTAATTGGCTGATTGTCACCATTCTCTTAATCTCTCTCTTTCTTACTCTCTTTCTCTCTCATCTCCTTTACTTTATAATAAAGACCGATGTGTATTTATTTGTATATATAAATATATGTATATATATATAAATAAATATATATACTTCTATCCCGTCATGCAAAAGTTAACGAGTAAAACACCTGCCTATTTCCTATCCCCGGACGAAACCATTTCAAGTGATGAGGGAAAGCGAGAAACAAATAGAAACTACATCAGACTTACTCCACAGTCTGAAGATCAAATTGTACCTGTTCCGATGGATGCTGCACCCCATGGACCGGTATCGTCTTGGCCTTCGGGGATTGATTCCGCCGGTCTATGGGTTTGTCCTGTGCAGTTCTAGGAGGTCCACCCTCCCAGGCTTTGCCTCCCCTCTTTGGGGAGGAGTAAGTTTATTGCTTACTGCCTGAGGCGTCCCTACCGGGGAATGCCGACGGGACTGCCCAGCCAATTTTTAATGGCCAGAGTGCTCACCTTCTCGGGCGCTGGCTTTTCAAACCCCACTTTCCCGACTGGACCTTGGGTCACATCTTACCTTGTGGGAGTAAGATAAAACTGGCCTTGTGCCTAACCTACTGGAGAGGAGGTAAATAAATACTCCACAGTCTGAAATAAATTTGGAAAAACATTCTCTACTTTATAATAAAAAGTTAATTATGGGTGTTTTTTTTCTTTAGGTCATCAGAAATGATAATAAAATATATATTAAAAATCAAATTATTGATGGAATTCTACGATTTTATATGAATACTTGCAAGGTTACCCGGCGTTGCCTGGGTTAGAATGCTAAATAGCATTACATGAAACCTCATATTAAGGAGAGTTTACTTTAACAGCAACTTTGATGTTGTCGGCTAGATATCTTACCTAATGAGCTATTCAGATATATGTTAATACTCTGAACCTAAATAGGTTGATTACATTGTGTAACATGTTACAAAAGTGTTATCAGCTCCTTTAAAAGGCAGCTGGAGACACAGAACTACTTCTATTATATTCACATGCGAATTGTACATGTGAATACACTTATATTCCATGAAAAATGGCAGTATACTGAAATCATGCCCTTAATAGGGTTAAGATGAAAATTCATATACACTAAATGTACAAAAGCAAGGAAATCCCCAAATTTTTACACTTTTATTGTCATTAAGGGTATGTGAGCACAACAGGGCTATATATTTTACTGGTAGGAATTTTTCTTCAGCGCACCTCACACACTTCATCCACTCATGCATAAAGATTTATACTGTAGTGATGTGATAATGAAATGGTTTGGTTGATATGCAGTCATAATGATTTATCAATTTGTTAATTTACAGTTCAGTTTGTCCATTTGTCAATTTACGGTTTAGTTTGTCCATTTGTCAATTTACGGTTTAGTTTGTCAATTTGTCATTTACGGGCCAGTTTGTCAATTTATGGTTCAGATTGTCGATTTGCCTTTTACGGTTCAATTTGATTGTGAAAAAAGTCTAAGTAACAATACTAAACTTCACACATAATCTACACAGCACTTGCGTCGCAAATACAAAAGGATTATTTGTATTGCGGTTGTAAATCGCCCCTAATGGTTGGAGGACCTTCATAGCCTGGCTTGCACTTCAGAAACATTTTAGAAACCCAACATAGGTGGGTACTTAATTCTAAACTAGTAGGGTTATCAGGCGTTGCCCAGGGCATGGATAATAAAATAAGAATAGTTTTAAAAACGTGTGTGTAACATTTTTCTTTTAAAAATTCTCTCTCTCTCTCTCTCTCTCTCTCTCTCTCTCTCTCTCTCTCTCTCTCTCTATCTGCCAACTGGTTCAATATAATAGAACCAAAAGAAGAAAGCAAGAAAGAGAAAGTAATTTGTTATTTGTGTAGTTTTTAACTTTTAGTCGGACACACACACACACACACACACACACAGAATGACGACTTTATGCAATAGATAAATGATGTTCACTCAAAATAACGAATACATTTTTTTTGTTGAATTTAATTTTTATCCGTAAAATTACAATAAAACTAATTATTAATTATTTAATTCCAATTTTTTGTCATTCTAAAATCAATTATAAAGAAATTATAATGAGCTGAACATAAGATCATTTTGATTGGACATTTTATAACAGGCGCCGCCATTCGAAAGTTCATCGGCAAAAACACTTAGCAACTTTTCAATTTGTATTTCCATAAAGATTCACATAACTTTTACCTGTCAGCTCGGTTTACCTTTATCTCATACAAAAATTCCATTGCATCTCATGATTAAAAAATTGCTACATAATTAGGTTTGGTCTGTTTACCTTTTTTTGTGGAATGAATGGTGGCAAAATTAGAGGCAGAAAAAAGTGCACGTTCAAAAGCCTCTATATTTTCTAAACATTTCGCCAAATTACAGCGTTTCTAAAGTGCATGTTAATAATAATAATGATAATAATAATAAACAAGGAAAACACACACACACACACACACGCTGGTACAACACAAAATGGTTATGAAAGGTCAAGGATGGTTGGAAAGACAGTGGAGAGAGAGAGCACCAATCAGACCTCCTCTGGAAAGGTGTGAATAGTACTGGGAAATTTTGGAGGCTTATTGCTACTCAAATTCCAGAGAAGATCAAGGGTTGTTGCCAGCGAAAAATAAATGTTAGATAATGCAAAATGATTTTCAACGGTTATCAAAAGAGGCGGAGGGTGCTGGAAATCTGGGGAGACTTTTTGTCTCACAAACTCCAAGGAACAACACTGGTTATTGTCAGATAGAAATGACTAATAATTACTTGTATGAAAACTCCTAGTAAGTAAATACTACTACTGCTGTTACATAATCGATGTATGCATGTGAAGAACGATTACATCAGCTAGTATGGATTTGGTATCTAGGTGGACAAGTGCAAGTTACCTTGACACGAAAACCTGCGAAACAAGTTTGTTCTCGGACTAAAAATATAAACATACCTGAAGTCTGACCCTTCTCTCATCTCTAATATAACAGGTGCGTGGTGACAGGCCCAGTGTCTCCCTTTGAAGCAATTATGTAACAATCGCGGGAACGAGAAACGAAAGAAGCTTTTTTAGTCAGTCCGTCTTTTGGAAGCGTTGTAAACGGATACAAAATCGAGATGTAATTCAGAAAAAGGAAAATGGGAATTTAATTTCGGAAAGAGTTGATAGCGACTGGTATGCCCCTTCTTTCTTATCCCCGTAACGAAGCAGAATTAAGTTAGGAAGAACAATTTGGCCTTACTTTCCAATCTAATGAATGTGTGAGCTTTATAATTATGACGAGAAAATTCTCCCAAATAAGGACCCATTTTGGACTCTCCGGCGTTCCTTTCTGTGATTGCAGAGACAGACGATGATAAGGTGTGACTTTTATTCATATGACGAGAAAATCTCTACCAAATAAAGACTCAGTTTAAAACTCTCTGCTGGACTCGCCTTTTTCCTCTCTGCTTGAAAAGTTATTTATTACGGACCCTAGACGATGACGATTACGAGGTGCAGCCACTATGACGATGACGATTACGAGGTGCAGCCACTATGACGATGACGACGGTGAAATGCAACACAGCAACACACTGCGATGATGATGGCGACAGTGTAGAGCGTCAGTATACAAAAAGAGAATAGTATACAAAGAGAATGAAGTAAGTGACGATTGAGTTAAAAAGAACTGATTTTAAGAAACGACAACGTAACACTACTACTACTACTACTACTAATAATAATAATAATAATAATAATAAGGAGGATGGGAAGACCGAGAAGGGAGAGCACTAACCAGACCTCCACTGGAAGAGTGTGGAGAGTACTGGAACCTTGGGGAGACTTATTGACACCCAAATCCCAGAGGAGACCAATGGTCATTACCAGCTAAAAATCAATGGTAAGCGGCTGTTGCGATATCGCAAAGTCATTTGCAATGCTTATCGTAAAGAGGTGCAGAGTACTGGAAATCTGGGGAGACTTGTTGTCACTTAGACTCCAGGGAACACTGCAATCACTGACGATGACTTGTGTGAGAACTTCTAGTGAGTACAAATAATAATAATAATAATAATAATAATAATAATAATAATAATAATAATAATAATAATAATAATGATAATAATAATAATAATAATAATAATGTAGTCCACTGGGAACTGTGAAAACAAATACATATTTAAAACACAGATAAATGGTACAAATACAAACCTGATCAAGAATTGAAAAATGAAAGGCATAAAATCCTCTTTGACCTTCAAATACAGACAAACAAACTTGACTGAGCTAGAAAACCAGACATGACAATAATGAAAAAAAAAAAAAAACAGTTGCTAAATAGTAAACTTTGCTGTCCAGACCGATCACCAGGTGAAGCTGAAGGCGGCAGAAAAAAGCAAAGTAAATACATGGAACTTGAAAAAGAGAGTTAAATTTGCTATGGAATATCAGAACTACAGTCATACCGATAATTGTAGGAGTACTAGGAACAGTTCCGAAAATCTGGGGAAAAAATAGAAAACAAAAGAAGGATTGATACTGTACAAACTATGGCACTGATTAAAACAGCTGCCATATTATGAAAAGTCCTTGAGTACAGAAACCAATGTGACACTAACCAATCACAGGTAAATTGAAATAAAATGACACTGAGTCGAAACAACTAGAAGATAAGCTCAAAGATGGCGATACGACTTAGGTAAAAGCTGATAATATATAAGAAAACATACTATAACCCAAAGAAAGCAAACAAAAACACACAGTGGCACTAATATTGGTTGGCATCAATGAAAGTGAGAGAATGGAAAATCTACAGAGGGACCATTTAAACCTTGACTGGAAAGAGAATATTGAAATATTGAAGAGCCTCATTATTACCCAGAATTTTGGGGAAACTACCGGCTTTTATCAGCAAGGAAACACTGGTAACGTCTGGTGTGAGAATACCAAGTGAGTTACAATAATAGTGAAATGTAACGAAACGTACTAATTATTTGGGGGATTTGCTGTTACTCAAACTCCAAGGATAGGCATCAGTTTTTATCAGGACAAAATCACTGGTAATGACAGATATGAGAATTCAAAATGATTATTAGTAATAATAATTAATATATATATTATTGTGATAATTATAATTAATAATAATAAACTGAAGTGAGAAAAGTAACAAATTAAAACATGGTTAAATGTGGACTTTATTACATATTAATTTAATGCGAATGAAACAACACATATCTCATTCAGAGGATGACGATGAAGCAGTTTTATTTGATAGTAATTTGTATTGCTTATTTTGAAAAATCAAATAGAAAAATGAGAAATAAAATGCTTATATTGGTAAATAAAATTAGTTTTACTAAAAAAAATACAACACAATAAAAAAGACAAAATTATTGATTTATAAAAAACGTTTAGAATTTTGGGGCATTTTTTTAAAAATTATTATATCGTATTACATATCAGAGAAACCTGTCTTCAAAGAAAGTCTGTTTGGCTATACCAGAAGATCTCTCTCGCCATCGTCTGGGGAGACCATTTTTCCATAATTTCATCAGGTAGTTACATAAGGAAAAATATTAAAAAAAAACAAAGCAATCGTATTCCAACAACGCATGAAAGAAGAAAAATATACAGAGCAATGTCTATTATATTCCAATAGTTCCCAAAACTATACCATCCTAATTCGTTTTTTTATAACCATTATTTCTGAATTTATCGAATTTCATCTGAAAATGTCCTACGCGAGTGCTGTTGTACCCGAACCCTAATCCATTATTAGGTTGCAAGTTTTATAAAACTGAAATTTGGCTTCACCTTCTTTTGGGTCTTACGTTTACTTTGCCAAAAAGATCAAATCAGCAGTCTGTCTGTCTGGCTGTCAACACAAGATATCCATCAGTTCCCAATGTGTTTAAATTGTGTTTTTAGGAAGACGATAGATAATAGAAAAACTAATTACATTTTAGGGAGATTAGAAACAATTCTTTTTTGTACATTAACCGTTTCATTGCATAATTATATCATTGTTATTTCACGCATGATATTAATTATCCCACAAAAAAAAAACAGAATATTCTGCAATACTTTTTTATCTCTCTTATAAAGTGTACAAATGTAATACGAAAATTGTTTTTAGTCTTGATCTGTGAATGGATATTTGATATGTGAACAAAAAAATGAAGGAAATTGGTGAAAAATTACATTTTCTTTTAAGATTTATAAAGATTGCGTCGTGTATCAATTTCTCACAGGAAGAAGGGTTGACTGACATCTCGTATATTATCATTGTAGACAGATCAGAAATAAATGAAAAATTACATTCAAAATTCTGATTAGATAAGCATGTCACCTGACTTTTTTTGTTTTTACTCAGGAATCACCACTTATCAAGGCGACAAACCACTTGAGGATAAGGGTTAATGAGATGGATTGATTGTCAGTTGATAATAAAGAATATTATGAGAGGCTTGAAAATGATAAATGGAATGAACAAAATTTGAATTCCCATGAGGACGATTTATGACAAATATTTGATTACATTGGATTTGAGATGACTATGTTGTAGCCTGCAAGGAAGCATTTCCGTGGTAATGTGTTCCACAGATGAGAAGTTCTTGGAAATAAACTGTTCATCGAAATTCTGTTTGAAGCTAGGTACACAGAGAAAAAATGAAAGTTCTTTGCAGTTGTGGTAGTAAGAGGATTTCTTGCTGTGAATGTCTTACAAAGAGGAACCAGAGATTGGAGCTCAGTTAAGCACTTTCCGTAGAAATAACGATAGAGTAGAGAAAGACTAACAATGTCTCTTCTGTAAGAAAATGGCAGTAGAGAACAGAAAAGATCACCCCACACTAGATTGTGAAGTCGAGTTTGTACTCAGCTACATCCACATGTATATATATAGTTCACACGACAAAGTCAGCATCTAAAGAAATACATTCAAAGTTTTATCCAATAAAAATGTCTTCTGCTAATTCAACTAGGCCTGTTTTGGAGCCTACCAATAGGTATAAAAAAAGTGCTACAGAAACTCATTTGGCGCGAGACCACAAAACACACCCCATGAGAGCAATATATAAAGTAATCCATCATCACCTTGGACCTATTTGGTCCCATTGAGATGGTTCATCATACATACAAAAGCAACTGAAATTCACCTCATCAACTTTTTCGCTGAGACTCCACACATTAACTCACATATCAGCTAATATACCAGACTTGTCTCCTCACAAAAGCAATGCATATTCACTGAGACTAAAACCTCATTTCATATACTAGCTAATATAAAAAATTCTTACCCTCACAAACTCTGTGGGCATTAGCTGACTCACAATTAGCTACTCTCGCATCAGCTAATATACAGAACTCTTTTTTCTCACAAATCTCCCCATAAAATATATTTTATTCATACAGAACTTTCTAAAACAGACAGCAGACATGATAAAACACAGCTTTGTTCATTTCCGGAGGAGAGTTTGAATCCTACTAGACACCATCCTCGAATGTCTTCGGTCTCTCTGTACCAGGGTTTGTCAGGACAACCTGACATGAGGATACTTTTCCCTACAAGTAAACCCTGACCAAATATTTAAAATAACATAGTATTTGAAGCCCAAATAAGATTTCCTCACCATAGCTATACACTGGCTCATACGAGGAATGGCGCACCTTCTCTAAGTAATGTTACCGCAAGTAACAGCACTTAGCTTGATACTCCACCAGATTAGATGCATTTTTGTCCTGGAATCCGGTAAGACCAAGAAACCACGAGAAAGATTTACTATGACATAGTTAACTGGTCAATTGGGGAGAGGAGAATTCATGTTCTTTACTTCTTTACTGACTCTGTGTTTGAGAGGTAGAGGAGAACTTCAATGGAACACTCGCATATCTATGTATCTCATATGAAGATCAAGTGTTAACCCCAGGAAGGGTCCCCTTGATTTCTGAAAACTTTGACTGAAGTAAAATGAATAAATGTTATCATTGTTCTTGTTTATAACCTCTTCATAGTTTCACTTTTCTCCTTCTTTTAATTGTGGGATGATCACACACACACACACACATTCCCACATAGTTAATGACTCCACACATTTGCTATCCACGAGATGATAGTTCAACTAGTTCAAAATATGGAAAAAATACAAAATTTATCTAGCTTGAATTGTATTGTACTTATTTCCCTTCAGTTTCCATTGGCAATATATTGTTCATAGGCATGTGTTCTTTGATTGCTTTCTAGTTCATCAATAGGTTTTATGTTGATAATTGGAATTCCATTTCTAAGAATACGTTTGATTTATTTTTATTTTATTTAGTACGGTCAGTTGTTAAACAAATGTAATCAGGGAAGGTTTGTCAGGTCATAGAGTGCATGAAATGGATGACGCCGAGCACTTCCGGTTCAAGTGAAGCAACTATGAAATCCTTGACCGACTGTTGCGGCTAAATCAAATACTAGAATACACCACAGGGAGGTTCATAATGACTGGTTGTTCGTTTTTCTCTTTTTTTAAATTCAACTTTCTAACTGAATGCATATTTATTAATGCTTGGTCTTTTTTCTTTCCATCAATAATTGCTTTCATAAGAAAATATGGCAATTAAATTCATAGGAAAAGTCACCAATTATGTTCGTACTTGTAAAGAATGGGTATCCAGAAGATTTCAGTACTTAACAAGTCAGTCCCGAGGAAACAGCTCAAACAGTTTATGATTAGAAAGTCACGAAAAAAAAATCTAATAAACAAACATGCATGCAAAGGGTTAGGGTTAAACAAAATTTTCGCCCCTCAAAACAAAAAAAAGTTCAAAAAAACTTTCTCTAAAAAAAAAGAAAAGAAAAGAAGGTGGCTTTCAAATCGTAAACCGCTTCGGCCATTTCCGGAACTGCCTCGGGATTCTCTGTTAATACTCGGGACTGATTGGGTAAATACTTTAATCCCCTTGATACCTATTCCTTACAAATAGTATTTTTAATAGTTAAGAATAAAAATGACAAATTTTGAAGAATTACCGTTTCATTTAAATAACTTAATTTTCTTAACTAATGCAAATAATTCCACATTCTCACCTCAACTGCTGGGAGGTGGCTGTGATCAAGTTGATAATGACACGGACTGGCAACCTGGACGTGGCAAGTTCGAATCCAGTCAGTTCCATAGCACCATTTTCACTTATGGATGTTGGCAATCTTTGCGGAGTTCCTCTAAGTACCTGATTCTAGAGAGAATTAGGGAACCCAATGCCAACAACAGAATCAAGTTTACTATTGCTAGAGTTCAATTCACAATGAAATAAATCAAAATAAAGAATGTTCTAATGAATGTTACAGACAAAATATGAATATATAAAGATATACACAGCAGGGGAATGCAAAGCGAATGAGTTTATAAGGTGGATGCACTGGGAGGCACCAAGCACTTCCAATTCAAGTGAATCAGATATAAAACCTGTATTGACTGTTGCGGCTAAATAAATTCAATAGCAATAATGCGGAGATGTGTATGTGTCTTGTCTTTGCATCTTTCCATTCATCTGATCACTACTGAATATGAGGTAACAGGTAAAAATGAAAGGTGAATGGGATGAGAAGTGATGGAAGGAGGGAAATTGGTGAGAGGATGTATTAAACATAAAATTATCATAATCTGAAGGTCATAAGTTCAATCCTTGTACAGGGCAGTATATTTTCATTTTCTATTCAATCACACACAAAAGTAAATTTCATTAACCAATATCTTAGAAGAACCTGATGATGTGAATAGTTCATTGTTTGAATGTAAATAAAGTTTATTGCAATATAAAACTGTTGGTTATATTTTCAGTGATTGATTGATTTGTTCGAAAATCGCTGTGGTGGTGGTGGTGGTGGTGATGATGATAGCCGAATCGAGCTACAGTTAGTTGTTGGTAGGAAACGATTATTGTAGTTGCTGTGATAATGCTGACAGTCATTGTTGACGTGCTCTAGAAGGAAGGGGCTGAGCTGCCCCTCCTGCTGACTGCCGTCATCGTCATAACAGTGAAATAGCGCGACTACGGATTCATGGAGCAGATGCAGTTGGTGGAGACGGCGTCACATTGGGCATCGAGGTCAAGGAGCAAGACCCCTGAGTGAACGGCTGAATGAAAAGATGCACCCTGGCTTGGTCAGCTGCTGCTGATACAACACACTGATGAGATCTGATTGGTCAGCTGAAGTGGCGCCATGTGCAGAAGGAATGAAATTATGTTGATTTCTGTCACATGAGCCGAGTTGTTGAAAGATCAAACATCCGATTTGTTCGAAGTGCCGAGTCATGAACAGTGGGCAGCACGACACATTACTCTTCACCATTTTTTATGGAATGTGTAAAAATAAAACTCGGTACCTTCATTTTCTGAGAGAAAAACCACAGGCGCCGCTGTGTTTTTCTTTTTGTTGTTTTTCTTTTTGTCAGAGATGAAATTAAATGGATTGACCAGGATGCTTAACAAACAAAAGGAAAAGGAATCTAATTTTGTCATCGTCAGCACATTAGCTCCACAAAGATACGGTTTTAGTCATGATTATCTGGCGTATACGCTTGACCTTGTACTCGAGTGCAGGAAATAATTTTGTTGGAATTAGTAAATAGTTTATACATTAGTTTATATATTAGTACCACTTGTGCTATATTAATCCTAAGACAAATGCAAGAGAAGTACCTTGGTAAGAAGAAGAACCTATATCTTGTATAGTTTATAAATTTTGATAGAGTTTTATGAGATAAATATCATTACTTAATCATGCAAAAGGGAGGGGGCAAAGTGTGTAATGGGTACCGACATGGATTAGTGAATCAGACGTCGGGTTCAAATCCAGCTATATCTATTACATTTATATCATAATACTATTGGGAAAGGTATGAACCCACGTTTCTTTAGCTTTAGATAAAATAAAAGTCTGTTTAAAATTAATCGTTTCCTATAGGAGTTCAGTTTTGGCATCAAATAACCCCCCCCCCCCCGTAATGTTATATGTCATAAAACCAATAAACCAAACCTAATGATGCAAATTCAACCATTGATCCTTCAGATAATTTCTATGGAAGGCAGAAGCTATCATTACATGATTACATTATAATTAATCGCATTAGGTTCAAAGAACTCATAAAGAATCATCTGAAAGGTCAGTGTTTAAAAAAGGGCAGAGAGAAGAGGAAGAAAATCAACAATCAATAATAAAACATGTATTTATCATAAAGCAAGGCCATTGAGGCGAGTTATGACATTTGAGAATTGAGATGTTCATTAGAAATATCATTTTCAGATATATCACCCACCTTCTCATGCATTCACCCATTTAAAGAGATTTCATAAAACATATTTGTTGATTTTCTTTCTTGAAATTTCTACTTGGAAAAACGCCTTCATCATTTTAGACGGAATGGGTGCACTAGTAAGTAAGTATTAAACGTTCATGTTGCGATTAGCAAAGAAAGATCAATTCATCAATCAAGTTAAATGGCGGACGATGATTGATGCAAAGATTGGATGTCATAGCAAACGATATGACACCGTTGTGAGTCAACAAATCTAAACGCTAGAAGTAACTTGAGTGAATAAGCATAATTGTTTCATAATCAGTTCAGTGGCTAAACAAACTCATAGTTTTGGTCAATTACTCTCTTTGAGCGAGGTCTGATTAAGTCCTAGAAAAGCCCTAAACATTTAGATAATTTTAGTATGCCTCAATATATTGAGACAAAACTAAAAATTGCCTTGATCTAGGAGGATTTCTTATTCTTTTACCGTGGACAGAACAGATGCTACACTTTGATGTCGATCTTATTTTTTTATGGAAATCGTTCCAGTCATTTGATGTAAGGAGCTAATAATCTCAAATTAATGTGTTTGCTCTATGCGAATGCAACAGCGAAGTATTCTTGCATATTAGTAAGATAGTTGCAGTTTGGTATGTAGCTGTATCAGCTTCTCATTTCGTACCTGCAAGTTTCCTGAAATTGTTGATAGATATGACAGTATGGCAGTTGATTGAGTTTTACACCTTTTCAAACATCTATTAACCTCCGATTCAACTAATCACCAAGAAAACAGAAACATATTCACAGGGTTTATTCAGCAGCTCATATCATCCACATGTGACTATATTTTCATTATCGCATTGCACGTTAAGCATCACTGGCATAGTAATTGGTCAGCGTATAATTGGTCAGTGCATAATGTTCTACACCAATGCATCCAGCCACCTGGTGAATTCCACTTAACAGGATTCGACCTTCTTTGTTCTGACTGGGTATGAATCAATCTCTCGAAAAGCAACCTGAGTGCAAAACTGGCATATATCAATGGCGCTGAATGTTAATGCAATGCAGACAACCCAACAACCAGACATATTTTTGAAGAGTGTACTCTCCACTCTGAATTAAATGACTGAGTGGACAGAGTTATATTTGATTCCTTGCATGACATCCCAGCACAGGTTCTATTTCTGCTGTGAACGTTGCGTGTTTGAATTTAGTTATATATATATATATATATATATATATATATATACATATTTTTAGAGAAAATATGAGAGAGAGAGGTGGGGAGAAAGGGGGAGGGAGAAGGGAAAGAAAGGAAAATAATTCTATTTTATTGATAGAATCATAACCAAATGGTTTGAAGTACTTCATATTGAGCCTAGAATATATTTTAATACCACTTTCATATGACCTCAAAATATGTATCTGTAATTAATCAAATTTCAAAGTTTTCTTGCAGGAGATTGCAGCAGGTACCCCTCCCCTATAGCTTTATGGGAACGGAGTTGCAGTATGATCCTATTTTCATGGATTCCATCCCATCATCTCGTTCGCTGCCATTTTATCCTCAAGGTCTTTGCAAACAGCCAAGAATCTTTGAACCTTGGTGGGTGCTGCACGATTGATGCTGGTTACAAAGAAACCCAATAAAAGTTGAAACTTCAATGTTCTCAAAATATAAATCTGCAGCTGCCCACATCATAACTCTGAATGGATTACAATTATCTCCTCTGTAGATAACTTGCTTCATTGGTAACAATTAGAGCATTTCATCATAATTGAATTAGTCATCGTAATTAGCATCATTTTTATTGTGTGTAACATTCATATACAGGGTGGGCAAAAATAAGGGTTCTATTTTTAAAAATTCATAACTTTTTTATTTATTGATTTTTTTTTTTTTTTTTAGAATAAGTAAAGGACCCCTTCCGAAGCAAGCATGAGCCGTATTAGCCCTAAGGAACGTACCCTCATTTAGAAAACATTATTTTTGCTTAAAAAACTCAAAACAGTGTAAAAAACAATACTTTAGTTTTTGTAAGTTTTAAGAAGTGTTTTTCGGCTAAAATTTGTTTTGTTTATTTCAAAAAATCTCGGAAGGGTCAGTCTACACACACATAAAGTTTGGTGAGTTTAACTTTTATTTTGTGGAAGTTATTCAAATTCAAGTTATTCAAATTTAAAGATAGGACCCTTATTTTGGCCCACCCTGTACAATAAGCTCTATAAAATAAAATTTAAATTCTTACCTCTCAACCATGAAATCATTTTCAACCTATAGACACAATACCTTTTGAATCTCCTTATTAGAGAGCTATATTGCTAACCTATGTATGAATGCACTTATGAATAAAAAATAGTTTGATTAATTATCAAATCAACAATCCAGATGTGTTCTAATTACTGAAGGCGAAACAAAATACCTTGTGTATCATCTATTCGTGCAGGAAAACAATTAATTAAACTTTGTTCGTTTTACTTTGAAATAAAAAGAAAATACCAAAATAACTATCGAGCATATTTCAAAGTATTAAAATATAAATAAAACAAACAAACAAGTAAATAAAACAACTCAAGCCGTTATGAAGCCAATTATTAAAGTGGTTTATAAACAAACTTTTTTATTAATTTTGAATTGCAATTTCCAAACAGTTTGGTTTTATTTTCTCGTTCCTTCATTCATCTCATTTTTACTACTGCAGATATTCATGATACAATTCATTTATTTCAGGCAAGCTGTATTTGATAAAATTTAACCCTTACCTTTTATCCCTACTGTCTACATTAGTTTCATGAGTAGAAATTACAGACACACAGCGGTTATTATTATAGCGTTTTAATTAAAGTTAAGCAATTAAACAAACATCACTAGTCGTTTTTGCTATTAGAAAAGTATGCAATTTCTATGAGACACCATCCACACAAGTTTTAAATTTCACTGACCCATAATGTTCCTTTTTTTTTCATTGAAACTAATTTTTTTGAAAATTAAAAAAAAAATCTTTACATGATAGTTTCATTTCATAGTAAAAGCACAAGTAAAATAGCCATATTTAACTTGATTTTCAATGAATTTTTTTGCAACCATATTTTTTCAATAAAAATATTCTACTTAATAAAACAAAATTTGTTGAATTTGTAGAACACGGTTCTATTGCTGTTTTTACGTATTATTCTTCTACAAATTTGGTTTTAACAACTTTCTCAGCTAAAACTTTTGTAATTAAATTAACTTGAAGGAAAATCAGTTATCGTCTGCTTCTTGTTTGCATATATAAACAAAGCTGTATTAATACTACTACCACATTACTGATGTGAATCAATACATAAGCCGATGCCAAATTAAGGTGTGTATCTGCTGTACATTAATACACTTCATATGGGTGATATGGTTTCGGGGTGAGGGTTACATCGCAAGATTAGCTGAAGACTTTGATATCTTTATCAGAATTCGTATAATAATTCTGTTTGTCCCTACCTTAATAGCTAGCATGACCCTAATGTTGCCAATATGAATGCACTAAATCAAAGTAGATGTCATTATAAAATGTTGTGCTATATTTGTAGTAGAAGTGGAAGTGGTGCTGTGGATACAAACACAGATTGTGGATTCGGTGTAGCATGTTTGAGTTCTGTTGGGAGCTATCACAATACTTTCACTAATATACAGTAAATATGTCGTGTGAATTGTGTAAATAAATGTGAAACTTGTTTTTAGACGATTAGTCCATTCGCTTGTAATGCATAAACACATTTAATTCTCCCTTATTTTTGTGTTCTATTGTTATTTTGTGATACATTTTCTACAAATTTTCCTTAAGAACTTTCTTAGCTAATACTTTTATAATTAAATTAATTTGGCAAAATCAGTTGTCCTCTGCTTATTGTTAACATATCCAAAGTTTATATGAGTTACATCCCTTTGATTTATTACATGCATTACGGCCATGCTAACTAAAGGAGCTTCATAATAAAACTTGATTCCAGATTAACTCGAACAAAGACGAACGTAACCAAAATGTTTTCCCAACTAAAACAAATTCCCAATATCATATCAGACACGATGGTGAAATGTTCATAAGGTGAACCAGAACAAATGTTAAGTAGATTACATTTAGAGAAAGTTACCTGAGACCAAAGTTTTCGAAAACATTTTCTTACCAGCCCGAATTTTCTGCCAACTGTTATGACCAGTTCTATATTGTATAAAGTTGATTTGAAGTTGATTTAATAAAGGCATTCAATAAACAAGATATTCAAATTTTATAAATCAAAACATCATTCAAAAGTTGTGGCATTTTTTTTTTTCATCAAAACTGAATTTGCCAACAATTTGTGAATTGTTTCTAGTGAAACAATCATTTTTTTTTCGAAGATTTTTCAAGGTTTTGATTTCGAATGTCTAACGATCAATGCATTGTGTTCTCTTGAGACTATGCCAATATTGTTTCATGAATGAAACTCCTGTCGAAACCGGCAGCATTAAAAAGAAATGGTAACTGCATAACAAAAAAGAATTTAGGTAAATTAGTCGCCATCTTTACTGCTTACAAGTTACATGGAGCTCTTGTTTACAACAGACAATATATATAATGGCTGTCACCATTTATTGAGTCTGGCTTCTTTTCTTTTGATTTCATTATATTTTTTATTGGCTTTTAGATGAAAGAGTCGCCGCGTTTGCTGTTACAGTATTCTAGCACGACTGCCAATTGAAAAGAAGACTTTTCAAATCAAGAAGTTATATATAGTTTTGAATTCATATATATATGATGCAAAGCTATTCGTAAAAACGAATAAAGCTTTCTTTAACTGCTGATATTGTTTATATAAACACTAAGATTCCTCTCTCTCTTTATATATATATATATATATATATATATATATATATATATATATATATATATATATGTGATTTTTGTACCCTGTAATCGAGTAAAAATCACATATAAATGCTCTGTACTCTGTAATCGAGTATCATCGAGCTTATTTTTATTGGCCTAATCCCGGTCTTCACTGAATAAACTATCTTCTAAGTGAAAAATCTAAATCTATATATAAATATATATATATATATATATGTATGTATATATATATATATAAACATTTTTTTTATCCATATATGTATACGTTTCATCCTTTCGGGAATCGTCAGTGTAGAGAAGAATTATTCATACCGGTCACCTGACCCGAACCCCGGAACACGAGTCATGTTTCAAACTCAAATTCTGACGTCTTAGCTCACACGGCCGTTATCAACAAGCCAGTAAATCAGCAAAAGATTAATCCTATTTAAAGGCAGCCGTCGTCAAAGTGTTCTACTACTGAAAGGAATATATATATATATATATATATATATATATATATATATATATATATATATAGTGTTAGAGTGAAATAAATTCCAGAAGGAAATTCGAGTATGAGAGCTCAATGTAATAAACAGAGCAAGAATAAAATAAAATAAAATAAAGTAATACGGAATCACATAATCATTGGTGCGATAATTTATTTCGACCCTCCGGCTTTTTCAAGCACCCAAAACGAGGCGATTACATGTAATTTATTTCGACCCTTCGGCCTTTTTACATGTACTCGTCTCGTTTTGGATGTTTCAAAAGGCCGGAGGGTCGAAATAAATTATCGCACCAATGATTATGTGATTCCGTGCTACTTTATTTTATTTGATATATATATACTCATACTTTTAATCTAGCGGTAATTGTAATATCTTGTGGCATGACATTGCTGTCAAAAATAATTTCAATTCTAACAAAAGTCAATCATCCAGTTTAATCGTGTTGGAATTTCAGCTGGAGGCAAATTACATGTGAGAGTCCATAACAATCCTTCTGATTATAATTGTATGCTACCATTTTGAATGCTAATCCTGGGTGAGTGAGTTTACGAAGTCACAAGAAAAATATTGATTTAAAAAAAAGAAATGGAATCTGGTTTCAACACAGTTTGAGATGGTTTCAAAGTTAATAGAAATATGAAGCAAACAAAAGAAATGTGAACTGGATTTTGGATCAACTGAATTTAACTGACAAAAGAGATGGATTCTGATTTCAAATTATTTCCTTTCTCTTCTTTTAATACCAACATAGAAAAATGAAGCTATTAATAATAACAAGAACATGTGTCAGTCATGACACTACATACCCCCATCTGACAACGTAAGGATGGGTCAAAGACGTATGTGGGCCTTATTTCTTCATATTATATGAAGTATTTGCAAAGTTATGTCATCTAAATGTTGATGACTCAAAAACTATTTATCTGATCAGCTGAAATTTTGCCTGGTGGTTATTATTACCAAATCAATTTCTACCCCTACAACAAGAAGGATTAATTGAAAGTTTACCCTTCAAAATAATTAATTTTTATTTTTTGCAAGGAAATCTTTTTTTACTTATTTATTCAATTGTCCTTCATTTTTCTTTAATCAAGATAAGATATATGCAGTCGCTCTTCACCTTATTTGTGAGACAGAAAATTACCTTTTTATATTTCAACATGCTGTAAAAACCAAAGTAAGACTAGGTCCCACACTATCTACCAAGTTCCAGCCCCGGCCCAATTGCCTCCCTATGCTTATTTTACAAGTACTTTAATGGAATATGCTCTGACGAACTTACTGCATTGATGCCCCCTCAACGTAAATACCCCCGACTGACCCGATAATCAGCAAAATCCCACCCCTTTATTGTATAGGTCTCTAGATGCCGGAAGGTTTTCTACTCTAATAGCTTCTTTCCTCGAACTGCTAGTCTTTAGAATTCCCCCCTGTTCCCTGCTTTCCTGTTTGACTGTACCAACATGCAGAAATTTTAATGTAATGTGAACAAACATCTCACTGCACAACTCCCCACTTAGGATGCCCCTATAAATCTGGCTCTTGATGCACAGTAGCCCTTAAGTCTCAGTTGCAATGTCCCTTTTTTAGGGTGAATTAAAGAAAAAAAAAGACTAAGCTTAGGTTTTACTTGAAAAACTTTAACTTGTTAAAATTGAATTGATAAATACAGGAAAAGCGTATTTTTCAACTGACAAATATTTTGCATTCAATATTGATGTGAAAATATTCACCCTTTTCTCTTGTCACTTCTATCACTCGGGGTGGTGATATGGTTTTATATTTAAACGGAGTGTTATTTTGTAATGCTGTATTTAGCATCTGCTATAACTTTCTGATCATTTTGTATAGTAACAATTAGTTTATTAAACCTTGTATATTCATCCTAATATCAAATGTAGTTTACCTTTATAGCAAGAACATAAGTCAGTCTATAGACTACATACCTCTACCTGACAATGTAAGGATGGGCCAAAGTCTTATCTGGGTCTTACTTCTCCATATTGTATGAAGTATTCTCTAAATTATGCCATGGAAACGTTGATAAAACAAAAAAAACTATTTATCTGATCAGGTCGAGATTGAGCATGGTGGTTACTATAATTAAAGAGCATTAGATTCATGCATCAAATTTGGAAATATCAGAAATTGAAATTCTGTCAAAATTTCGACCTTGAATGAACTTGTCAATTGTCAAGGTCATATAAGATATGAGACTTCATTGGTTACAATATGAGCCAAGTATCGAGTCTCTATGATGAACAAAACCAGTTATTGCCAAAAGAGTGACTTTCATTTTTTCTGTAAGCTTGACATTGGATTGTGACCTAGATATCCCAAAACTAAATCAGTTCTAAGTTAGATCATGCCCAATATTTTGATAACGATTGGTCCAACGATGTAGACGCTACGCTGTACACAAACAAACAGTGACAAATCAACAAACAACACGACCGAAAACATAACCTTCTTCGTGGCGGAGTTAAAAACAAAATGGCTGGTGTAAAAAGATTCGGCGCCCTTGGCAAGCCTTTAGTTTTTGCCCCTCCCCCTGAAAGTTTTGATAAACTAATGTAGTTACAGTAACCAATTATTCTTATTACAACCATCGTCGACCTACCCACACCTTTAATACTCCTTTCTACTACCCTGATCCGACCCTCAACCACAAATTTTCTTTTCATTCTTAATTTAATCCAAGTTTGTCCGGAATTTGTGGTACCTTTAGATGTTGGCACCCTAGGCTGCCTCAAGAATAGTGCTGGCCTGTTCAAAGTGGAGATAACAGAATTGCAGAACTTTGAAATATCACACTTACTATGTTTCCGAATTTTAGAGATGAATTGTGATAAATTGGATTATTTGGATTTTTCGGACTACTATTCTCATCTCGGTTGGTTGTTATGTTCAAAACGTTTCACAAAGAATCAATGCATGGGCGACAAGTAAAACTACTATAGAACTGAATACAAAATGGTAACCAATAATTATAAATAGTAGATTATAACACAGTAAGAAAATTGCAAGATGAATATGAGTAAAAAAAACAACAAAAAAAACAATACTAATCCTATACTAATACTGTACAGTGTTAATAGACAAGGTTATGTTTAAGGTTCCCAAAATTCATAATAGAATTACCGGTACTACTCCAGATAAAGCGCCTAATTTCCGTGACTGCTCGGCGGCAACGATCGGGCAGGTCGCGGAAGCGCCCGAGAGCGGCTGAGACCAAAACGAGGCTGAAGCAGAGCTGACCGATCAGGTTGCTGCCAATCATCTGTGCTCAGCGCAACAAAACAAGCAGTAGGAAGACCTTTCGAACCGGCTGCAAACGTATCTGTAAACCCTGACCCTCGACGAGAAAATATATGAAATCCCCCCACCCCCCAAAAAAATATACAAAAAAAACTTGCCTAAATATCCTAAGAAAAATAACATACTTCTTTGTTTTATGTAAAAAAAAAACAAAGACAAAAAAAATGTTGCCTAAATATCGTAAAAGAAATAGCATTTACTTTTTTAATTTATGTAAAAAAAAGACAAAAAAAAATTAAAATGGTTCATTTGGCCCACGAAAAAATTACAAAAAAGAAGTTCATTTATAGTTCTTCAGCTATGGTTTGTTCATTTTTTTTTCCATTTTTTTCAAATAGATGTATGTTTTTCTTTTGTATTCTTCGTCTTATACTGTCGTCTGCCACTCTTCCATTTTACGACTTTCAGTTTTGCTTCAGCCTCGTTTTCGTCTCGGCAGCTCTCGGGCGTTTCTGCGACCTGCCCGATCGTTGCCGCCGAGCAGTCACGGAAATTAGGCGCTTCATCTGGAGTAGTACCGAATTACCGACGTGGGCTCATGACCTAATGATCAAGAGCGTTGATTAACAATCAGTTCTAAGTAACAATTTTATGTAGGTTGAAGGTTCAATTCTTACTACAGGTGATAATAACTAAGAATAACATAGATTAATACTTCTACTCAGTTATGGCTAACGGAATGAGAACAATCTACCCTACATGGATAAAATAAAAGGTTCAGTTTGAAATTCTGTACAGATGACCGAGTCTGACATAAAGATTCTAAAGTTCGAAAAAATGCAGCTGAAAAAGACCGGAGGTTATGTCGAATGACACAAGATGAGTCCAAATAATACAAATCGCACTTAATATTTTCCATTCGTCAACTGGAAATGATAGATTTATTAATTTATTTAACTTTTTAAATTGGCAAAAGATGATTGATGGCTGTTGACCTGTTAATTATTACTAATGCTACTAAGGTGCTCAGTGGCGTTTGCATCATGCAGACTGAAGATGTGTGATTTCAGTAAGCAAGGCCTATAAGTGTAGCAGTATCCTGTCAATTTTAGTGCACAATTCGATGAGCAGCAGGGGGTATGGATTGCGTTTTGGAAATGGTTGCCGCATCAGGTGCTGACGAAGCTAGATAATAAGACTTGAATATCTAGTATCAATCGAGTTGATGAAAGAGTACGAATGAAGGTTGCACACCTGGATGGACAATGGTTAGTTGGTTGGTGCGATACAGAAAAGAAGGAGTTTAACCTGCCTAATGGATACCATTGATAACTATAGTAGAGATCAAAAAGCATATTGCAATGGAACAATTATATTGACACATTCATAGGTACTGCGCATGTCTGCACAGAGGAACTGTGAGCGAAAATGGAGGTAGCAGGGTGTGAACATGTCCTTTCTAGACCTCAGGAAGGCATACCTGTAGGTTTATATTGAGAAGTCCCTGTGGCCGTTTCCTACAGTTTTTTTTCAATAGACAAAGATATGGTCTAAGGAGGTTGGGGTTCGACCTGAATGTGGTATCCTTAATAATGTGGTCTGTGCTTGAGGCTGTGTTAGCGCAAGACAAAATGATAAGGCAACTTCAGCATATGTTGATGATGATATATATATATATATATATATATATATATATATATGTATATATATATATCAATGAGGATGTGGCGGATGCGGAATCCATGGGGAGGCACCTTGAACTATACAGATGGACGAACAAGGATCCGGAAAGATTATCGAACGGTGCTAGAAGTCTGAAGGAAGCAAGATAAAGAAGTAGCATAATGAACGATCCTACAAACATGACAGAGAAGTATCTTCATCATGGGTGACAAATTGGTGGGTCACTTTCCAATATGTGGATGGCCCTGAGTGGCGATAGGCTTCATCAAACGTTGTGATACTGCCGTCATACAGAACTGGAAAGACAAAGTTAGCAATACCATTCTAGAGTGTATGATAACATATTCTCAATGGGATACAGGAATTAGATACCACCCAAAGAGTATGGTGCGTAGGCATGAAGGAGCTGAATTTGTTAATTACTCTAGATGCCTTTTGGCTAAGATCAAAGTGTAGTATCTGTTCCGATGGATACTGCACCCCATACTGGTGTTGTCTTGGCCTTCGGGTCTTGATTTACGCCGGTCAATGGGTCTGTCCTGTGCAGTTCTGGGAGGTCCACCTTCCCAGGCTTTGCCTCCCCTCTTTGGGGAGGAGTAAGTTTATTGCTTACTGCCTGAGGCGCCTCTACCGGGGAATGCCGACGGGGCTACCCAAACAATTTTTAAACCCCACTTTCCCAACCCGACCTTGGGTCACATCTTACTTGTAGGAGTAAGATAAAAACTGGCCTTGTGCCTAACTCCTGGAGAGGAGTAAATCAATACTCCAGATGCTGATGAAGCCATCATCGAGGACGCTTACTGGCTGCATCTCGAAAAGGATTATTTAACATATCAACGTGGCGAAACTAGATGCTGTTCTGAGTCAACCTTACGCTTATGGCATGCCAAGGTTTTTATGTGTAAAAACAGATTCCCTTTTCATGTACCACTGGATGACCAATACACCCACAGAAAAGTCTCAGAATATATATTTAACAATCTTTAAAATGTTGTACCTCTAAAAAACTCTTGAACTGTGCAATTGCAGAGATAATTGATGAAGTCTTCCATGAAAATTCTTATAAGATTTCTGATTAGATTTTATGCCATAGCTATAATTGTTATTGGTTTTACATTGCACAAATTGCAGATGAAATCTTTTAAAACATATTGGCCTTTGGCTAATGATCAAAGTGTAGTATCTGTTCCGATGGATACTACACCCCATAGACTGGTATTGTCTTGGCCTCCGGGTCTTGATTTACGCCGGTCTATGGGATTGTCCTGTGCAGTTCTAGGAGGTCCACCCTCCCAGGCTTTACCTCCCCTCTTTGGGGAGGAGTAAGTTTATTGCTTACTGTCTGAGGCGCCCCTACCGGGGAATGCCGACGGGGCTGCCCAGGCAATTTTTAAATGGCCAGAGTGCTCACCTCTCGAGCGCTGGCTTTTAACCCCACTTTCTCGACCCAAGCTGTGGTCACATCTTACTTGTGGGAGTAAGATAAAACTGGCCTTGTGCCTAACTCCTGGGGAGGAGTAAATACCTATTATATTATTTTCAATAATTGTGTTGAATCAAAATGTATTCCTCTGCCGACAATAACCGTTTTGTTTCTTGGGAAATGGATTAGTGAGTTGGAGTTCTTCTGGAAAATATTTCACATCCACATTTTATTGGTAAGTATTTGTTGGTAGCTATTTCTTTAATCTTATTGAAATTATATATCGAATAAAAACTCTTTCAAATATTAAAAAAAGTAATATGCTAAAGTAGACAATTTAAAAAAAAAAGAAGTTTTATTTGTCTCGCTCCCTCTCTTCTCCCCTTTCTCTCTTTCTCTACCCTCTCTCTCTTTCTATCCCCCTCTCTCTCTTTCTCTTTCCTCTCTCTCTTTCTATCCCCCTCTCTATCTTTCTATCCCCCTCTCTCTCTCTTTATGGTGTCCTACTGTCTGTACTACTAAAGTAGAAAGAATTCTTCAGCTTTTTTTTATATTGCGCTTCATTGTAACTCTAGGATTTGGATAATCACCTTTGGCACTTTTGAAATTGGACAGCAGCTCTAAATTTTGAGAATATGTTTAATAACGGTTTCGGGATGAAGTGCATAAAAGGAAGACCCTGACCAAAGCATAGATACATGGAGTTTAGGTGAACGATTATGAGAGAGAAATCCTTCGGATGAAACAGGCAACATAGTCCCCTAAATCTGGAGTGGATTTTACTCAAACTCTTGTCATAAGTGATTTATAATGTGTATGTGTTTTGGGCCTGCAGCATTGGATGTGAAAAGTGAAAAATCAAATAGACAAACAGATAATTTTTATCTTATATATATATATATATATATATATATATATATATATATATATATATATATATATATATATATATATATATAAATAAATTATAGGTTTTTAATGTTTGTTAGTTCAAAGATATTCAAATTTAGATAAAAACTCTTCTCGTCAAAGGATAAAATTCGGTAATGTGATATTTATAATAAATAAATATTACCTGTTCCATTTCACTTTGAAAATTGAAGAAGAAATAACAGGAAAGGTTAGGGATCAAGAAATAAATGGCCGAGAAGGAGAATGGTAGCAGTATTGAGTAGCCATTTTCGAAGACAAAAGGAGACGCTATGATGCAGATAGTAAAATAGCAGAAGTGTGTAGATTTGGAGAAAAGTTTGTAGATTTGGAGAAAGTTTTTTCTTTAAAGTTTTACAGGGTTTCAAATAAAAGGCAGGGGGTTCAAAAATATCTCACTTAGTCCGTAGGGATTCTGTCTCCGTTTAGTGTATAATTCCGTAGAATTACAAGTACAAGTCCGTGGAGTAATATTGTAAGTATCCAATTCGGCGTATCCGAAGTGAAGATTATCGGTATATATATATATATATATATATATATATATATATATGTGTGTGTTGTGTGTGTGTGTGTGTGTATGTGTGTGTATGTTTATATACGTTTTTATGGACGTGTAAAGTGTAAAAATCAGATAGACAAAATAATTTTTATCTTATATATATATATATATATATATATATATATATATATGTATGTGTGTGTGTGTGTGTGTGTTTATATACGTTTTTGTTTTATTTCTTATTCGTTGGTTTAGGAATACAGAATGTTTTTTTAAAAACAGAATTTTCAGTCGCTTCCTGCGACCTTCTACAGTGTAATGAGAGATAAATGTATGGGAAGTAGGTGGTAACATCATTGAAATAGGGTAGAACCAATAGGGCGAAGAAGCGTGTACATGTTAGTAATGTGTACTGACTGACACCCATCTGAAAATAAAGTATCAAAGACATTTTCAAAGATAGGGTTAAGTGGATAGAGAACCGTAACGTGTCGTCTTCTTTTTGAAGGGAAGCAGAGGATGAGAAAAAGGGAATTTAATTTTTAATGTAAAATCTTTTGAGCTAGTATTGCTTTACTGTGGGAGGGGGCGCCAATGGAATCAAGTATTGTGTTTGCACTGTAAACATGTAACAGAGCAAGATGTAACGTATACAAACACATCACCACCAACGACACATTCACATCTCTAGACAACAACATCCAACCTAAAATCTCCCACCTGCGATAGTCCTAATGTTGTTTATCTAATGTACTGCACCAGATGCACAAAAGGCTATTACATCGGTGAAACAGGCTCTGAATTCCAGCTACGTTTCAACAATCACAAACACACCATTAAAAACAAGTCCACATACAACATAGTGGTCATATATTATGATCTTCCAAATTACATCATAGAGAACATCAAATGCATTCTTATAGCCTCAAATTTCAAGACAACAACACAGACGCAAACATGAACCAACACTCAATATCCACATTTCATGACAAATCAATAATATTCATTCTACAGACATACAAACTGACCAACAACATTTTTCCACAGGAGAGATGGTGTGTGTGTGTGTGCTATGGGAAAACAACCGAATATCTTTTTCTCATCAGCACTTTTTTCAATTTTTTCATATTTTCATTTTTATCGTGATATTTTTTCTACCATTCATCTCATCTGTAATATATATTTGGAACAAGTTTCTTGATCATATTAAGAAGAGCAATGGCATAGAACATTTTCAGATCGAATTGGATGAATTTAGAATAATTGTAAAATAAATTAGAAGAACTATTTTGGGGACTATCAGATGAAATATTTAACAGAATTTGATCTGTATATTTATATTACATATGTTATGTGCAAGCAATGATTTTTTTAAAGGAATTGAGTTGAGAAGATGATTAAAAAAGAAAATTCGTAGGGAAACATAACAAACAAATAAATAAATAAGTCATCTTATGAATTAGGCATAGTAATACGCAATAAATGAAATCTATTTGGTCAAATAAAACATGACTAATTGTTGGCGAAGCATAGTTGGTACATAAATACATTAGATTTAACTTGCGCAACTGCATAGTATTAGTAGAAGAAGACAAAAGTTATATTAAGTAGGTAGTTCTATAGAAGAGACCAGATTATCCTAAAGGGAATGCAGGGGAGGACAACCCAGTTGAAACAGAAGAAAGTAAGAAAACACGTTATATTGAAGCGAGGGGAGTAAGGATTTTTCTCATTGGTTGATCCTGACGGACGTGTCTCCATAAGAACAGTCGGAGCTTGGTGTATCACTTCGGCATTTTGCATATCGTAGTACAGGGATTTCAAGGAGGCAGCCTGACACTTCCTGCATCAGGTCGGGGTTTCTGTCTGAGCCGATATGAAGTCGGCATACAAAATTATCAACAGCATTTTTCCTCAGGAGAGATGGTGTGTGCGTGTGTGCTATGGAAAAACAATAGAATATCTTTATATCATAAGCACTTTTTCTAATATTTTCATATTTTCACTTTTTTTCCATATATTTTTTCTACCATTCATCTCATCTGGAACAAGTTTCTCAATCGTATTTAGAAGATTCTTTAGACTAAGGGTTGGCGAAGCATAGTGGGTTAGATTTAACTTGGGCAAATGTTTAGTTTTCATAGAAAGGTTAGTAACAGTAGAAAGGTTAGTAAAACGAAGGCAACAATTAGATTAAGTAAGTATTTCTATAAAAGAGACCAGCTTACCATAATGTGTATTCAGGAGAAGACGAAACAGGGAAAAGCAAGGAGAAGTAAGGACGTTTCTCATTGGCTGATGCTGATGGGCATGTCTCAATAAAAACGGTCATAGCTTGTCACATCATTTTGGATGAGGTTTTAAAATGTCGATGTGCATATTATAGAGCTTTGAGTCAGTGTGGAGTTAATTTCTGGGCCAATATAATTCAGACACCCGAAATCGGCAGTGATGACAGTGCATCACTGAAGACCATCCTTGATGCATTTAAAATGCATTTTGCAATCGATGAAGATGAAATGATTAAAATGAAAATTGAAAATTCTGAAGATAATCTCAACTAAAAATGATGCTGGAAAATGACTGCATAAATAGACTTCATTAATAGATATAGATCAAATATGTAAAAGAATATTTAACGAGAAAAGATTAATTCTTTTATTTATAGAATTTGCAGGAAATGAAATCTTAGAATAACTCTTTTGTTTTTTTACTCAGTTTATCTAAAATTGGATAAGATTCTAGTCATAATTGGTGGCGGTGGTGGTGGTGCATTGGTGGTGCAGTGGTGACACGTGCAGATGATGACATTCAGCAGTCATGTTCCAGTTTGCTTTCATTAACACCCTTGGGAAATATATGAACCCATCTGTTCTCCCTCTGGCTATAGGATAAAAACTAGAGTAGACGAAACTCTCAAACCTTGATAAGATAATGGAAAGCTCTGAAACAACATCAGGTTAGACTAGATTTGCAAGCCTTGGTAAGATAATCGGTTTAGAAGAAGGAAAGCTCTGAGTAACACCAATACGCTATAGGTACGGGAATTCAAATCCTGAAACCAAAATTTAAAATAGTACACTGAGCTGACGCAGACTAACTTATCTATGCGATGGCAAAAGGCTATTGCTGGTGAAAAATCTACGAAGGAAGGAAGATGAAATTATATTTTTATGAAATAAATTTATCTCCCTTTGTTTCATCCTTCTTGCCTGTTTTACAGCATATCAATCCTTTTTGTAGATGATTTATTATATACACATTAGGACAAATTGTTATTTCACTCATAGATAAAGGGGGGGGGGGGTCATACCTTTCCCAAATAAATTAATGTATAACTGAGAACAATAGACTTTGAACTCAGCATAACCAATTAACAACTCTCTAATAGGTGATAAGTGAACCTTTGCTCAAACCTTCGTCCAGATATAATAGGGTTAAATAGGCTAAAGTAGAATAGATATTTGTATTGATCAATTTTTTTTTAGGGCTTTTAAATATGGAAAGGCTGTTTTTATTGCATTTATTTTTACATCTCATTTAATATAAAAGAATTATTATTATGATAAGAAAAGAGAAAGTCAGAATAGCATTTAATACAGATTTCCAAAAAAAATTAATATTGAAAACTAAATGCTTTAAAATCATGAAAATAAAACAAGTGTGTAGACGAAAAGTATTGTAAATATTTTTGAACACAATTTTCTTTGACAATGATAACAAAATATAGATATATTATAATTAAGGTGATCAGATAAATTCACATTTTGTTGTAATTTAAAGTTTGTTTCTCGGCTAAAAGTGATGAATTTCTTTACATTTGTCAAATAAAAAATATGGAAAAACGTAAAAACATGTAAATCATAATTTTTAATTTTAATATTTCGAGCGTTCCTCCGTCCTTTATCCAAAAAATGTGTTTTTGATAAAAATGAAATGAATATAAAACTTTTATGAAAATAAAATATGATCATTTTCAATTTTGTATAACATTTATTTCAAATGTTCTTAGGTAACGCCTCATCGCCTTAACATGCATGTCGTTTTTTTAGTTTGACCGAGGCTATGCTGTATATATTTTGTGCCTTGTGTTTATATCAAGTGTTCATACTATCTTGATAATTGTTTTTGATTCTTTGTATATAATGTCTAATCTTTTACAGATGCCGTGTAAAATAATGTCAGATCTTGTATGTGGCTGTTTTTTTTTATAATTGTTAAAAGTTGTTTTCTAGCATGGAGTTGTTGTCTTTCCAAGAATGGTGCAAAATTCATGATGATGATATGATAACTCCTTGTATTGTTCTGTTTTAGTTTGAAGTGTGTCTTTCGGTTAAAAATGAACAATTTTCAACAAAAGGCTATCATGCTTTCAGGCAGTATAAGGCATTAAGAGTTATAAGTGTAAAATGACCATAACTCAAATTTACAAAAAACAAAACAAAAAAAACAACCGCATAAATTAATAGGATAAACATTTGATCAAAGGAATAACAGTTTCCCGCATCTCATATATATTTCACACCACAAGTCTTTAGGAACAGAGAGGTCAAAGGTTATTCAGTATATTGGTGCCTTTTGAAGAAACAGACGCCCTATTTATATGAAAGAAATTGATAGTAACAACTGTCAGGGTTGACACAATTACATTTATATAAATCATAGAATTATCTTATTATATTATTCAAAAATATTCCTTTCATTTCGCTCTCTGTAAATGAGGCGAACCACTACTTAGTATATTTAAGAAGGGCTTTTTTATACATGCATTCATGTTGACAAGAACTTCCTTATGATGTGTGCACTGTGCAGTGCAACTCAAAGAGATTTTCTGTAGTTCAGCTATGTTGAGTCTTCCAGCTGTGGCCATGACTAATTTAGAGTAGTTCTAGTGCTACTACTATTATTGGCACTACTATGTTTGTTTTAAGCTGCCACACCCGATCAACCCAAACTTTCATCTAAGAATCCTTATATTTGGAAAAATTTTGAATTCTTTCTTTATTACTATTATTATTTACCAACTCACTGTGAGTTTTCACGTGTCATTATCAGTGATTGCTCACTGGCAAAAACAGGTGGAGTTTCCTGGAGTCTGAGTAACAGCAAGTCTCCACAGATTCCCAGTACTCTCCACTTCTTTCAAGAATTGTTCCAAATCACATTCACACAACAGCTGTTTATCATTGATTTCTCGCCTATAGAATGGAATTTTAGTATCAATATATCTCCTCAAGGTTCCGGTGCTCTTTATGTCTTTCCACTGGAGGTCTGACTGGTGTTCTCCCTTCTCAGTCTTTCTATTCTCCTAGACCCTTCATGACTATTTTATATGATAGTGACACAATTTTTGAGGTGGGTGGGGCAATGGCTGCCAAATTATGGGATTGCCTCATTAGGTGTTCATATAAGTGAGCCCTGACAATGGCAGAAAGTTTCTCCAGATTTTCACTACTCTCCGCTTCTTGCAATCATCACTGCGACTCATTTTGCGGTCTCACACAAAAATACAATACTTTGATAGAAAACATATATTTTTTATTGGGATTGAGGGAATGGGAGGGGTCTGCAGCCTAGCAGTATTTATACTAGAGTTATAACTGAAGCTCTTTTCCTTCAATAACTACAGGAAACCTCTTCAACCACCGATTGCCATGGCAAATAACACCCTACCTGAGAGTTCAACATTCAAACTACTCGGCCTAACATTCACAGGTAACATGAATTGGAACAAATACATTGAAGACATTGCCAAGGCTGCTGCAAAGGGTGGCTCCTTCTACCGTGCAAGTAAACTTCTCACACCTGACATTATCCTGTGTCTCTACAAAGCCACCATTCGCTCATGTATGAAGTATTGTTGTCACATCTGGGCTGGTGCATCATCCACTAATCTCTCCCTCTTAGACAAGGTCCAAAAAAGAGTCACTAACTTAATAGGTTCCTCACTATCCACCATGCTCCAGCCTCTATCCCATCGCTGCAATGTTGCATCCTTGTGCTTGATTTACAAATACTTCAATGGATTGTGCTCCGATGAACTAGCTGCTCTAGTGCCCCCTCGACGCAAATACACTAGAACAACCCGACAATCAGCTAGGTCCCATTTATTTACTGTGGAGGTCCCCAGATGCCGGAGAGCCTTCTACTCCAGCAGCTTCTTTCCTCATGCTGCCGGTCCCGGGAACTCCCTCCCTGCTCCTTGTTTACCCAACTGTACAGACATTCAGAGGTTTTAAACTAATGTAAACAGACATCTCGCTGCACAGCTCCCAACTTAGGATGACACCCAAAACCTACACCCTAATTCTCAGTAGCCCCTTACGTCTACAGTGACGACCTGCATTGTTTGGGATGAAATATCTCCAGTGATACTGATCAAATGACAACTTCCCCAATAACCAAATGTAGAACAATTCAGTTTTTATTTCACTAATATATATATATATATATATATATATATATATATATATATATATATATATATATATATATATATAAATATATTAATCAAATTAATATATATATAAATCATTATGTTTATAATCAAGTAACAAAACAAAAAAAGAAACGAAAACGAAGTGCATATTCTCTCCAAAGAGCTTCACGACATGATTGAGTACAAAATTTATCCTGTTGTGTAAACACATGTATGGATTAGAAGGTCATTCTGAAGTACTTGCTAAAGGCTTCTTCAGGGGTATATTTTTTCCCAGGGAAGTTTCCCATCCTCTCACATACAATGTCTGGTATTCCCAAATGGTTACCCATCTGGTACTGGCCAGGCTCAACGTTGCTTAACTGTGGTGATCTAATGAGAACCGGTGTGTCAACTTGAGTATGCTGCATTTATTATGCAATGATAATAAAAATAGACAATAATGATATACATTAATCTTGGGAATAAAAGAAAATCAAAATCAAACGGCTCACATTACCTAAGGAGGCTTGTGTGATCATTCTTCTGTTGAATATGATGACTGTATCTTTCTGTCAAAGACACCACTTCTCTTAGAGTTTGCTCAGGGTTTGCAATTGAAATTTATATAAATAAAGTAGAAGTACATGGAATCAAACATTAGTTTCCATCTTAAATTAAAATTACCAAGTATTTCAAGTCAATGAATGATGTATCCATTTTCATGTAATATATTTATTCAAAGTAAATGCCTTTCTGTTTAAAAAAAATGCAAAAAAAGAAATTTGCAAGTAGGGGGTCGCCATAATGTGCAAAGTTATATGTAGGGAGTATCATACACTTCTGTTCTTAGGGACTAGAATACGTAACCCGACAGGTCAAGGATCATTAATAAATAATTAAATACATAAACTGAATCTAACCAAAGTTAATAAGAGAAAATCTAACCACATGAAAAATACGAAATGAGAAAACTTCAAAATTTTTAATTATAGAGAATTCGTCAAACTAATAGCAATTAAACGCTAATGACATTTCTGCTACAAAAGACAATAAGCCTTTGGTAGGAGTTAATGAACAAAGATTAAGTTGACTCTGAAAAATAAACAGTGAGTCAAACTGATCATTTCATGGCTCATGTTGAAATTTGTAGCATCAATATTTTTTAATTTTTTTTATTTTGTCATTCTAAACATTTGCCAAATAAATGTATGATGTCTGATTATAAAAGCAAACTTATAGGACATCCAAATTATAGGACAGCAAACTTATCCTGAACCAAAGTCACAATGTTTCTCTGGTATCAACCAAAGGTGACATCAACTGTACCATCGATGATAATAAAGAAGTGTGTGATTGGCCAAATGGATATTGTTCCAGGCTATGGAATTGGCTATGCCACATTCAAATCTTATCTGATCTATTTACACACAAATACTATTGAGAAAGATATAGAGTTCCCCCCCATGGTTAAAATAGCAACTTGTGTTGAATTATGTGGCTATAAAACAATTCACAAAATGGGTGACTTGAGCTTTCAGTGTCACATATGCAAATTATCTGCCTGTCGTATGCAAACTCCCTGTTGCAGCCAATCATTGAAACCCTGAATCTATAAAAACAGGCACTACTAAGCTCCCAGCAGATAGTTTTAGCACTTGTTTACTTTACATCGAAGGCTACAAATAGTTTTATGCGCTGTCTGTTGGATATTAAGTTTTTTGTTACTTTATCTTTGTGTTAACCATCGGTTGTTGATATTTGTTTAATGTTACTTTATCTGTTGTGGTAGTCTTTGTTATTCAATATCTCGTTAGCACTTTTAATACTAATTAATCGTATACAATGCAATCGGTGTGTTGGCTTTCGTATCAAATAACCTCAAACTGACAAAATAACCTCAAACCAAACGAGGATGACAAATAATAGAATATTTGTTATAAATAACAGACAAAAATTCTATTTCAAATTTATGCATGACAGACTGACAAAAATATTATTTCAAACTTAAGCTTGACAGATAAAAGAAACTTTAATTTTTGTTATAACTTCAAAACTCTTATGTCAATCGTACCCAAGTTTTAACCTCAGGCATGGTGTAGTGATTATAGGTGCAGACTGTTAGGTTCAAGTTCTGTTGGGGCTACTGCACCATTTTCACTAATAACCTTAGGAAAGGTATGACTCCATATATCCTCCTTCCAGCCATGAATCAAATAGTAGGGTAGACTACACCCTCAAGCATTGGCTGTGCAACTAGTCTAAGTGAAAGAAAACTCTGAAATAACACCAGTCTTTCTCTGCTTATCCCCGCATTGTTTCCAGTTGTCCTTGACTCTTCCTTGCAACCGGACTCAAACAATGCCGATTTAGGAGAGATGGGTTATGGATTAGACAACCCTTGCTTCAATATAGATTCCCATGCATTGTCTCTTAAGATTGAAAGAAGGCTTTAGAATTGAGCACAATTGTCACAATTGACAAATACATAAAGCTTAACCACATAATTTATTTTTAAATATTAAAATTTATTTAAAAAAAATAACACTTCAATGTAACAGACCGACAACTCCACAAAAATAAGCCCCTCATGCAAGGATAGAAAACGCCTAAATTGGCAAAGGTGACAAAAAACCCCTAAATTGTTGGTTTTTAGTGTCAGCTTTTAAAACTTATACAACGACAACAGTATATGACTTTATGCAACAAATATAAAAACACAAAAACTTAGTATCTTAATTGCTGTTTATGAATGAATAAATTCTAATAAAAATAAGCAACAATTGCAAACAATTCAAAAATGTTTAACATTTTCATAATTAAGTTTGAATTTTGGCTTTCATTTTTAGATGCATAGCTGCATCAATGAGACACTTTTTCCTGTAGGTCAGTCACACTTGAGTTTTTCTCAATGAACCATCATATTTAAATGATACTTCAGATTGCAGCGTACAAATCAATTAAAATTGAACAAATTGAAGCTGCTAATAATGCTTAGCATATAATAGTATAAATATAAATAATATTTAAAATGTTATCGTCTTTTTTTATTTTGTACGCAAATAGTAAGGTTTGATTGGTTGACAGAAACAGTGCGAATTAACGTTCGGCATTTCATTGAATTGACTTATAACAGTTAACAACACGAATGTGTTTTGAGTTTGAATGACATGATATCTAATAAATAGTTAAAAAAACCCTTCTATCTTTTCGCAAGAGAGGGGAGGGGATAAAATTTCCAAAAGTCACATTTCTATTTGTCTTTGATAGCAACGTCAGGTACATAAGTTTTATACACCCCCCCCCACACATATATATATATATAAGAGGTTTATGTAGTTTGCTTGAAGCATTGCTTACCTGTATATAGAAATGTGATACTTAGAAGGCAATACAATGCAGAGGTGTGACGGATAAACACAAGTTGGAGCAAAATAAGACATATGGTGGAACGATTTAAATCGTTTCACCTTTAATACAATGTATACATACATACACACACACACACATATATATATATATATATATATATATATTTATTTTTTACATACACATGTACATCTGTCTATTTACACAATGTTACAATGTTATGTAATACCTGCATCAAAATAGTCTGGTGGAAAATCCGTACGATATAATATTATATTATATTTGATATATATATATATATATATATATATATATATATATATATATATATATATATATATATATATATATGTTCTTAACTTTATTACTAACACAACATTTGACAAGTAAAGGAGAAATATAATGGAATATCCGAATATCTATGTATTTCATGTAGAGATCAAGTACCACTTGATTTCTGAGAACTTCAACTGAATTAAAATGAAACTAAATAAATATATATATATATATATATATATATAATTATGAATATATTTTTTGTTTATATAAATATATCTTTATATATATATATATATATATATATATATATATATATATATATATATATATATATATACTAGAGCCATCCAAAGACAGCTGTTTTGCTGTTTCACGACATCAGTATGGCTAGATGTAGCAAGCTCATCAACCATGATTACTGGTGTCGGATGTCTTATCACCTGAGCTAACGAACCAGCTACTGGGTGTGAAAGAAATTATATCGTTTAAATGAATTTATTCATTTGTTTACAAATTTCATTATACTGATAACCGAGAGAACTCAATTTTTTATGGAAGAGTATTGCATTACTCTAAATAGAAACCATCATTTCCTCCACATAACTGCTAGACCCATGCTGAAGTGTATATTTATATAAAATATGGTCATAAATATGGTCATAAATATGGTCAGCTGTTTCATAATTTCACGACTCATCAATGTGGCTAGATGTAGATATTTGTATACTGCATAATCACGTTGACACACTGTTTCTCGTTAGATCACCAAAGTTAAGTGACGTTGAACCTGGTCAGTACTAGATGAGTGACCATTTGGGAATACCAGGTGCTGTATTTGGGAGGACGTCGACACCTCCCTGCAAAAACTGCAAAACCTAGCGTCGCCATCTCCCCATACCGTGGTATGCATTCGACTGGGACCGCTTGTGAATTTGATATTCCCTAGAAACTTCCTTCTATGGAGGAAGCCGGCTCAACTCGCCCAGGGTGAATGCCGCAACAGGAAGGCTAGATGTAATGAGCACATTAACTCTGAAATTTAAAACCTGGACGCCAGGTCACGACTAACCTTGAGCACTAGTTTCGGATTATCTATCACCTCAGCTAAAGCTAACGAACCTGCTATTAAATTATATCGTTTAAATTTATTTATTCTTTTGTTTACAAATTTTACGATACTGGAAATTGAGAGGACTCAATTCTTATATATATAATTTAATTTATATTCAACATATTTGACATCCGGATCAAGTCAGTTATATATATATATATATATATATATATATATATATATATATATATATATATATATATATATAATATGAAGATAATATTTTATATTAGATCCTATCATAAAGAGATACTCGATATTGTAGATAAAGCATTATTATATTAAATATTGAAATGATGAAAAAAATAAAATTGGATAATTTACAAATTTATTAAATCATTAAGTGTTCAAGCAAGGAATATAATAAACTGATCTTTAATCTATGGATTTTCAAAGAATTGCTCTACTCCTCAGAAGGGGAAAACCAATAGAATCACAAATTATTGGTAAGCATTAAATTGAAAATTTGCAACAAAAAGGTTTTTTTAAATATATGCATACAGCAAAAATCGTTCAAGGAAAGTTTCAAAAATGGGCAGAAAGTCATTGTAGCAATGTAGATATTCAAAATCCAATTTGAACGTAGTGTTGTGTAGTGAAATGATAAACTCCAATAAAATCCAGAGCCAGAAGTTCGTGAAAAATCTTCTGAGGAGAAAAGCAATTCTTTGAATCTATGGATTAAATGCCAGTTTATTATAATCCTTGCTGTAACACTTGATTTAATAAATTTGTAAATTATCCAATTTTATTTTTTTTCATCTTTTCAATATTTCATATACAGGGTGGGCAAAAATAAGGGTCCTATTTTTAAAAATTCATAACTTTTTTATTTATTGATTTTTTTATTTTTTTTTTTTTAGAATAAGTAAAGGACCCCTTCCGAAGCAAGCATGAGCCGTATTAGCCCTAAGGAACGTACTCTCATTTAGAAAACATTATTTTTGCTTAAAAAACTCAAAACAGTGTAAAAAACAATACTTTAGTTTTTGTAAGTTTTAAGAAGTGTTTTTCGGCTAAAATTTGTTTTGTTTATTTCAAAAAATCTCGGAAGGGTCAGTCTACACACACATAAAGTTTGGTGAGTTTAACTTTTATTTTGTGGAAGTTATTCAAATTCAAGTTATTCAAATTTAAAGATAGGACCCTTATTTTGGCCCACCCTATATATATATATATATATATATATATATATATATATATATATATATATATATATATATATAGCAATAGATAAAGTGAAAGAATAAAATTAGGTACGAATCAAATTTTATTACAATTCAAACTATACAATTCATCCAAGTCAACAAGTCTATATTTTAGACTTGTTGACTTGGATGAATTGTATAGTTTCACTAAATAGTATGTTTTGTGTCGATATATTTGATGTTGTATATACATTTATGTATTTTTCTATATATATTTTTTTCAAAGTTTAATTTTTATTACCTGCAGTAATATCATTGCGGTAATGGTCCTCTGAGGAGAAGATTTTCTTTGAAAACTCATGAGTTAAGAACTTTAAAGAACTTTGAATTGTAATAAAATTTGATTCGTACCTAATTTTATTCTTTCACTTTATCTATTGCTATTAATGCTCTATCCAGTATATTGAGCTTTATTCTTATTCGGATGTCCACTAATTGAAGATATTAGTTGCCTCTTATATCTTTTGTTGTATTAACCTTATATATATATATATATATATATATATATATATATATATATATATATATATATATATATATATATATATATATATATATATATATATATAATATGTATCTATCTATCTCTCTCTCTATATATATATATATATAATATGTATCTATCTATCTATCTATCTATATCTATATATATATATATATATATATATATATATATATATATATATATATAATATGTATCTATCTATATATATATATATAATATGCATCTATCTATCTATCTATATATATATATATATAATATGTATCTATCTATCTATCTATATATATATATATATAATATGTATCTATCTATCTATATATATATATATATATATATATATAATATGTATCTATATATATATATATATATGTATCTATATATATATATATATATGTATCTATATATATATATATATATGTATCTATATATATATATATATATATATATATATATATATATATATGTATCTATATATATATATATATATATGTATCTATATATATATATATATGTATCTATATATATATATATATATATATATATATATATATATATATATATATATATATATATGTATAATATGTATGTATCTATCTATCTATATATATATATATATATATATAATATGTATCTATATATATATATATAATATGTATATATATATATATATAATATGTATCTGTATATATATATATATATAATATGTATCTATATATATATATATATATAATATGTATCTATATATATATATATATATATATATATATATATATATATATATAATATGTATCTATATTAGCTGATTTCTTACAATCCTATAAGAGTCTTTTTTCTGTCGGTCTGTCACACCTAATTTTTTAGAAATCTTACTATTTAAAAACTACAAGGTCATGCTTTACAAAACTATCGATTATGCGAATAGTCCTTTAATATGTACTTAACATTTGGGTCGGATTGACTGGAGAGTTTCAAATTTATTTTAAATATGTAATTTTTGTTGATCTGCCATGTTTATGTTTGAAATAGCATCTTCATTGCAAAACGCATAGATTGAAATGATGTATCTTAGTAATCTCCGTTCTCATGCCACTTATGAAAGCTTAAAAATAGATATATTCTAGAAATGGAAAAACATTTTAGATTTCTTTTGTTATTAAGAAAAGTAATGTCTTTGTATTTTCCTATTATTATATTGCACATCATCATCATCATCATCATCATCATCATCATCATCATCATCATCATCACCACCACCACCACCACCACCACCACCACCACCACCACCACCACCAGTTTAACGTCTATTTTACATGCTGGCATGCATTGTGCGGCTTAAAAAATCAACTTCCAAACTGGCCAGATTTTTATTTATCCCTTTTTCTCTCAAGTCCATTTTTATCAGTTCCTCCCATGTTTTCTTTGGTCTTCCCCTATGAACTGGACCTGCTACCTTAACTGTTGTACATCTACTGACCCAAGAACTCTCATCCATTTTTTTCAAAGTTGCCATAACATTGATTTCTCCTGTTCTGCAAATCTACCTATACTGTCTAGATTTAATCTGCTACTGAGGTCATTAGAACTAAAGCTGCCTGTAAGATTCACATTAAACATCGATAGTATCATTCTCATATCATTTCTCTCCATGCAACGCATGTCCTCAACCCTCGTTGTCCATCACATTGCGTACAGACACCTGATAGACTCTTGCGATTGTAGACAGCGATAATGCTCTGCTGGTTAGAAATGGCAGAGAAGTGAATAAGATTGGAATATAAGTGTTACCAAAAACTTTTTCAATCTTACTTTTTACAATTATTTTTAATCTATACCTTTCATAGCAAATGGGTTAATTTACAATTGATAATAACATGATATCGTGTATTTATTTACATTTTTTTTCTATAGATTTTTTTTGTTGAGAATCTCAAATAATATTGTTGTTTGTCTGGCAATTTTAAGAACACATTTCCCAAAAAGAAATATAAAAATTGTCAAATAGGAAATTGTTATGATTTTTTTTATAGACTGATTCTATGATAATCCTTTCTAGAGAGCAAGAAGAAAATCCCCGATTTCTTCTGAGAGAAAGTTCCTTACTTGTAATTAAAAAGAATGCCGAGATATTTGAATGTTTCTATAGAAATGGTAAACAATTTCATATCAAAATATTATCAAATTATAAGGACATTAAGAGTTTTAGTTATGTGGTTCGTTTATCAATGCAGCATTGTTTAAAACATACTCAGTTATTATGAATGGATAATTTGTGGATTAACTTTCAAAGTGTGTAAAAAGGCAGACGTGGATTGCTTAATTCGGAAGCAAAACAAAAGCGTGACAAGCATCAATGACTGCATGTATTTTGCTACTCTCACTCAACTTCGTGGATCAACGTCATTTGTATCTTGGTGAAAAACCCCTTCAAGAGAAAGCAGCAGGTTGAAAATAAGAGCCTTATAAGTGTAAAAATTAATGGGTCACTGCAAAGGGTTAGTGACTAGGACAAGTCACAGCTTAGCAAATCACGATGAAGGGTTAGTAATTTAGACAAGTCACAGTTTAGCAAGACACTATAATCAATCAATAAGTAAGACAAGTCAGAGTTTAGGAGGTCACTAAAAGAGTAAATGATTAGAACAAGTCACAACCTAACATTAGGACATCCCATTTTGACAGGTCAATCTGAAGTCAGTTATTAGGCCAAGTCACAGTTTACCAGGTCATTATTGATAATCAATGATTATGAGAAGTAACAGCTTAACAGGTCACTATGAAGTGTCAACGATTAAGAAAAGGTCACAGTTTAACAGGTCACTATGAATAATAAGTGATTACGACAAGTCATGGCTTAACTATAAAGAGTTAATGATAAAAAGTCACAGTTAAACAGGTCACTATGAAGAGTCAGTTATTATGACAAGGCACAGTTTAACATGTGAATATGAAAAGTACATGATTAGGACATGGTAAGCCTTAACAAATCACTATTAAGAATCAGTGATTAGGACACGTCATGTCTTAACTGGTCACTACAAAGAGTAAATGATTAGGACACGTCATAGCTTAAGCCACTTCCTTGCCCTTTAAGTGACATTCATTGCAGATAGAAACTATATTCCATTAATATATATTTTTGCAACACTTCTGCTGTAAAATTGGTGGCAAACCCCCCATAGTTATAATATATAAAGATACTAAACCCCAAATAGGTAAGTATAAACTATTATTTACATAATAATAATCACCCAGAAATTAAGTGATTTCTTCTGTTCCCAATGTTATTACTAGAATGTCTGATCTAGACGAGAGACATCACCCATGTGTGTTTGCATAAGCAGATATGAATGACAGTATCTTAAGAAAGGCATCATGTTTCTTTAGAAGAGATACAAATTAAGAAATTACTTATATATATATATATATATATGGTTGGGCAATGAGTTATATTAGACTGTTATGTGTTAGTAAGATGCAGTTGTCTTTAAGTAAATAGTGTGATCGGAGTAGGTAAAATGTACTTATATATTTTTTTAGATATGAATTTACGGAATGTATCATACATGAACATTAAAATTTTCCACACATTTTTTGGTAGAGAGTAAAAAAAAAAGCTGCTGCATTGATAAAAAGGCACGTAAAACTGCACTGTACATTTCTATCATTTATGTAGGGCAAATTGGGGGAAGATTTCTAATATTCTCCATAAAAATAGAAATGATGAAAAATTGAATGACTCTCCCTCTCCAAAAAAAAAAAATCGTTAAAAAGATTCACTTTTAAATATGAACATCAGAAAAATTTATTTTCTTGTGTTTTTTTTTATCTTGGTACTTAAAAAAAGAAATAACGTGAGAACATCTTTTGATTGAAATTTGAAAAAAAAAACAAATCCAGTGAACTTGTTTTATCGATAAGAAAGTTCTATAAACAAACACAACACAGATCAATCAAGATTAGAAAATACCAAATGTGGGGAATGTCTCTATTTACTTGCCTCCCCACGTGGGGAGGGCAAATTAGACAGAAGTTCAACTTTTAATGTAGAGAAATCTGTTTCCCCCCCCCCCCCCCAAAAGGTACACTCTGGATTGGAACAAAATTTAGCTAAAAAAAAAGTGGGGAGTGTCGCTAGTCACCCTCTGTCTATCCCACTCTTAAAACTAGACCCATTTTGACCCATTCGTACAAGCACTGTTCTTTTGATTCTTTCGCCATTTGTTCATCACTACAGATACTGCACTTTGATCCCAGCCCGAGGTCCAGGTAGTACAACTTATAATCAAACAGTAAATACAGTACGATAATAGAATATGTATAAACTCTTTCCACCTTAAAATCTTAATTGCAAAATAGTACAATAATTCTCCAATCTATAAATGCAAGATAGCAAAATAGACATTTTAAAATGTTTACAATTTCACTTCATAAGAATTAAGCCTTAAAGGAAAGTTAAGAAAGATAATTCTCACTTGTCACAAAATATCTTCAAAACCATGGTTCAATTGTAATTAATATTTTTAAACTTATATCACAGAAAACATCAATAAAGATATTTTAAATAGCATCAATAGAATTGTATAACAAAAATGTGACAGATTTATTTTGCTAAGATAAAACGTTCCTATTTACTTGCATCCCCACGAGGGCAGAGTCTGACACAAGGTCGATTTTTAATGTGTGGAAAATCAAGAGAACTTTGGATTCAAACAAAAATTTAAATTGTCTCAGTCTAAAAAGATTTCCCATTCAGTGACCGAGAACAGTACAGATGAAGTGTAGTATCAGAACAGATGCTACACTTTGCTCCTAGCCAAAAGGCCAAGACTAAATAATGTATATTTATAAGTTAATGTTGTTTTACTCATCTATATATATATTTACGGTGGTTGATTCTAATTTATAACTCATTCTTTCAGTCGAATGTTTGCCAAACGTTGCTTAAACAGACATCTTTAAGTCTTAATATAGCTTCACCATTATTTTGGTATCTAAAAATAACTCTAAAATCGGAAACGAAAAGAAAAAGAAATGAATCCACTGATAAAAATAATATCAACAGAAATACAAGAAAATCACATTAAATGAAAATGCCGCAGAAGAAGGGGCATTTTTGTTTGAAGATCTGTGAAAAGCAGCGAATATAATATTATTGCTTCTGGGATAAAAAAAAAGAAGATATTTACTAAGTATTTTTCAATGCTACTGTGACAAACGATGATCATGGAAACCATATGTAGTATTGTTGTTTGGGGCCCTGAACAAAGCAACTAGTAATTGTCCCCATCCCCATACACACAAAAGAATAAATGGCTGTAAAAACAAGTGTTAATATTCGGGGGGGGGGGGGGCTACGATAAAAGGCATGCACCTCTTACACTCGATGGAATAAGATAAGCTCACACATGTAATGAATAATCTTTTGCACCCGGTGTTGGCAAAATGCGGAACCGTTTTTGCATGGAACTCGGAATTCTTTTCATGGTTCGAGCTTCACTAGCTTGATTCTGATTGAATCAAACACTGAATATGATCAGTTAATTATCAATGACATATAAATGAAGCAGAGTGGAATATACATACATACATACATACATACATGAATATATATTTGTTTTTAATTGCCTGCATATAGATCTATACTATTTCCTTTTTTTTTTTAGTTGTATCAACATATAAATATATGTGTGTTATAGTTACAGCTTCTGTAAGATATAAGATAGCGTCTGGAGACATGAGAGAGAGAAAGAGAAAGAGAGAGAGAGAGGGGGGGGAGAGAGTTTATACATGTGAATAAAGAAAACAGAGGGTAAATGCAAAACTGGCAACGGCGAATAGAATGAAAGAAAGTCAATATAAATGAAAGAAGAATACAAAAAAAAATAAAAGAAGGAAAAATAATGTCACTTACTCTTCCGTAGATGAAGAACAGGAATAGTTTGGGTGTCGATGTAGAAATGTAAGAACCCTGATCCAGATATCGAATGCCACAGATGCTAGTGTTGCAACTGTGTTGCTTCACATAGCTTCCGTATGATGATAGGAATTGTCAACCTTTTGGTACAAGACTTTGGTATAACATACCATGAAGGGGGTGGGGGTAGGGAAAATCATACCATTTTGAATAGAGAGGGGGGGTTGAATAAATGTGAGTTGGGAAAGACAGCAGACCAGCACACATAAACACACACATACAGACGCGCGGTATCCTTTCTGTTATAAGCTAAACAATCACTGAAACTGGTTCAAATCAACATGAATTTTCAATTGTCGACTCAACAGTGCCAAGCAGAGGAATTTTCAAACAAGTAGTTTAGTGAGCGACGTGAGGTCGGCTCACCATCAGGTTACGCTATTCCCTTCTTGCAGAGCCTTCAGCTGCTGTCTCTGCTGACATGGACAGTTGGAATACCGTAACTATTGATCCAGTTCTCACCATGATCGCTCTGCAGCCTCTACTCTGTTGATGAGACCGACCCTCTCTCCCTCTCTCTCTCTCTCTCTCTCTCTCTCTTCGCTCTTCTCTTAGAGCAATGGCAGCAAAAGCAGCAGCAGCAGCGGTTTGGGTAGCTGCAGCAGTAGTAGTCTGAGCAGTTGTCGTGGTGGTGCTGATAGCAAAAGAAATCTTCAGCAGTTAGCAGCAACAGTAGCATGCACAATGCCAAACGAGCAGCAAACAAAGATTTGCTGGTAGTTAGAGGTGGGGGGGGGGAGAAACTACCCTTGAACACTTCGGATCAACTTCATTGAAGAAAACGTGGAAGGAAAAAAAAAGAAGAGAAAAAAAAAAGAAGAAGAATAATAAAGAAGAAGAAGAAAAAGAAGAAGAAAAAGAAGAAACGGCAATATCAATGGAGAGCGTTATCGTAGTTGTTCCCCTTGGATAGTCACAGACTCTGTTAACCTTGTCGATAGGAAGGAGTCAAATTCAGTACAAAAATATCTTTTACACACAAACCTTACAAGTACAAAAGAATTCAGTTCTGATATGAACAACAACAAAAGAAAGAAAAAAAAGAAAAAGCTAACTTTTTCTCATGTAGGCTATTAAAAGGATTTATTCCTCTTAATATGCTGATCGCTATGTCTTAGGGATTTATTTTATATCTATCTTATTGATATCATAAAGGTGTTATATAATACTTACTATCTCTCTTGTTCTCTCTCTCTTGTTCTCTCTCTCTCTCTCTCTCTCTGTGTATCTAATTTTTCAATTTAGATAGAGCCTAAATAAGTTAAAGGTTAGATTTCATCAATTTAGTCTTACACCGGAATAAAAACATAAAATTAAAAATAAATAATTTTGCTATGGATTAATTTAAATCTTAATTACAGAAATATTAAATAAGAATACTTTCTATTCAATTTTTTAAGTCATCAAACTCTATGAGTTCAAGTTACATTTCATCATAGTCGCGATCGACACCTGTTTTTACTTTAAACTGTGATCAAGACAAAGTTTATCTATCAGTACTTAATGTACTTGAGCTCATCTGATGCCCACGCACGTTGATTATAGTATTAGTAGCATAGAATACACTCAAAATATCTTGGCTGTCTAGCCAACAGCTGAAGCTTGGCCATATTACTCAATAAACTTGACTCAATATTGATCTCGACTAACGTATACACAACTTTACTGACAAGACTTCGACTCCTTCTAAACCGTGACCTTTTTTTTCTGTAGCTAGGTCAGCATTATCAAAGGCTTATTTAATCTCTTTTCTCTATTTTTTATAGAAATTTTTAATCGAAAACATTTTTACACAAATCTTTTTATTGATTGAAACTTTTTTTCTAATTGATGTAAAAAAGACTAAACGTTTTCTTCATGAGAATGAAACTTAATTCTGTTTGGGAATTTTTTGAGATGACGATTAATAATTTGGATTATTTGGATTCCTATTCTCATCTTGGTTATTTTTTTACAACGTTTCGGCGCAACGGATAAAAGTGTTGATTAACAATCAGTTCTAAGTAACACCTGTAGAGGTTGAAGGTTCAATCCTTATTACAGGCGATAATAAATAAGAATAACAATAATTAATTAACACGTCTACCCGGTCATGGCTGATGGGATGAGAACAATCTACCCTTGTTAATTAAATAAAGGGTTCAGTTCAAATTCAGATAGGTTTCCAAGTTCGATATAAAGATTCCCAAGATCGAAAAGACGCATGTGAAGAAGGTCGGAGGTTACATCGGCTGAAACGTTTTCAAAATTACAATAAAGACGAGAATAGTAGTCTGAATAATCCAAATTTAACTTTGTTTATTTTAAAAAAATATTTTAGCAAATAAGGAACATTTTTGTAACCTGATATTTATGCTCACAATGTATAAAGTGTATGCATTGATATTATTATGAAATTTGAAATTCTGACATGTAAAAAATTAGTAAAAATAGTTCCATTAACAAACTTTAATCACAGATATGTTTTGTTTTTTTTCATTTGATTTTAAACAGAAAACAAGTATCACAGACTAACAAACGGATGAATCAATCAATGGACGGATACTTTTTATTGAGATGCATAAATGTAAAGTTCTTTTCGAAGGATAAAGTTTCATGGGATCAGTGATTAATTCGGTTTGATAACATTAAGCTGAAAAGGTGGCTTGAACCACCATTGTGATAGAACGCTAGTCTGTCATCAGTCATACTACCAGCAAGAGTAGTTCTCATTTATACACCTAGGTTAAATGTGTATTTACAGCACCTCCTAGTCCTAAACGGTCATCCAAATACTAACCAGGCTCAACATCACTCAACTTTGGGGATCTAATGAGAACCAGTAGGTCAATCTGATGGATCCATCTGAACAAATAAATCTGAAAGAAAATAATTCTTATTATGAAGATTACTATTCTCATCTTTCTGTAAATCGGTTTGATTTAAACATGGCAGACCATAAAAATGCTAGTTCAAACTTAAGCATGGCAGACCAACGAAAATGCTAGTTCAAACTTCAACGATCAATGAAAATGCTATTTCAAACTGCAACAGAAGGAAGAAAATTATATTTCAAAGATTAACATGAAAGACGAATAAAAGTTGTATTTACAAACTTAAGCTGACAGACAGACAAAGTCTCTTATTTTAAATACCTTGACGCATCTAAAATAAGATGCATCCATTTAATCTGTGCGTTTACTGATAAAATACTATTTCAAAGTTAATTATGACAGATCAACAAAAATGCTATGTTAACCTGAAGTGTGACAGACTGACAGACAGAGCTTATTATTAAGATACCTGGACACATCTAAAATAAAATGTTACTTTCATAACGTTTTGGCCGATGTAACCTTTGACTTTCTTGACGTATGTCTTTTCTGATTTCGGAATCTTTATGTTAGGAACCTATACAGAATTTTAAACTGAACCCTTTATTTAATGCATGGGGGTAGATTGTTCTCGTTCCATTAGCACTGAACGAATAGAAGTGTTAATAATTAGATTTTTCTTACTTATTATCGCCTGTAGTAAAGATCTAATCTTCAAAAATTACGTATAGGTTTCCAAATTCAACAAGGTTCACCTGAAGAAAGTCAAAGGTTACATCGGCTGAAATGTTGAGAAAATAACAACTGAGATGAGAATAGTAGTCTGTATAATTCAAATGATACAAATTATCAATCCTCATCTAAAAAACTCTGAAGCAAAATGAAAATAACTGTTAGATAAAAATGTTTGAATATCTATTACTGTAAGAGACATGTGGAGCCAAACTATACTATTATTTATATATCTGAGGTTGAAACTATACTATTATTTATATATCTGAGCTTGAAACTATACTATTAATATCTTTTAATGCTTAATTCAGCTTACTATACTATTTCAGACTAATGTGCTACTTTTCAATGCTAAATTCAGGAAGGGAGTAGTGTAGTATCTGTTCTGTTGTCATGAGGACATCTTCCCAGGCATTAGCTCCTCATTTGGAGGGAGATAGTTGTAGTGTTACTGCACCGTATTCACCGGTGAGGAGACGAGTTACAGCCCCTGGCGATGACTCAGTTAGAATGTATTTTGACCGCCAATAAACCTTGTTACTTATCCTATACTTCTCTCCGTCTTACTACTTATTTAACCCAGCCGATAACATTACATGGTGTCAGAAGTAGGATACAATTTGTGGAGACCAAAAACAAAAATAATCGGATATCATAGTAAGAAAAACAAAGGATTTCTAAGAGAAAGAAAATTCTACTATCGATAAACAAATGACTTATGGAAAACGGTCCCACAAACAAAAAAAAAAAGTAAGAAAAGAGAGAACAGTGAGTACAGAAATTTGTTTTTTTCATATATATCGTATACTTTTGAAAAATGCCTCACACGGACATAAAGCAATATTCTGCTAATATACCAACCCCCGAACGAATGACTCTCGTTGGAAATGTTGCTAATAACTGGCGAAAATTTAAACGAAATTTTCTCAATTATTCGATCGCTAGTAGATTGTCTAAAGAAGCAGATACTTCATATCAGACATCGGTATTTTTAGCAACTATCGGGGAGGATAGTTACGATATATATGAAGGGTTGAAGTTTAACTCTGAGGAAGAAAAGACGGACCTAGAGAAGGTGATGAAGAAGTTTGAGGATTTTTTCGTGGGCGAAACACACGAAACTTACGAATCCTATACATTCCATCTTCGCAAGCAAGAAGTATCGGAAGGTATCGAGACCTATATAGCTGCTCTTCGACAACTTGCAAAGAACTGTAATTTCGGACAGCTACAGGATAGGCTTATTCGAGACCAAGTCGTTGTCGGAGTTCGGAGCGATACCGTCAGAGAAAAGTTACTGTCGGATAAACAGCTTACTCTAGACAAGTGCCTACAAATAGGTAGAGCCTACGAAACTTCAAAACAACAGACGCAGACCATTTCCTCCGGTGCTGATGCAGCGGATCCTCAAATCAACCGGGTTACGAAGCGAACCTACAAAACAAACTTCACCAAACAACCACACCCGAAATCGAAAATGCCTAGCAAATGCACATGCTGCGGGAAATTTCCATTCCACAATAGAAATGACTGCCCAGCAAAAGATGCACGCTGCAGAATTTGTTTGCAGAAAGGGCATTATGCAAAATTTTGCAGAACCGATAAGGCGAAGGTTAGAGAAATAAGAGAGGAAGAAGAAAATCATTTTTTAGGTTCTGTCACTCTCGACAATATAGGTACAATTACCACTGAGGATAATACAAATTGGCAGGCTAAAATCAAGGTCACCACTAAGACCTGTACCAAAATTAAAAATTTTAGGCTGGATACAGGTGCAGATGTGACCGTAATCCCGGACCGGTTCTTCAGGAAAAATTCCCCACTCATCCAACCCACAAACAAAAGACTGTACGGACCGGGTCATCATGAGATAAACCTCATAGGATGTGTGAAGGCCAAACTGGCCATAGAAAAAGTAAGCTTGCAACAAGACCTTTATGTTATAGAGAGTCTGCAAGAACCTCTACTGGGAGGACCAGCAATCAAAGCCCTCAACCTGCTGAAAGCAGTTAATAGAGTGACAAGCGAAGGGCACCAGTATAAGAAAGAGTTCCCAGAACTGTTCACAGGCCTAGGGAAACTGGAACATGTGTACCAGATACTTTTGGATGCAGGAGCTCAGCCCTTTTCCATTGCTACCCCTAGAAGATTGCCGTTGCCTATGAAACAAAAGGTTCAGGAAGAACTGAAACGTCTGGAGAACGAGGACATAATCCATCCAGTCAAATCACCAACTGATTGGTGTGCCCCAATAGTCGCCGTCCAAAAAGCTAATGGTAAAGTTAGGTTATGCGTCGACTTTACCAAGCTAAACGAGAGCGTGAAGCGGGAAAAATTTCCTTTACCCACCACAGACCAATTACTGGCCGAGCTCGATGGAGCCACAGTGTTTAGCAAGCTCGAGTGCAACAACGGTTTCTACTAAATCGTCCTACACGAAAAATCGCAGGTTCTTACCACATTTATAACACCTTATGGGAGGTACTGTTTCAAACGACTTCCATTCGGGATAAGTTCTGGGCCAGAAATCTTTCATAGGGAGATGACGCACATTTTGTCCGGAATACCAGGAGTCATCTGTGATATAGATGACGTCCTAATAAGTGGAAGAAACCAGCAGGAGCACGACCAATGACTAAAAGCAGTACTGCAGAAAATTGAAGGCTGCAGGAGCTACACTCAACGATAAATGTGTATTTTCTGTCAGAAACATAAAGTTTCTGGTCACATTATATCAAAAGAGGGAATACAAATAGATCCCGAAAAAGTAGCAGCAATTATGGACTTGCCCAGACCTGAGAATGTGTCCGAATTACGACGCTTACTGGGCATGGCAAACCAGGTCGGAAAATTTGCTAGGAATCTAGCCGAAACCACTCCGAGAGCTTCTTAGGAAAGAGTCAGAATGGATCTGGGATGAGCCTCAGAAAGTAGCATTCCAGACCCTGAAGAAGCAACTGAGTTCTGCACCAGTACTGACTCATTACAATTCCAACAAGCCGACAAGGGTGTCAGCAGATTCATCTAGCTATGGCCTAGGCAGTGTACTACTGCAGAAGCAAGAAAATGACTGGAGACCGGTATTTTATGCTTCACGATCTCTGACAGAAACAGAGCAGAGATATGCACAGGTTGAGAAAGAGGCACTAGCAGTCACTTGGTGTTGTGAAAAATTTGCGGACTACTTGGTCGGAATGCCGAAATTCACAGTCGAAACAGACCACAAACCACTGTTGGCACTGTTGAAGTCGAAGCGACTCGACGAATTGACTCCAAGAATTCAACGTTTCCGCATGAGGTTAATGAGATTCTCCTATGAGATCATATACACAGCGGGAAAAGACCTCACAACAGCAGACGCTTTGTCCCGAGCACCTGGGAGTAGTCCCGTTATACAGGATATCCAGCAGGAGACAAATACCGACTCATTTATCCGCTCAGTCATAGAAAATATCTCGGCGAGCGATAAACGATTGGAGGATATCCGACTAAAACAAAATACTGACCAGGTCTGCAGTCAGGTAATCAAATATTATGAACACGGATCCCTACCATTCCTCAAAGAAATTCATTTGATCAGCAAAACATCGAGGAACATAGAAGGGCAGACACACGGCTTAAAGCCAGACAAAAGCAAAACTATGACAAACGTCATCGGGCTAAAGATCGTCCTGCCTTTGAAAAAGGACAACCAGTCTGGGTCAAGATATCTAAGACCAGTACAGCTGTAGTAAGTAAAACTCTGTCACCAAGGTCAGTCCTAGTCAAGACAGATTCAGGACTACACCGACGCAAAAAAGTAATCTGCGCCTAAGGAACAGAGAAACCAGCTTCTCTCAGGTGGCTACCCCACAGGAAGCAAACACCTTACCATGTTCCCCTCGATATGGATATATGTATAGCTGTGATGATGACTCAACAGATCTTCCCAGTAACCAAAGAAACATCCCACTAGAGAGTTCCAGAGGTCCTGACCAAGGGAAATATACAAGAAGCGGTTGACAAGTTCAACCACCTAAAAGACTGTCCTTGTAAAGAACTTTACAACCGAAAGGGGGATGTAGTGTTACTGCACCGGATTCACCGGTGAGGGGACGAGTTACAGCCCCTGGCGATGACTCAGGTAGAATGTATTTTGACCGCCAATAAACCTTATTACTTATCCTATACTTCTCTCCGTCTTACTACTTATTTAACCCAGCCGATAACATTAAAATAGTGTAGTATATATTCGTTTGTTATAATACAATCCTCTTAAACATTACCTCCTTCCCTTTTTAAGGGAGTAGTGTATTGATTTACTCCTCTCCAGGAGTTAGGCACAAGGCCAGTTTTTATCTTACTCCCACAAGTAAGATGTGACCCAAGGTCGGGTCGGGAAAGTGGGGTTTAAAAATTGCCTGGGCAGCCCCGTCGGCATTCCCCGGTAGGGGCGCCTCAGGCAGTAAGCAATAAACTTACTCCTCCCCAAAGAGGGGAGGCGAAGCCTGGGAGGGTAGACCTCCTAGAACTGCACAGGACAGACCCATAGACCGGTGTAAATCAAGCCCCGAAGGCCAAGACAATACCAGTCTATGGGGTGCAGTATCCATCGGAACAGATACTACACTTTGATCTTAGCCAAAAGGCCAAGAATTTTGTCATGAAACTATCCTCCCAGACATTACCTCCTCATTTAGGGGGAGGAGGAAGTGTAGTGTATATTTGTTTGTCATGATACAATCCTCCCAAACACTATCTCCTCTCTTTTCTTGGGTTGGAGGTTGTGTAGTATTTGTTATGTGGTCATAATATCAACCTTCCCAGGGATTACCTTCTTCTTATTTTAGAAGGAGGTAGTGTAATATCTGTTCTGTTGTCATGACACCATCAGCCCAGGCATTACCTTCTCATTGGGGGGGGGGGAGTAATAGCTTACGTCAACAAAAAATTGTCACAATCAGTTGTTCATTATTAAACTAAACACTTACCTTATATATACTAGCAAAAATATGCGACCAGAGGGAACATACTTTTTATTAGAGGGAACATACCAGTTTATTACTAATGGAGGTTTGGTATCTGTCTGAAGCTGAAACTTCTACTTCTTTTAATTGTACTATTGTACGATCTTTCAATGCTCAATTCAGCATGGTAGTGTAGTATATGTTCATTCCTCATGGTACTATACTCCCAGACATTACCTCCTTTTTTTTGGAGGGGAGTATAATGTAGTATATGTTCGTTTGTAATGATAACATCCTCCCAGGCATTATCTCCTCTTTTTTTAGGGGGGGAGCTAGTGTAGTATCTGTTCTGTTGTCATGAGACCATCTCCCATGCATTATCTTTTCTCCTGGGGAGGGGGGTAATAAAGTATCTGTTCTGTTGTCATGAGACCATCCTCCCAGGTATTACCTACTCCTTTGGAGCAATGTTTATCCGTCATTATACCATCCTCTCATGCATTATCTCCGCTTGGAGGGGGGTAAGTAGTATAGTGTAGTATAGTATATTTTCGTTTGTTATAATACCATCATCTCAGGCACTACCTCCCCTTTTTTTGGGGGGGGGGAGTAGTGTAGTGTAGTATATGTTCGTTTGTCATGATACCATCATTCCGGCATTAACTCCCCTTTTGTGGGGGTAGTGTAGCGTAGTATATGTTCATTTGTCATGATACCATCATTCAGGCATTAACTCCTTTTTTTGGCATGGGGGTAGTGTAGTATCTTTTCTGTTGTCATGATACTATCTTCCCAGAGATTACTTTCACCCTTTTTCTGGGGTGTGGTGGGGATAGTAATATACTAGCAAAACATACGACCTCTGATCGCATACTTTTGCTAGTATTATATAAACCATCACATGCATGTTGTGTGACGATCAACTATGGAACTTAAACTGAACCTATTAACCTATTACATCTTTGAAACATTAGTTTTTAAACGATATATTATGAGATTCAATTTGAATGCAGATTATCTTTCTATATAAAAGTTCCACAAGTAAATTAACGTCATGTGAGCATAGTGAGCCAGCTTCCTGCAGGGCATAGGAAAAAAAATGGGTTCTGTAGCATGTGTAATTTTCTAGTTAATATTACTTTTGTGAATGAATTGCATTTTTATGAGATTATAGGGTATATTAGATTATAGGGTATATTAGATTATAGGGTACATTAGATTATAAGGTATATTAGATTATAGAGTATATTAGATTATAGGGTATATTAGATTATAGGGTACACTAACTTCTTATCAGTATTAATATGTATAATTAGTTAAGGAAAATCAATTTATCTATCATAGCTTACATAAATTACTGTCATTGAATATGCAAATTATTTTTGATTAAAATATTTTACTATTATTGTTTTACAAAATAATTAATTCAGTAAAAAGGAAAATTAAATCTTTCAATGTCCTTATCGATTATTTAAGAAAATAATATCAAAATGATCTTGAACGGATTCAAAAAGTATCTTTGGTCAAATGTAGAACCAATACCCCCCCCCGATTTATGATAAACTAGATATGCATAGAATAAAGATATCATATAATGGGTAACGTAGGTAGGTAGGTAGGTAGATAATGACGGTGATGATTCTTCCTTTTTACCATATAATCGTCATGACTCAAACAATTTAGATTTGATCATATAATGTCACTTGTCTGAGATAGTTTAGGTTTTATTAGCTTCCAGGATTAGTGTTTAGGATGTTGGTTCAAATCGTGAATGGAGGCAAAATATTTTTGAGGCGAGAATTTAGAGATGCGTCCTCGTATTTCTGTGAGAGGCTTTGTCCGTCAGTCAGTTTATCACGCTTCAATTTGCAAAAATAATTTCCATCAGTAAAAACACAAGTTAAATAGATTTATTTTGATCTAACTACTTATCACTATAGATCACTACTTATCTATTATTTATAATTATAAGTTCCCATATTGTATTGAATTCTATACTAGGTCTAGAGACTTTTGGGCATACCAGAAGATCTCTCACGCCAGACTAATTCTCAATAACATTGTTAACTCTACATGACATGATATGAAACATTAAAATAAAAACTTTAAAATAAAAACATTACTTCTAATATTGTTATTGCATTAAATTAACCATGACTAATATTGGTATAACACTGCGTAATTAAAAAATAATAATAATAATATAATATATATATATAATTATATAAAAAGAATGCCATATAATAAACCAATAACTAATATTGTATAATCGAAAATCAATATAATCTGTATATTAATATGCATGTTTTTCGTTCATTCATTTAACTTTAGTTAGTTTTGATAGCAACAACAGTAGTGTTCAGTAGCAGCTAACAGCAGAGGTACATATAGACAAAGAGAGAGAGAGAGATAAGGGTTGAAAGAGATGTTGATGCATGGGAAAAGGTAAAATAGAGCGTGTTATACCAGTTGAGAGAGAGAGAGAGAGAGAGAGAGAGAGAAAGAGAGGTACTTTAGTTAGTATTGAGAAAAAGAGAGAGATAACATAAAATATTTGTGTGTTTGTAAAGTAACCTACACAATACATTTTTCGTTATTTATTGATTAAATGTAAATTTGGGTTATAATAGATTTACTCTCTAAATTCGTTGATTTGTTTTGTTTTATGGCGCATCAACCTTTTTTTAGGTTATTTAATGTCGATCTAGTAATTTTGGTAAACATATTTTGACCATATTTAAAGAATGCATGAGAATTTTTGGCTTAGTAGATGTAGAACAATTGAGCTAGAAGGGCCAGATCACAGGGGAAGGCCAAAGAAAACATGGTAGGAAGTGATAAGAATGGGCGAGAGAAAGAGGAAGGAATAAAGACCTGGTCAGATAGGTTAGTTTGGAAGTAGATTTCTCAAAGCCGTCTAAAACATACCAGCATGTAAAACGGACATTAAACCGATGATGATGATGATGATGATGATGATGATGATGATGATGATGACGATGACGATGATGATGATGATGATGATGATGATGATGATGATGATGATATCTTCAAATAGTTATTCATAGTGTTTGCTTTAATTAGTTACTCATAATGTAAATTGACGTGTATACCACCGAACTGATTGTATTTAACCCATCGATGGAACCCTGACAGATACTACCACTGTTTGAGTAGATCTGGGTGTAATTGCGACTAATGGGTGCCTTGACACTCCCAAAAGCTCTCAAATAAGGGCCTCACAACCAGATACAGTTTCGTATCATAACCAAGACATGTTCTATTAAATTAGATCCCTCAAACTCCGAAATTGAGATCTGACCATCTGATGCATCAATGAATGTTGACAGCTACTACTATTTAGAAGCCATAGCCACTAAGGAGTAGTTCCATACTGTCCACCGTAACCCTCCAGATTGGTTTCAATAGCAACAACAATATTCAGACTCACCATTGTATGTTGTTTAATATCATATGCAATACATTGTTGCTAAAGAAGATGAAAGTAAACCTGTAGAATATGTTTAAAAATGCGTCAAAGTGAAGATTTAATGAAAATATTATCGCGAGAGAGAAAAGGAGAAAATTAAGTCTTTCATTTTACACTCTTTGTATATTTTGAATGGCAGCAGGTCAAACTAAAAATGCACCAAATTAATTATCCTATGACAAACCTATTAACTAAAATAGGCTCAGAATTAATCAAACCTAAACGCTAAAGTGGAAGGATCAATTAAAAAGCAGCAATCAAAAAAGAATATTACATTATTGATAAGTGAAAATATGGTTGCCAACATTCAGAAAATTTCATTAATGCTAAAAGTAAAATGTCCAAAGATTAGAAAATATTTCATATAAGCCCATTTCTATGAGAATCAGCCATGTTTTATTTACTTGTTCAATAAGTAGGAGAAGAAAATATCTGTATAATAATATGTGTGCACCTTCATTTGTATGTACGTTATCACCTTGTACATCCATTTTACAAAAATGAGATCGTCTGATCGGCAAATATGAAAGGAAAAAGGACTTGAAAAATATTTGGCATCGTTGTTAATATACAAAATTTTAATTTTACTCAATCCAAAAGAATTGTTCCGAAATCGAATTACACGTCATAAGAAGAATTTTGTCATCGTTGACTTAAAAGTGACGTTCGTTTGATTTATTTAAACAATAATGTTTAAAGTAAGAAGAAACAATGAAGTAGGTAAGCAACTGTACAACTCTATGGGGTTCTGTTATTATTAGATAAACATTTCTAGCATATTCGTATAAGTAAAACAAACAAAAAGCACTGACAAAAAGTCAAAGTACATGTTTCCATTTCCATTTGCTCTGCTCGTTCATGATGCGGCAGTCACATATTTTTCCTTTACTCTAAATCAGGGGCTGGCAACCTCCGGCCCGTGGGCCACATCCGGCCCACGAAGGCTTAGCGTCCAGCCCGCCACCCTGCTAGGCTTTATTATTGCAATCCGGCCCACGGACCTCCCAGTAAAACTCATATAATTTTGTGACATAGATGTAAAAGTAGGTTTCAATTAAGATTTACAGTGGGATAAAAATATATAAATATCAGCGAGCAATGATGTATGTATATTTCATTTTTCTTTAACTATTAATTCCAAATCTTTGGCCTGATATAAAAAGAGAAAAAGAGAAAGAGAGAGGCAAAGAGGAAACGAGAGACGAGGAAAGGGCATGAAACAGAGAACATATGTGAGGTGTGTCAAAACGAATGCTGGATCAACTTGCTACTTCGTCGGCGTCTTTTATAACATCACATCCAGAAGTGTCTTGAGAAAAAATATCAGATTTGTTCAATGCAATTTTTATACAATTTATTCCTGTAAACAAAATATAGTAATTGTGAGATTTCGTTTTTCACTCCGGCCCGCGATCTCCTTCCAAAAGTCTCATCTGGCCCACACTCTGAAAAGGTTGCCCGCCCCTGCTCTAAATAGACAGGTGTATGACTGGAGTGATTGGCCTATCAGCCAATCAGAAGTTCCAGCACAAGAACACAAGAATCGTCAGACTACTTTTTACAGTACCCACACGATTTCGTTTTCCCGCTTACAGCAGTTGGAGCAAAGACACAATCTAGACAAGACGTATTTCGTTAGTTTTCCCCAAATCACAAATGATATGGGGAATCTCCCAAGGCGCATATCGTCCTTTATAAAGATTGACCCTTAGCTGTTTTTAATTCCTTTTCAGACCAAATAAAAGAGATTTCTATGGAAACTTCAATGTCATCTCTTGTGGTCTATTAATTCATCTTTGGGGTCAGATGAACCTTCTACTACAGCCCTACTATAATTTATAATGGAGAATGGATACACATTAACCCTGACCCTAACCACCGTCATTATAACGATTATACATTTATTAAAGACTAATTCATTTTATCTATTTATGTTTTATTTTAATTTTAATTCACCCCAAACAAGGCACACTGCCACTGAGACATAAGGGGTTACTGAGAATTAGGGGCCAGATTTATAGGGGCATCATAAGTGGAGAATTATGCAGCGACATGCTTGTTCACATTACATTTGCATTTCTGTATGTTGGTACAGTCAGGGAAGCAGAGAGCAGGGAAGGAATTCCAAAGGGAGGTGGTTCGAAGAAAGTGTTGGATAACAGGTGCATAAGTTTTAGCATGGGTGAATGGTTACGAGTACACGCAACCTTGCGCATGTATGAAACAAAGAAAGTGGACAGAGTGTATTCGAAAATAACCTGGCACCAGGGATAGAATAACAGGTGAGGTCAGAGGGAGAAAGACTCAGAGCGATATGCAGAGGAGATCCCACGGATTTGACGTCATGTGGGACCAAAGCGACGAACAACGGTTAGATTTTGAAAGAGACTATTTTGGGATTTTGATGCGGCCAGTGGCTGGAACAATAATTTATGAGTGAGATAACTGTTGAATCTTACACACAGCGATGTATGTTCATGTTTGTCTGTATGTCTATCTATTTTGATCTCAACTAGTTACCTTAGGTTAGGATTCTGTTTCTATCATATTTGATTAATTGTGCATTAAGTTTCAATTGTACTCGTGATTTCTTTAATCTTTTCTCTTGATAAACCTCCATTTCCGAAACCATGTCTTCTCTCAATTGTTCTTACCCTAATTCAATAATAAGAAGCAGCGACGGAATGACGACATTTATCTCGACAAAGAAATGAATGCGAACGCAACATAAAAAGCTATTAGAGCAGAAAGCATTCTGGCATCTGGTGATTTACGGTAAAGGGGTAGAATTTTGCTGCTTTGCGGGTTGATCGCGGGTATTTACGTTAAAGAGGGCACAAGTGCAGCAAGTTCGTCAGAGCACATTCCATTGAAGTACTTGTAAAACAAGCGCAGGGATGCAACATTGCAGCTATGGTACAAGGGATGGAACTTGGTAGACAGTGAAAGACCTATTAGGTTAGAGACTCTTTTTTGGACTTTGTCCAAGACGGAGAGACTAGTGGTTGGTGCACCAGCCCAGATGTGCCAATGATACTCCATGCATGAGCGAATGGTGACTTTGCAGAGATATAGTATACTGGCAGATGTGAGAAGTTTTCTAGCCCGGTATAGGCAACCCACCTTCTTTGCAGCAGACTTGGCAGTATCTTCTATGTATTTATTCCAATTCATGTTACCTGTGAATGTAAGGTCGAGGTGTTTGAATGTTTGACTCTCGGTAAGAATGTTATCAGCCATGGCAATCAGTGGTACATAAGGTTTCTTATAATTGTTAAAGGAAAGAAACTTTGTCTTTGTAGCATTAAATGTTACCATCCATTTATGGTCCCATTCCACTACAGACTGAAAGTCATTTTCTAAGCATTCAGCCATTGCCTTGGATATGTGTGCGTTCGATTTGCTCTCATGTTAAGAATAGAGTGTGGTGTCATCAACAAATATATCTAACTCGGATGCGAATGCATCAGGGAGGTCTTTTATGAAAATAAGGAATAATAAAGGTCGACATCTCGACCCCTGTGGCGCACATGCATTAATGTGGTGTTGTTTAGATGTCCGGTTATCTAGGATGACCTGAATCTTTCTTTTAGCTGAGAAGGATCTGATTATATTAAATGCTCGTCCAGTAATACCGTACAAATTGATTTTCTTGAGAAGACCTTGTCAAAGGCTTTAGATATATCAAGCACTACCTGCCTTATCCAGTGTATGGTACCTGCATTCAGAGATGACCGTTAGCACATCCTCAGTAGAACAGGATAGCCTAAATCGATATTGTTGGTCAGAAAGAAGTTTAGCATTTTCAAGGTTGTGGACTACTGCTAGATTGATTAATGGTTCAAATATTTTAACAAAGCACGGGAAGAGACTTATGGGTCGATAATTTTGCAGGTCAATTCATCACTTAAAAACTGGTACCACAGAGGCAATTTTCCAGCTATCAAGGCATTTATTGTAGAGTTTGGAGAGGACATGGGCCAGCTCAGCAGATAATTTTTTTTTATTGCTATAGCAGGGATAAGATGATGTCCACATATTTGGAGTTGTAAAAGTTTTTTTATGATATCTAGGACATGGGAAGGGGTGATGATCAGATCATCAAGTGTGATTTCTGTCCATAGTGAGAAATTTAGGCGGGATTTTTTTTTATGGAGTCCAAGGTGGAGTTTAAGGTGAACCCCTCGGCAAGCAGTTCAGCCTTATTCGTTGCCATGCAAGCGACATTGTTGATTGCCCATTGTTCACTACACTATTATAGATTTTCCAGAAATCGCGATTTCCTAATTTCTGCAAGGTAATGTTTTTTGGTCATCTCGGTATACCTTCATTTAGCTGTGGCTATTACACTCTTACAATGGTTTCTTGATACTATAAAATTTTGCTATTTGTAGTTAACTTATGGCGATTGAATCGAAAGAATGCTTGATTCCGATGTGCAATAGCAGTTGCACAAGTAGAAGTGAACGATTCAGGGGAGTTGGGCTTATATAGAATTTCCGCATGGGGACAACTGCTTCTATGCCTGCTTTGACCTAATTAGCGCACTGTTCACCAAAGAGAGAAAGAGTTGTTTGCGTCCATATTTTGCAGAATCATGTGCATATAAGCAATAAAACATTTATTCAAATGTTTTATAGATTCCCAGAAGCATCAACAACAAAGGAGACACTCTAGATTTCAGTATATTGACTATTTCATTAGTGCGTTTATGCTTTGCAATAACTTTTTTTTAAGAATTCACATAATTTTTTCTAATAAACGATAACAATTTGAAAGTCTATAAAATAAAAATGATTAACAAACTTTCATTTAGTAAAGATAATTTCGATCCTTTTGTCTTCAATTAAGATACATATTTATCTTATGATCTCTAAATTGTGATGTTTCATCGCTTCTAAAAGAAAAATGATGAATACCAACAAAGATTCGACTGTCATTTCTTAAAATATATTTTCTCAATTTAAATGTCCCAAACACATTAGAGTAGCAGACTGGACACAACCGCGACAAGACGCATAAATATAAGCTTCTTATCTTCACTGACGATTGCAAATTAGAATCTTCAATCACAATTCATTACTGATTATCAAGTAAGACAAAACTTAAAATGCACTAAGACATTTATATACAAGTGTTGTATCCTTGAAATAGGGTACCCTTGTAGACAAGGTTGTTACCGATTGGAAAGAACAATCAACACGTTAGTATAAAGAAGAAAGAAAGGTTTATTGAAATAGAGAGTACAATAATGGATAGACAGATGTTAGTAAGGTATTACTAATCTCTGAAGCAAGACATCTGTCAATGCGGTGTTTACTCTATATATAATAAGTTCATATAGGGAAAAACCTAGGCTATTCCATTACAACAAGAAACCTACGAAAATTAATAAACGCACATAAAAATATATTTGCAAACCTCTTGTTGCCAAAACGATGTATATATAACTATTGTATAACGAGAGAGAGAGAGAGAGAGAGAGAGAGAGAGAGAGAGGGAGAGAAAGAGAGAGAGAGAGAGATAGAAAGAGAGAGGGAGAGATAGAAAGAGAAGGGATCTTGTGGTTGACGTCATGGCGGAAGTTGAGTGATAGCAGTCAACCTCTTTCCCAATAGATATTGTGATATAGAAGTGCATTAAGAGCGCTCGTAATGAGCAACACTTTATGGATCAAATAACAAATAAAGATGGCAGTTTTGAACTTCGGTTCATGGCAAAAAGTGCTTGGCCAGGGTTTTAATAAAGATCCGAACTGTGCATTTTTGTTTTGTGGTATTTATGCAAAGACGCTCGTCTGTGGCACAAGATGTCCTTTAATGATGACAGATGTGCACATTTCGTACAATTAACAATAGTAACAACAAAAGCAAAGGGCAATGCAACATGACGTCTGTTCAGCCCGGTTCTGTTAGATTTCCTGTTGTATGTTCCCATCATAATTATTCCAATATAGCCACCCGGATTATTGTTTGGGGGGCCACATTAAAAAAACACTGATTTTAATTGCCAGATCACATGTGCAGTGTCTTGTCGTTGTAGTGGCCGCCAGATTGAAAACTGCGTGGGTCCACAATCCATCAGTGTCAAAAAATGGCAACCATTGTAGTGTGTGATGTCCATGCCTAGTCGGTTCCATACGTCCTGCACACTGAGTCCCCCTTTTTTCATTGCACTGGAGCTGGGTCTATTGTCTGGCATTCCTCACAATTCCGAATAACTGCCTTTACTGCCGCTTTAGACACAGATGGGTCGATTCTATGCACAAAATATAATGTTCGCCTGATTCCAAGATGTCCACTATGTCGATGAATTTCGTTCAGCTGTGTTGGGTTCAGGTTTCCTGTGGCAAAAGCACACACTGGCTGCGTGGGTTCAATCTCTCTCTTTACATCATTGAGCCACCTCTGTGGAACTCTCGTCAGGGAGTCTGCTCGGTTCTGGCCAGATCTTACTAGTGCTAGATCAATCGAAATGTCGTACTCTTTCACAAGGGAGATTATCGTGCCCAGTCTCCGCCTTATGAGCATCTCACTTGCGGTCTTTGTGCTCAATCGAGACTTTCCTGTGAGCGCATTAGTCACCCAGTGGTACACACACACAGAGTCTGTTTTTATGTGTAACACATTGGCATTCCATTTGAGTGCAAGGTTTAGTACAGTATCCAGCTCTGTCATGTTTATATGTTGGGTATCCTTTGTTGCTCGCAACCAGCTTGCATCCTCAATGATGGCTCCACTGGCGTCAAGAGCTACGCCCACAGCAAGCGAGCTTGCATCCAGCCAGTTCCTTTATGGCCATGCACCATTTTCCTCGGACGGGATCTGATTGCTGTACACAGGCAAGTATATCTGCTATCATACACTCCAGTGGAGTATCGCTAACCTTGTCATCCCAGTTCTGTATAATAGTTGTAGCGTAACGTTTAATAAAGCTTGTTGCCACTCGAAGCCACACACTGGAAAGTGCCCCACCAGTTTGCCACACATGAAGAAGATACATCTTTATGTCATAGTTCTCGGCGCATCCACAGTACTGGTTCCTCGCCACCATCGCAGTTGGCCATGCTCTGCCCAAATTTCTAATCCCAGCACTCGTGCACCATTTTTCAGTTTTTCTGGGTGCTTACTAGTAAGTCCGTACAGGTCCAGATACTTCCTTACGGATTCTGCCGACGCCACATCCTCATTAATATGTCATCAATATACGCCGACGTTGCTCTCCTTATCTTCTCATCCTGGGCTAACACAGCTTCGAGAACAGACGCATTATAAGAGGTGCCACATTTAAGCACAATCCTAACCTAGTTAAACAATATCTTTGTCCTTTAAATATGACTGTCTGGTACGGCCAGAGAGATCTCTCAATATGAATCTGTAGGCATGCCTTCCTGAGGTCCAGAATTGATAATTCGTTCCTTGCTGTCTCCATTCTCACATTTTCTCTGTGCTAACATCTGCATCGCCAGGGAATGCAGCAACATAGGTGTTTAATTCACGATAGTCTATCACAGGACGCACCTTATTTTTATTGGCCTGTAGCACAGCCATCAGTGGTATTAGTCCCTTGGGTGGGCCAAACTCTTCCTGATTATATGGCAACAACCAACCGTTGTTTATCCAGGTCTTCAACTTATAATCTTCCCTTAATTCATTAGACATTGGATATTCAGAAATCCGAGTTTCCAGTTTCTCTGGTGCATAACCCACTAACCATTTCCATGCTGCAACCCACACTTTCTTCCGTTCGTCAAATTTGGCAACAAAACCAGCTTCGTTAATACAAAGGGCTGTGCAAATGGGTTGTGCCTCCCAAAACTCCACACTTCCAGAATGTGTGATGCGAACGCCACCGAGTGCCTTAATGGCGTCAATGCCAAGTAACATATCAAAATCAAGAGGTTTACCTTGCATAATCAGCACGTTGATTGTGGCAATGTTACCAGTCTCTGTATGAACCGAATAGTTCCATTTCCGCAGCAGGCCTGCGTAGCGCCGGTCAATGTAGTTACCACCATCTCTGCTTTGACCAAGACCGACATAGCTTTGCACTCAAGATAGAACGTGAGAACCCAGTGTCAAGGAGAGCCAAACATGGTGCATCATCAATATAGATGGTAATGACAGGTAGCACCAAGTTCACATTCTGACTGGGGAATAGACCGGCGCTGATGTCTTGTCCCCAACTTCGTTTCCCGGACAATCTCTTACCAGATGACAAGTCTTGTTGCACCGATAACATCGTTGACGGGTAGTCTGCCTCCTTTGCATGCAGTATCTCGCAAAAAGATTAGGGCCGTTGCATTTGTAACATGTATAATCAGATTTCCCCATGTCCACAGGTGGTTGAGTGATTCGGGTCGGCTGTGTTGCAGCCAAGACTGTTTCCCCCACTTCAGCATTGTCTTTCATCAATGCTCGAGCTCGAGCCAACAGCTCTTCTAAAGTCATATCGTCCACCCTAGAGGAGGACCGCAACAGTCTTTACACAGGCTTGGGAAGCCCCCGTACAAACACACACACCAGCACATTATCTGGTATTCCTCCAAATAGCACTGACAGTTTCCGCAGATCTACCAAATATACGTCTACAGTCTCACCCGAACGCAATACACGTGCCTCGAACTTCTCATATGCTGTAAATCTGTCATAGGCAAAGGCAGTGAATAGAACTCCCTTAATTCGTGCTGCATCGGATTTTTCTTCTTGAGTTAGTTGCTGGTAAACTGCGAATGCTCCCCCAGTTAGCCGAAGTGGGATGACATTTTCAAGCCGCTTCACTCCAGATAAGTCACACACTAATTCCACTTTCTCAATCCATTCAACAACTGCTCCAGTCCCATCAAACTCAGGAATTATCTTTAGGTCAAAACGGCTGTCCATTTTAAGCCGAGATAGCTTGTTAACTAACTGTGCCAGAAAAAATAAAAGAATTAAAAAGAAAAGTTTTGACTGTAATTCAATTTCCAACCGAATTTTGTGCAACCCACTTTCTCTCGGCCTTTCTCTCCAAAAGTTTTGACTGTGATTCAATTTCCAACCGAATTTCGTGCAACCCACTGTCTCTCTCCAATCCAAATCGCTTCTGCCCCTTCCCAGCTGTCCTGTTCATTTATATCACCTGATATCCACATATGCAAATCAGACCACCATAAACACCTGCACCTATGAAGAGAAGCCCTTTTTAAATCTGCATACACGACATGCGAAACACCTCATTCTTTTTCTGATGGTGAGTGTTCCTCTTTATTGTCACAGTAATGAACAACTAAAATAATCTCTTGGGTACGGACTGAATAGAAAAAATTATATTATGGGATATACCCATAAATTCTTTCTGTTAAAATATTGAAACTTTAAATACCGAAGCAGAGAGACTAAAGAAAGAATTAAAAGAAAACCTTTTGGAAGTTTTCTCTGGTGGATTGGGAAGATATAAAAGAATTGAATGCCAAGTTTGAATTAAAACCAAATATTCAATCAGTTTTTAAAACGAAAAGAAACGTTCCATTCGCGTCAGTAAATTAGATTGACGAGGAATTAAATAGACTCGAAGAAATGAGAGTATTATCAGAAGGAGAGTACACCGAGTGGGCTTTGCAAACAGTCTATGTAAAAATAAATAAATAGATTAGTGTTTGTGCAGATTCCTAGACAGGATTGGACCATGCACTAAAGGATTACCACTACCCCCTGTCTAGCCCAGAATAGATTTTTGCTTAACTCAATGGAGGAAATTTTTTTCACAGGCTGATTTAAGTGATGCTTATCTTCAAATATCTGTGGACAAGGAGTGCTCAAAACTACTTTATATAAATACCCATACATGTTTGTACAAATTCGAACAATTACCATTTGAGGCTAAAGAAGTTGCAACAACCATTTTTTAACAAATAATGGACACATTGCTTAGTGGACTAGAATTTGCGACAGCCTACTTAGATGACATTCTAGTGATCAGTAGAAGCACCGAGCAACACAAATCACATGTAAATGAAGTATTTAAGAGAATCCAGGAGGGAAAGTACGATTTTTTCTCATGGAATAAATAAAATATCTCGGTTAAATTATAGACAATGATGGTAGAAGACTAGACCCAGAGCGAGCTAGTACGATAAAATATATGCCGGCTCCGGAAAAAGTATAATCGCTACAAAGTTTTCTTGGTTTAGCAAATTAGTATATGTTTATTCCAAACATGCACAATTTTTTAGCTCCTCTAAATGAGCTATTAAAATAGAAAAAGATTAGATATGGATGACGAAATGCCAGGAGGCATTTAAACAAACAAAAAATATCATCACATCAGAATAACTTTTGACGTATTACAATCCAGATCTTGAAATCATTGTGACTACCGATGCTAGCTCGTACGGCATTGGGGCCTGCATATTACATAAAATGGAAGACGGATCGCTAAAACCTATCACCCAAGCGTCTCGTACGTTACGACCTGCAGAAAAAGGTTACTCACAAATCAAGAAAGAAGAATTGGGTATTGTTTTTGCAGTCACCAAATTTCATTGATTTGTTTATGGAAGACATTTTGTATTGCAAACCGACCATAAGCCACTGCTAACAATTTATGGGTCAATAAAGGGATTACTAACGCATACTGCAAACAGACGTCATAGATGGGGAACTATTCTTCTCAATTACAACTATAAAATAGAGTTTCTCCCATCGTTAAAAATTAGTCATGCTGTCGGATTATCTACACTTATCCCAAAATATGCTGTACCCCTTGAAAAAACAGTGATCGCCTCCTTACAAACTGAGATAGAAGTAAAAAATACATTGTGTAACGCCATTAGGGAGCTTGCGAAGAGATAAAAGAAAAGGCGTTAGACGACGATTAAAAAAAAAAAAACAATAAAATAAAAACAGACAAATCTCGGAAGTGTATTCTATCTTTTATGAAGTAGTTCTGTATGGCGATCGAGTGGTTATTCCTGCAGCATTACAGAAAAGAATACTAAAAGAATTTCATGCTGGTTATCCAAGAATTTCGAGAATAAAAAGTCTCATGAGAAGGTATGTGTAGTGGAAAAGTATGGACAACCACATTGTAAATGCGGTGAAACTATGCAAAGCTTTGGTAGCGAAAAGACATCTCTGTGGCGGAAGTGATGATCTTGAGCCAGAATCCAGCGGTGGAGGTGGTCCCGACTTACTTCATCCCAGCAGTAAATGGGTCCGCCTTTGCCTCACTTGCAGATGGGAAATGGAAATAAGTTTTGGCTTCATAGTTTTCTAGTGAGGATTGAAATCGCGATCTCGAAGTAAAAAATCCACTGGTTGCTGCACAATAAGTGGATTCACCTTAACGACAAATAGTGAGCCAATGAATTATGTTTTTTTTAATTCGTTATACGAAATTAACTGAGAGGGGAAATCTGCTAATAAAAAGGGAATACAAAATGGAGAAGGGAGAAAGAATTTGAAGAAGATAGAAGTGAGTGAGATTTTGCTGTGAGCCGAATTATTTTCGTTTATTGGAGCTCAAAGTTATACAGAGGTTTCTGGTTCTTCTACAGGATTTGAACCAAACTGAGTTTTTCTTTTCTTTAACGTTTGGAGTCTAATAATAGACTTCCAAATTCCCGTTTTCAATCTCCTATATAGTTTAGACCTTGGCCGAAAACTCACCGACCGTGTTCTAGGATCTACATGAATTTTGCTGGCCCACTGGATGGTTTCTATTACCTAATAGTGGTGAACAGTTTCTCAAAATGGCCGGAAATATTTAAATGTAAAAAAAACAACCACAGAAGTAACCATTAGTTTCTTTTTAGATGAATTGTTCGCCCGGTTCGGGGTCGTTGGCTGTATTGTATCAGAGAACGGAACGCAATTCACGTCTAGTGAACTTAAACTATTCTGTTAAACATTTGTAGTGGAGCATATCATGATCGCGCCGTACATTGCGAGAAGCAATGGTCAGGCAGAATGGTTCGTAGACACGTTCAAAAGAGTGCTTAAGAAAGCAAGTACACTTACCGGAAAGGCTATTCAAGAATGTTTGCAGATATATAAGATGACCCCAAATAACAATGTTCCATCTTCCATGAGGCCAGCAGAAGCAATGTTTGCAAGGAAGATAAGAACATACTACCAGGACGTTAAATAAAAAAAACATGACGTGAAAAAAATGTCATGAAGGAATGCGTCAAAGTAAGAGAAAAAGTTTTCTTTCGGATGTTTAAAAAACAATACATCTCTTGGAAATAGGGATAGTAGATAAACGGATTGGTAAAGTGAGCCAAGTTTATTCACAAAATACACATGAACCAGACGAGGAAACGATAGTCAGATGCTCTCGAGAATGACACCCTAGAGGACGAACCGATCGATGTCGTGTTCGACATTTGAGATACTAATCCCGCAAAGCGGTTTTGAACAGCGAAGATCAAAAAGAAAACGTAAGATTATGGATCTGATTGTAATAAACTCTAAAAGGAAAAAATTATTGACTCCATACGGAGCAAGGCTAAAAACAGGTGCTGTGGTTTGATGGTGATCTACCCTATTTCGTGACTATATGGAATCTTCTAAATATTATATACGATGAGCAGTCTTTCTGTAACATACTATTCTGTACTTCTGTAAATACACACTCTTCTAAATATACCACCGTGTGTTCTTATTTATTATCGCCCCTTTAAGGTCACATTAATGACTATTGTTTCTTCGGACTATTGTCTTAATCAATACTGTATCTCGGACTATGCGCGCTTCGGCCTTCTTCATGTATATTGCTCATTAACGGGGATGTTTTTCCTCTATTTAAATATGATTTTCATTGCTTATTTGTGTATAGTAATGCATCATCAGAAAATAAGACACATCAATGTACACAGTCAACCACAATTATTTTAAAATATGTTAACCACATCGCCATAAATGAAGAATAATATGAAGAAGGCTCAAGGGCATATCGGCCGAAAAGTAGTAGTAATAGAAATATCGTTGATGAGGAATAGTTCGAAGAAAAGAAACAAAAAATGAAAACCACTTTTGAATGAAAAAAAAGCAAAAGAATAATTAAAAATGATTTTAAAAATTCTAATTGTCCAATTTATACATTTTTAAATTTTTATTTTGTGTTGAAATGGAGAGGTAGTGAGAGATGGAGAGAGAGAGAAAGAGAAGAGGGGAGAGGAAAAAAGAGGAAGAGAGAGATAGAAAGATAGAGATAGAGATAGGGAGAGAGGGAAGAGAAAGAGAAGAAGAGAGAGAGAGAGGAAGAGAGAGAGAGAAGGATAGGGAAAGAGAGATGACCGTCTCAAAATACAATGAAGTAGAAATTATTGAAAATAAGTTAATATTTGAAATTCTTCTTTAAACTTGTGAAACAAATGAGAGAGAGAGAGAAGGGGAGGGAAGAAGAAAAAGAGAGGGGAGCGAGATCGTTTATTACTGACACGTGAAGCCAAACACCATTTCGTTGCAGATGAGATAATCTTAGTTATTGCAATGAAATAGCAATAAGAGATCATGCTGAGCAGCAAACGTGTTTGACACCGGATCAAGTATCGAGCATCTTTGTGAGGAACCACTTCGCAGTTTCGGCCCCTATTCCTCGACTGCCTCTGAAGTAAGTGTACCTCTCGAGTGCGAGTTTGCCGTGCAAAAGGATGTGTTTCAATGTTCCAAATTCTATGCATCTGCATCGATCGCTGTCATCTTGTTTCCAGAGAACTAGGTTAACTGAGAATGACATCGTGTATGTTGACTTTATAGGGAACTAGCGGGGCTACCCGGCGTTGCTCGGGGTCATAAAAACATAATTGAAGAAAAATTGCGTGTGTAACATCTTTATATTAAAACTTCTATTTCTCTCCTTCTCTCTATATAGCTGTCTCTTTATCTTTCTACTTTTCTCTACCCTGATCGCTACTTTTAAATTTTGCCTTTTGCGAAAGCTGTTTCTTCCCCACCATTTCATCCTACGTTTCCCAGGGCAATAGTATGACTTATTTCTATAAAAAGTACCACCACTGTCTGCGCCTTCTATATAGGTACTTATAACCGCCCCGGTGTTCATACTATATATTTTGAATCCCCTCATGATATCCTTCATCATTTTAACTCCCCTCGTTGTATTCATCATTTTCGATCTCCTCATACTATTAATCATTTTAAATCCCCTCATAATATTCTTCATCATTTTCAATCTCCTCATACTATTAATCATTTTCAATCCCCTCATAATATTCTTCATCATTTTCCATCCTCTCGTAATATTCCTCATCATTTTCAATCCGCTCATGATATTCTTAATAATTTTCAATCCTCTCATGATATTCTTCATTTTTTCAATCCTCTCATGGTATTCTTCATCATTTCCAATCCTGTCAGTCTATTCTTCATCATTTTCAATCCTCTCATGACATTCTTCATCATTTTCAATCCCCTCATGAAATTCTTCATCATTTTCAATTCCCTCATGATAGTCTTCATCATTTTCAGTCCTCTCATGATAGTCTTCATCATTTTCAATCCTCTCATGTCAGTCTTCATCATTTTCAATCCTCTCATGATAGTTTTCATCACTTTTAATCCTCTCATGATAGTCTTCATCATTTTTAATCCTCTCAGCATAGTCTTCATCATTCTCAATCCTCTCATGATATTCTTCATCATTTTCAATACCCTCATGATATTATTCATCATTTTAAATCCCCTCATGGTATTCTTCATCATTTCCAATCCTGTCAGTCTATTCTTCATCATTTTCAATCCTCTCATGACATTCTTCATCATTTTCAATCCTCTCATGACATTCTTCATCATTTTCAATCCCCTTATGATAGTCTTCATCATTTTCAATCCCCTCATGATAGTCTTCATCATTTTCAATCCCCTCATGATAGTGTACATCATTTTCAATCCCCTCATTATAGTCTTCATCATTTTCAATCCCCCCATGATAGTCTTCATAATTTTCAATCCTCTCATGATAGTCTTCATCATTTTCAATCCTCTCGTGATAGTCTTCATCATTTTCAATCCTCTCATGATAGTCTTTATCATAGCACTATCTAGGATATTGAGCACTTTTCTCCCGGACAACGCCGAGTACTTTGAAAATCAAGGAGGCCTCATGAGCACTACTGAAATCACTTAGGTATCCTCTCTCCTTCTGATCTGCGAAATAGTCCAAAGGGGAACGAAGATGGCGTTAAAATATTTTCCAAACCTATCACTACAGTAGATCTATCTAGGACATTGAGCACTTTTCTCCCGGACAACGCCGAGTACTTTAATAATAAAGGAAGCCTCCTGAGGACTACTGAAATCACTTAGGTATCCTTTCTCCTACTGATCTGCGAAATAGTCCAAAGGGGAACGAATATGGCGTTAAAATATTATCCAAACCTATCACTACAGTAGCTCTATCTAGGATATTGAGCACTTTTCTCCCGGAAAACGCCGAGTATTTCAAAATCAAAGAGGCCTCCTGAGCACTACTGAAATAACTATTATCGATTCCCCATCCTTTTCAGCGTAGATGCTGTTAAAATATTATCCAAACCTATCACTACAGTAGCTCTATCTAGGACATTGAGCACTTTTTTCCCGGACAACGCCAGGTACTTTGAAAATCAAAGAGGCCTCCTGGGGACTACTGAAATCACTTAGGTATCCTCCCTCCTTTTCATCTGCAAAATTGTCCAAAGGGGAACGAAGATGGCGTTAAAATATGTTCTAAACCTATCACGACAGTAGCTCTATCTAGGGTATTGAGCACTTTTCTCCCAGACAACGCCGAGTACTTTGAAAATCGAGGAGGCTTCATGAGAACTCCTGAAATCCCTTAGGTATCCTCTCTCCTTCTGATCTGCGAAATAGTCCAAAGGGGAACGAAGATGGCGTTAAAATATTTTCCAAACCTATCACTACAGTAGCTCTATCTAGGACATTGAGCACTTTTCTTCCAGACAACGCCGAGTACTTTGAAAATCGAGGAGGCTTCATGAGCACTCCTGAAATCCCTTAGGTATCCTCTCTCCTTCTGATCTGCGAAATAGTCCAAAGGGGAACGAAGATGGCGTTAAAATATTTTCCAAACCTATCACTACAGTAGCTCTATCTAGGACATTGAGCAGTTTTCTCCCGGACAACGCCGAGTACTTTGATAATCAAGGAGGCCTCCTGGGGACTACTGAAATCACTTAGGTATCCTCTCTCCTTCTGATCTGCGAAATAGTCCAAAGGGGAACGAAGATGGCGTTAAAATATTTTCTAAACCTATAACTACATTAGCTCTATCTAGGATATTGAGCACTTTTTCCCCGGACAACGCCGAGTACTTTGAAAATCGAGGAGGCTTCATGAGCACTCCTGAAATCCCTTAGGTATCCTCTCTCCTTCTGATCTGCGAAATAGTCCAAAGGGGAACGAAGATGGCGTTAAAATATTTTCCAAACCTATCACTACAGTAGCTCTATCTAGGACATTGGGCACTTTTCTCCCGGACAACGCCAGGTACTTTGAAAATCGAGGAGGCTTCATGCGCACTCCTGAAATCCCTTAGGTATCCTCTCTCCTTCTGATCTGCGAAATAGTCCAAAGGGGAACGAAGATGGCGTTAAAATAGTTTCCAAACCTATCACTACAGTAGCTCTATCTAGGATATTGAGCACTTTTCTCCCGGACAACGCCGAGTATTTCAAAATCAAAGAAGCCTCCTGAGCACTACTGAAATAACTCTTATCGATTACCAAATCCTTTTCAGCGTAGATACTGTTAAAATATTATCCAAACCTATCACTACAGTAGCTCTATCTAGGACATTGAGCACTTTTTTCCCGGACAACGCCGAGTACTTTGAAAAACAAAGAGGCCTCCTGGGGACTACTGAAATCAGTTAGGTATCCTCTCTCTTTCTGATTTGCGAAATAGTCCAAAAGGGAACGAAGATGGCGTTAAAATATTTTCCAAACCTATCACTACAGTAGCTCTATCTAGGATATTGAGCACTTTTCTCCCGGAAAACGCCGAGTATTTCAAAATCAAAGAGGCCTCCTGAGCACTACTGAAATAACTCTTATCGATTACCCCATCCTTTTCAGCGTAGATGCTGTTAAAATATTATCCAAACCTATCACTACAGTAGCTCTATCTAGGACATTGAGCACTTTTCTCCCGGACAACGCCGAGTACTTTGAAAATCGAGGAGGCTTTATGAGCACTCCTGAAATCCATTAGGTATCCTCTCTCCTTCTGATCTGCGAAATAGTCCAAAGGGGAACAAAGATGGCGTTGAAATATTTTCCAAACCTATCACTACAGTAGCTCTATCTAGGATATTGAGCACTTTTCTCCCGGACAACGCCGAGTATTTCAAAATCAAAGAAGCCTCCTGAGCACTACTGAAATAACTCTTATCAATTACCAAATCCTTTTCAGCGTAGATACTGTTAAAATATTATCCAAACCTATCACTACAGTAGCTCTATCTAGGACATTGAGCACTTTTTTCCCGGACAACGCCGAGTACTTTGAAAACCAAAGAGGCCTCCTAGGGACTACTGAAATCAGTTAGGTATTCTTCTCTTCTTTTTCAGCTGCAAAATTGTCCAAAGGGGAACGAAGATGGCGTTAAAATATTTTCTAAACCTATCACTACAGTAGCTCTATCTAGGATATTGAGCACTTTTCTCCCGGACAACGCCGAGTACTTTGAAAATCGAGGAGGCTTTATGAGCACTCCTGAAATCCATTAGGTATCCTCTCTCCTTCTGATCTGCGAAATAGTCCAAAGGGGAACGAAGATGGCGTTAAAATATTTTCCAAACCTATCACTACAGTAGCTCTATCTAGGACATTGAGCACTTTTCTCCCGGACAACGCCGAGTACTTTGATAATCAAGGAGGCCTCCTGGGGACTACTGAAATCACTTCGGTATCCTCTCTCCTTCTGATCTGCGAAATAATCCAAAGGGGAACGAAGATGGCGTTAAAATATTTTCCAAACCTATCACTACAGTAGCTCTATCTAGGACATTGAGCACTTTTTTCCCGGACAACGCCGAGTACTTTGAAAATCAAAGAGGCCTCCTGGGGACTACTGAAATCAGTTAGGTATCCTCCCTCCTTTTCAGCTGCAAAATTGTCCAAAGGGGAACGAAGATGGCGTTAAAATATTTTCTAAACCTATCACTACAGTAGCTCTATCTAGGATATTGAGCACTTTTCTCCCGGACAACGCCGAGTACTTTGAAAATCGAGGAGGCTTCATGAGCACTACTGAAATCCATTAGGTATCATTTCTCCTTCTGATCTGCCAAATAGTCCTGAGGCGCTCATACCGGCGAATGCCGACATTCCCCCTCCCCAGATTTCGCCTGAGGCGCTCATATGGACGAATGCCGACATTCCCCCTCCCCGGATTTCGCCTGAGGCGCTCACACTTCAACACTGCTCAAAAAAGGAGTAGATAATGGATGGGATCAGGGCATATACGACCCTACCTCAATACTTCTCAAAAAAGGAGGAGATAATGCATGGGATTATGGCATCATGACAACGGAACCGATACGACCCTACCTCAACACTTCTCAAAAAAGGAGGAGATAATGCATGGGAATAGTGCATCATGACAACGGAACCGATACGACCCTACCTCAACACTTCTAAAAAAAGGAGGAGATAATGCATGGGATGAGGGCATCATGACAACGGAACCGATACGACCCTACCTCAACACTTCTGAAAAAAAGAGGAGGTAATTCATGGGATGAGCACATCATGACAACGGAACCGATACTATTCTACATCTACCCTTCTCAAAAAAGGAGGAGGTAATGCATGGGATCAGTGCATCATGACAACGGAACCGATACTACCCTACCTCTACACTTCTCAAAAAAGGAGGAGGTAATGCTCACACCGGCGAATACCGTAACCCCCCCCCCAATTTGGCATGAAAGGAGGAGGTAATTCCTATCATGATAACAGAACGGCCACAGGGAGGGAGGGGGGGGGAGGAATATTAGTGTCTATTAATAATTAAGAAAGAAAGTGTGAGAGGGAAAAATGACAGAAAGGAAAACTGCCACTCTCTGACGTCATGATGACCTGATATAACCGGACACAATTTAGGGCAAGACCGGGTACATCCGGCAAGGGATTATGGGACAGGTGCGGATGTGATTGAGCAACCCTTGTTTCACTACACACTCTTAACGTAGGATTCCTATGTTGTTATTGATGCATCCGGACAGAAGTTATTGGATGATCTGATAGAACCGGACACAATTTAGGGAAAGACCGGGTACATCCGGCAAGGGATTATGGGATGTTTACAATGACTCTGCATTTTTATCGGATTAGTACATAAATACATTAGATTATTTCGAATTTAGTACATAATAACGTTGAAAAAGTCGTGGAAAATACGAAAAAACTGCTACCTTTTGTCGGAAAGTGGTCCGGTTGACTGTCAGTGAGTGAATCGTTATTTGCGATTTTGAGATATTATTATCCCAGGATATGTACGGTGCTGAAGATATACACTTTTTGACATGTCGCCGCTTAGTTTTTGAGGAGAAGCTTCACATACAGACATACATACATACAGACAACTGCCCTTTATATAAGAGATGACGTTCTTGATCTCTCTCGGCTCCATATTTCCTTCAATCCGATTTTTCAACTAATCACATTCTCCCGCCATTGAGATGTTGAGCGCATTGAACTAAATGAACATATCGTTTTTCCAGTTTTGTTTTCACTACAGCATAACGTTTTTTTAACGTTACCCATACAGAACGGTTTAAACTCTAACATCTTCTTTTGTATCTTGTACAACTCCTTTGATGTGTGAATAGTTCAATTGTCAATCACTTTACACGTTGCATCTCCAAGTTTCCATTTTCTGTGTTCTTACTTCTGATGGTTCGTCGCTTATTTCTAGATCTTTTGAAAATCGTGACATCATCATTGTCCACACCTTGGCTGCTTTGCATTCCTCAACATAGGAAGCAATTTTGAACTATAGTTGACCCATGTTTCCATATATGGTCGTGCTTTTTAACGATCTTGGTAAATCTAGCTATTTTCTGATGAACTCATTGCATCTTTGCTCAAACTTTTCAACTGCAGTTAGTAGCACCTAACGCATTTAATTTTCCATTCCTTTGCTATCCTTCGATTTTATAGCTTCGATATCATCCATGAATGCTCTAAATGAGCATTGTCACAGTTTGGAGATCGCAATAGTAATTCTAGTACAAATAACTGATATTGTAGAACCTGCTGCTATCCGTACTTCTCATGAAGTTTTTAGTAGTGCCAATCTTATTTAAACGATCGTAGTATTTCATTATCAATGATTGAGCAGAAATCCATGACTCTCCAACTTATATCATGACCCATATGCCTAAGCGAGATCAAGCCACACATGTCCTTTTAGTCTCTTACTGGATACTTTTCCATATACCAGACGCGTGCTACATGCAGTCTGGGATTCCTGCAATTCAAGCCCTGGAATTGCTGAAATACCGACCTTAGGATACCTAGAATAGCGACCCTGTGATTGCTGGAATACCAACCCTGGGATTCCTCGAATACCGGCCCTCGGATACCTCGAATACCGGTCCTGGGATTCCTCGAACAACGGCCCTGAGATTCCTCGAATACAAGGCCCTATGATTCCTCGAACACCGGCCCGAGGATTCTTAGAATACCGGCACTGGGATTCCTAGAATACAGGTCCTGGGATTCCTCGAATACCGACCCTAAGATTCCTGGAACACAAGGCCCTGGAATTCTTGAAATACCGGCCCTGGGATCGCTGGAACACCGGCCATAGGATTGCTGGAACACCGGCCCTGAGATTGCTGAAATTGCTGGAATACCGGCTTTAGGATTGCTGGAATCTCAGCCCTGGGATTCCTCAAATATCGGCCCCGAGATTCCTCAAATACCGGCTGTGAGTGCTGTAATACTGCCCCTGGGATTGCTGGAACACCGGCCCTGAGATTCCTGGGATACCGGTCCTGGGATCCATTGAACACCCGCCCTAGGGTTCTTGGAATGCCGGCCCTGGAAATCCTCGAACACCAGCTATGCGATTCCTCAAATACCGGTTCTTGTATTGCTGGAATTACGGCCCTGGGATTCCTGGAACACCAGCCCTAGAATGCCTGTAATACCGACCAAAGGATTACTAGAATACCTGCCTTCTGTACTGATTCATTTACGAGCCCATTCTCTTGTACGAAATATTTGCCCTTGTTTGTAACAATCCTGAACGTTTAAAAGTGATATTGGTCAAAATTGTCAAATTACTTTAGCGTTTTCTTGCTTAGGTAGATCCCGTCCGCATTACACCACTTTGCTGTAACATCTTTGTCTCTACAAGAACAACTGTAAACGTAACCATTGGACATTGCTTGTACACTGCTTGTAGCTTACACCCTCGTTACATGGGGAACTTTTAGCTTTTACCTTTTTTATAACATCATCTCAACTTCCTTCATTTTGATGTTGCTCAACCATTGCATAAATGTTTTCTCTTCATTTCTATCTCGATTGCTGTGAACTGATTTTAGATTATCTTCTTGCCCTGCTTTTGTTGTCCACGAACAAATTTTTAACAAACGTAAATCGACTTTTTGTGAAAGTCTTGCGACAGTACACTGTTTTCTTTTTTCTTTGCACTCTTCGTTTTTTTCCTCATTTCATCCATTCAGTTTGCCCTTGACACAATGCCTGTAGACCCACTTTCTCGTTCTCAATCATATTCTTCCACTTTGTTCTTAATGTTCCTGTTTGTTCTTTACCTTTGTTATCTTTACTTCTCTTCTTGGGGGCAACAATTTGAGGTTTCTCATTTGACTGATCTTCTTTCCTTTCCACACCATCCTTTCCCTTTTTCATATAAAATCTCTGCAATTTTCCCCAATTTCTATTTTGCAACAACTATTGATACGTCTGCATCAAATGCTTCATAACTGAATTTCATTGGATTTTCGCCACTCAACTTTTTTTTCTCACTGTATTTATGCTTTTCCATCTCATTGGACCCGTTGTGATTTTCTTCCTGTGAGTTTAGGCTACACGTCTCATAGCCCAAAGACCTGCGTAGTTGAGATACTCAGGTTTTACATACTTTGACTTTGATGGATTCGTAAGCCTCGCTGGGTATTAAAAACATTTTCACAGCAGTTAAATACCTGCTATCCATTGTCATTGTGAATTTCGAGTATCAAGTCATTATCCGTATTAGGTATTTGCGATCTATTGTTCTCCCTTCGTTCCTGTAGATCACAGTGTCCTAATTCTCTGTTTTGGCTTGTTGCAATAAAATTATATAGATCTTAGGCTGCACGCCTTAAAGATCCTTTAGTCTTTTCATGGTACTGTCATACAGGTCATGCTTTTCTCCACCTTGTCTCTTATTTGTTTCCGTTTACCAATAAGTCTTTCCCTGCAGTCGTAGTAAGAAGAAATCATACACTTACTTATTAACACCGGATCCAGCATCGAACATCTTCAGAAAATATATGTGAAATAAAATATGATGAACAATTAAGAAAATAGAAATCATAATTATTAATTCCCATCTTTTTATGAGTGTCAAGATCCTCTTAATCAAAAAAAGTATAAAACAAAATAAACTTTATGCTTAACAATCATATTATTTCTTATAATCTTTTTCTAGTGCTCCTCTTCTCAATAGTATTTTAACCCTATTATTCCTCTTGTATCTTTTTCTCCATGACTTTTGAAAGGTTGAAAATCTTACTATAAAGCCCAATAACTTTTCCTTAAACTTTACACTACTAAATATCAAAACTCATATAATTTATTTAAACAAACTATTTATGAAGCTTTAAAAAAGCATTGGCTGAACAGAGATCAAATATTTTTTTTTGTTGAGAACAGAATTACTATTTTTAGTTTATCTTTTAGCAAGCAATCTTATTATTTTATCGCTTGCAAATGATGGGCACCAATGGATGGATATTCGTCAATTAACTCTGCAACAAGAGGATTCATCAACACGAATGATATGCTCTGACAACAGTGAGATCCACGTGTCTTGTTTCTTTAGATTTGCAGACCAACTTGCAAATATTGTACACTAACAGCTGTGCAGACCCACTTGCATATCTTACATGCGACTATCCTGACAACTGAATGTGCATTGATTAACTCCTTAATGAGAAGACTCATCAACTCGAACAACATGCATAAACAACAGTGCAGATCCACTTGCACTCGTTACTTTCAACAGTGTAGACTCACTTGCATTCGTATCTTCGAATTTGCAGACCCACTTGCAAAACAACACACACCAATAACTTTGCAGATACACTTGCACTCATCATTTTCATCTCCTAACAGAAATGTTTTCACATCTCACTTTAGGTTAAAAAGGAAAGGCGTTTTGCCTAGCTGTTGTGTGGGCTTTATCAAGAGAAAAAAGGCTAAAAATGGTAAATATATATATTGCCAATAATAAAAATATGTTGAGAAACAACATTGATCAAAACAAACTTCTGCATTGCTCTATCTATTTTCAGATAAACAATTATATATGTTTACAACAAATATTCAACTATTGCCACTTTTAGTTTTTTCTCTCTTTATAAAGTCTGCACAACAGCTGGGTGAAACTTTGAGTTTTAGGTCTTCCACTTTTTCTTTTTAACTCATATGTCGGATTTATTTTATCCTTTCATTTGTCGGTTCTTACTTTGAGCGTCTTTAGTGATGCATTTCTAAGACATCTGCACATCTGTTTTGCTGTTTTGCTGTTTTGTTACTCATACCGACAATGTCTCTAACTTATACGATCAGTTATCTAAGAATAGAGACTTGTTGTCCCCCCCCTCCGTTTACAACTCGGCACTAACAAAACCGGATGTTTGATCTGTTAACAACTCGGTCTGTGTTGCAGAAATCAACACAGTTTCATCCTTTATGTGCTGACCAATCAGATAACAAAGCAGTGCAATCAGCAGCAGCCGACTAGACTGTATAAAAACGGGTGTGTCTCTTCACCCATCCCGCAATTGCAGCGTTGCTCCTGGTCTTGATGTTTGAGAGGAGACGCTGTCTCTGGCAAACAACCCTTGCTATATGAATCCGTGCTAGACGAAAAAGCAATTTCACCAGCAGCAGCGGTCCCCCTTTTCTCTCTCTCTAGCTACGTCAATTATAACTGTCATCATCATCTCAGTAACTACAGTGGTTCTTTCCCAACAAATTAATAGCAGCTCAATTCTGTCATCATCATCATCATCATCATCATCATCATCATCATCATCATCATCATCATCATCATCATCATCATCATCATCATCATCACTGTGCGGTAAGGATTCATCCTTTCCTGTTGATTAACAGAATCATAAACTCTTTCCTAATTGTATTATGTTATTTGAAATAAATACCACCTTTATATTTTGTTGCATTTGTTTTTGTCTTCCTTTTTGTTGCTGTCACATTCCTCACACATCTCTTTCTAGGGTCCAATAAATCATTGTTCACACCCAAAGACTGATTATAGTCAGCTAAACCTCATTCTTAATACTAGAAAAAGAACAATTTTTTCTCCCAACCTGGATATGGGAAAACTAAGAAAAACTTTGGTAATTTCTAATCCTTATATATTTTTGCTGTGATAAAATGGTTAGTAATGGCAGAATTTCCCTGAACTTACTCCATCTACTCCTAATTCTTGCAATCACACTAGCACCTGCTTCGCCATGTGCTCCAATGGTATCACCAAGGTTACAAAACTTCGCCATCAAGGTATACTTTCTCCACATCTGAGTTTTCATCCATTTTCATTGTCTTACACTTTTGCACACAAATTGGTTATCCTTTATGAACCTACTAGTAATTACAATGCACGTTTTGTGTACTCAATGATTACAAGTACTACAAAAAATTGAATTGAACCCGACTCCCTTTCTACAACTGAACAGGGGAACTGTCCTTTTTTTTTAGCTTTCCAATATTACAACCACTGATCATCACTTTGGTCTTGGTTCACTTTCAGCTATTGACTTTCCATAGCATTCCTCCAAGTCTTAAACTTAACAAGTAGGTCATTCATTGTTTCACAGGCAAGTACTAAACTATAAGCATACAGCATCTCTTCCTGACAACTCGTACGGAACTTTCTGGACACAAATGAAAAGCAACGGACTCGGTACAGAACCCTGATGTACTCCTACTTTAACATTAAAGCTATCACTAAATGTGCTGTTAATTTTAACACGACTGTGAGTATTGCTTGAACAACCATCACCAACCACTCGTTTTTCCCTAGTTTACTCAAAGCTACTAGAAAACTTCTCTTGGCACTCTGTCAAAGTTTTTCTCCAGATCTAAAAAGGTAGATAAATATTTTGTCCAGGCATAAAACCAAACTGCAGTTAATCTATGCTTAATTGTCTTCTTATTTGCTATTCAATTATTCTTTCAATCACTTTCACGGCTTGATACATCAAGCCTCTGTAATCACCTCTATCTAGTGCTTCCCTTTTACCCTTGTAAGAATTCACAATTGTACTAAGTTCCCAATCATTCGGGATAATCTCTTCTTTTATGATCTGATTGTTCAAGTCTGTGATCGTCTCAATGTCTGTTTCACCTGCAGCCTTAACATTTCTGCAACAATGCTTGAGGGTCCTGCAGTCTTACCATCCTTCATCTTAAGCACAGCTTCCAATACCGTTTCTTTCTCAATTCTTATAACTGGACCAGATACTGCTTTAGCAACTTCTAGATTTTCATGATTTCATGAAAAGTTAGTATTCACCAATTTCTCATATTGGCATTTCTAAGCATTCCTCTTGTCCTGTTCATTTGTTGATAGCACTCCATTGTCATTGTCATAACAAAATCCATATTGACTTTGCCATATGTTTGGCTATCCTGAATACTTAATTCTTTTTCGTCATCCCTTCGTAGTATATCTGGAAACAGTGCAAATATATGTGCAAAATAAAATTGTGTTTTTCAAAGTAAATTTTTGTAATTTTGTTTTTTTACTGAATTTTAAATTCTAAAATAAAATGTGATTACATCAGTAACATTTTTATAATTAAAAAGCATTTATATGTATTTGAATTTCTGTCAGCCTTCATTATCATGTTATGAGTAAATTCGTCCAAATTTAAGTAAATAAATCAGAACACAAATTGGGTGAAATTGATGACGTCATCATAAAGATTCTAACACCCTGAGTGGTTTTTGAAAAATTTTGACCATTATGAAAGTTCTAAATCTTAAGACACCTGGGTACAAATTATGATGTCATCAATATTTTTTATGCAAAATCGTTTCCCCATGAATAATCTATGTATGTGCCAAATTTTGTTGTCATAGCAGGTTAAGAAGGGAGTGAAGGCTCTGAGAGCTCTCATCTCTGCTTACAAAGCGCCTAGAAAGTCAAAGTACAATACGATTAAACAATACCATGCATAAATTTTTTTACTCACCAAATCTCAGAGAATTATCTAATTATAATTTAATTGTCAGTAATTATTAAAAAAAGTATATAATTTATAAAAAATACATTTTTTTTAACTAGCAAATATATGCTCCCTTTGATCGCATATTTTTGCTATGCTGGGAGGATTATATAATTGTGAAAGAACTACATAAATACGTAGTTAAAACAAAACTATTTGTTTTGGACTATTAAAATAATTTCCACCCCTAGTGATAATGTTTACCCATTCATTTATTTAATTTTTATTATTGCTTATGTTTGAATTCATGTTTTGAAACACATAAATCTGTGATGTCACACCAAAACTATAATTAGTTTGTTAAGGTAATGTTTGGAGCTGTATTTATAGCACAGTCCAAACAGATCAGCTGATAAAACCGAAACCTGAAGGGTTCGGTTTCGATTTACGGTCATGGTATTAGCTTTATTTGTTGGGAAGTTATTATTTACTATTAATACAATATTCTTCATTTCTTAAAGTAGTTGAGCTCTCTGATATTTCGAAATGTATTTATTACGTTTAAAAAAATGTGACTGACGGACGGACGGACGGACGGACAGACGGACAGAATCTCTATTTATATAAAGTTTAGCAACTAAGCGATCTTCAAAAGAGTGAAAGTTTGATAGAATCTAAGTTTGGCACCAAATCAATGTACATGAGCAGTAACGTTTTTGTTTTGTTTTTTAATACTTTGTTTTTGTTACTGTTAAAAGCATGTGTATATCATTTTTGCAGCAATATTTAATAAGAGAATTGTAATAAAACCCAAAATGCTTTTGGTGTTGTTGAAATAAATGGGATTGCCACCTTCCTTCCATGTGTTCCAAAGTAGATACTTTGAAAGCAACTTTAGTCACACAAATTTACATGTTGGCATGTTCCAAACAAACCTAACCACATCTTTATTTACCCCTCTTTGTCTCAACTCCATCCTTACTACTTCCTTACATGTTTTCCTTGACATTCCTCTGTAAACTAATCCTGATATCTCAACTGTTCTACCTCTACTAATCCATCTATTCTTTCAGTCTCCTGTTCTGCACACATCTCTCTACGCTGTCCAGATTTAATCTTCCTCTGAGATCATCAGATCTAAGCCTATCTTTAAGACTCACATTACACATCCATCGTATCATTCTAATATCATTTCTCTCCATGCAACGCATGTCCTCAACCCTCATCGGCCAGCTTTCATTTCCATACATAATCCCACCGTGTACACATACTTCCCTGGGTCGACCTTGATAACGCTCTGCTGATTAGTAATGGCAGAAGTTCACTGAGCTTACTCCATCCACTCCTAATTCTTGCAATCACACTAGCACCTGCTCTTCTCTGTGCTCCAAAGGTATCATCAAGGTAACAATAGCTTCTCCATCCAAATATACTTTCTCCACATCTGAGTTCTCATATATCTCCATTATCTTAAATGTCTTGTACACAAACGAGTTATCACCTACCAACCTAGCAGCAACTCCACTGTACTTTTTGTGTACCCAATGCTTACAGGTACTACCAAAATATTGAGTTTCCCTCTACTCCCTTTCCACAAACTGAGAAGGGGAACTTTTCTACCATAATCATTTTAATCTAAGTCGACCATTATATGGTAAGAATTGGCAGCAATATTTTATAGAATTTTAAATAATCAGTAAATTTGCATAAATTTGTAAATACCATTCTTCGTAAATATCTAAAAATGAATCTGACTGAAAATTCTTGGAATAAAATGTTTAAAACAATCATGTAGAAATCATTTTGATAGAAGAAATATTTTCTTCGAGCATTCATTTTATCAAATTCCATTTAATGAATTAAAAATAATGAAACAAAAATGGATAATGGATCAATTTGCTTTTAAACATTTTATTGGGGAAATTAAAATCTTCGCTGATGTGCAAGTATTTATTTTAATATTAGTTTGAACAGGCATGCGCATGATTTCCAATGCCTTTTTCAAAGCAATTAAAGTTTATTTAAAATGTAATATATTAGCTACATAGTTGCTCAGGAGTCTTTTTACTTTCATTTTTGCTATACTCATTACCCCTCCCCATTTTTCCTTTTCTCTTAGTTTCTTGTAAGAAAATATTAAAATAATTCACTGAAAGAATACATGTCATTAAAAATTGATTTTGCAATACAATTGATAGAACATCTTACGAAATGTTAAAATATAAATCCCATAAATACTTTCAAGTTTGCTTTTTTAATGAAGAAATAGCCACAATAAGAAATACAATAATAAAAACAGTTATTGCATGTCGGTCCTTTTCCTATTTTTTAAATGAGATTTTTGTGAAGTTTAATTGAATTACCGTATCATTTAAGCATTATATTAATTGAATTAAATTATATAAATTTATAACCAAGTTTATAAAAAGTTAATTTAAACAGTCACATGTGATTTATCTCAGACAGATTCTAATTTGTCTGATAATTTTATTAAATAGATGAAATATACTTTCTTGAAAAAAAGGGAAAACATGGAAAATGAAAATTGGATCAGAAATCTGAAAAATCATTTTCATTCTAGGTAGATTTGACTCAATAATTGAAACAATATTTTAACTGTAGTCCTAAAAATATCATTTTTTGTATTGTTTGGTTTAATAAACATACCGATTGTTGGAATAAAACATATGCTTATTATTAAGATTCAGCTATGTTGAAACTTAACGATTTTATTTACATCAAAACAAGTAAAATTGAAGAGTAAACTCAAGGGAGATAATAAATATCAAACCACATTCGGTTTGAAAATTAAAAATTAATCAAAAGTTTGTGTATTTATTTCTCATGCCTCGTTGAGCATATCTGGTTTTAATCAATAATCTTGTGTCAATTTTAAAAGAAGAAAAAACAATTTTACAGAATATAGTTTGTGCACCATGTTAAAATAATGATTTATTCTGCAAGAATTCATTCATAACCAGCAACAATTCTTCAAAATAAAGACCATCATTGTGACAACGACCATTTGCCAATAACCTGCAAGCTTTCGGATTTGGTAAAAGTTCCAATCTTTCGGCTTTGAATTGAAAATTTTTTTACATCCTTCTTCAACTTCATTGAAACACTCAAATCTGCGACCCTTCAAATCTAAGCATAACAGGTCAAAGGATCCTATTTCAAACTTAAGTGCTATAGACAAAAAAGATATTGTTATTTTAACCTTAACCTTGACAGACATTGCTATTTCATAATTAAGCGTCACCAACGAATGAAAATACCATTTAAAACTTAAGTATAACAGATCACAGAGAAATGCTGTTTCGAAAATTAGCATGACATAACGATGCAAATTCTTTTCAATACTTAAGCCTGTTGAACTAACGATAATGTTTTTCAATATCTAAGCGTGACAGTCTGACTAAACAGCATAATAAGTCTTTTACAGAGATGTGCGACCGCATCTGGCAAATCCTGATTTTACCGACAGAATAAACGGTAAAGTGTTAAACAAAGAGAATAAAGTCATCTCTTATCCTGCTTTTCGCTTTTTCAGAAAATTGAAGAAATTTCCTCCCACAAGAAACTCAGTTAAAATACACAAACGATTCATCTGTAATTAATCAATTCCTGGCAACAGATGTTTTGCTACGAAATTAATAAATATTTAATTATCCGAACAATAAAGCTTTAGCATTTTTACGCAGAGTTTAAAACATTTTAAAGATACGAATGAACAAATAAGCAAAGAGAGTTCTTGATGAGGACAGTTTCATGTTGCTAATCCGAAGATTATTTATAAAGATAGATCTATACTAATATAAGAGACATATGCCTGTCTTTGTGTGTGTGAGTGTGTGCGTGTATGTGTGTGTGCCCAATAATTACATTTAGGGTATTAGTCCGAGAAATCTGAACTTTTATAAGAATTATCTTGTTCCTATATTACATAGTAGTAGCCGTGTTGGAGTGAAAAAGTTTAGAGTCAAAAGAAAAGTCAGAAGGGAATACCGGCAGAAGTTATGCAAAGAACGTGATTTCCAGGCGAAGCCATCTTTCTCCCTCTTAGCTGGCGAGATTTCAACAAAGAAAGGCATGTGTTCGTACTGCAATAAAATGGGGACATCGCGCATGGAGGGCTGATATAGTGAAACAAGTTGTCTCCTCAATGTTTTCTGTGTTTAAATAAAATAAACCTTTTATACATGAAACGACAAGTATCGGCGTGGTTTTGTATCAACAGGCGAAAAACAACTTGAGTTCACAACGACAATGGCGGCGACCCTGAGTATAAAGGATTTATACACCCGTCAGTAAGGTGTAGTGCAACATTTACGATTTGGTGCTGTGACTTGGCCATTTCAACCAGAAATTAGTGAATGTATCGCGATCATGAGCCAGAAAAAAGAAGGGGACAGACAGAGAAAGAAAGACACAGAGAACAGTCCTGTCGACAGTAAGAGAAAGAAGGAAGAGATGGGAATGAGAAAAAAGAACGGAATTAAGTAACTTCTATTTCAAATCATGCACTCTTAAAAGGAAGAAATAGGAACAAAAGACAAAGACATGTATAGGTAATACTTTTAATATTGTGAAAATATCCCCTCCAATTTATAAAGAAAAGAATTGACAAAAAAGAGGGCAGAGAAGAAAGAAAAATAAAATGAGACGGTTAAACACATGAATGGACATAAAAACACACATAGACACACTGGCACAGAAGACACACGTTGTGAAACACACACCCACACACACATAAAAATATAGTAAAAATTTAAAATGAAGGAGATATACTAACACAAAATTTAAACACCCTGTTGTTCTGTCTGAACAAAAAAACATGGAAAGAAAGAGAACTGTGTAAGTTTATTTAATTTGCAGTAGCACACAAGAGTTGATGCACGCACACACACCATGAAATCCCCACAGCTATCTATCTGGAAAACGCAGCTGTCAAACCTGACATTGTCATATGGAACAAGGGAGAAAGAGTGGCAACTTTGGTTGAGGTCAGTGTCCCTAATGATGGGGGCCTAAACAGAGCTGAAAGGGAGAAAATAACAACATATCAGGGTCTAATGTATGATATGAAAAGAAACTGGAACCTCAAAGAGATCTCCATCATTCCAGTTATCATAGGAGCCACTGGACTCATGAAGAAGAATTTGAAAAAAGTATTTAGCAAGTATACCTGGTGAACCAAGTGCAAGAGACATCCAAACAACTGCACTAAAGGGAACAGCCAGAATCCTGAAAAGAGCTCTCGGTTGGAGTCTGTAAATAGCGGGTGATAGTATAGCATTTGGAAGAATGCCCCGTCCCCAGCAAATGAATAAAAATAAAAATTTAAAAAAAGAGAAACACACACACACAGAAATGAACACTTAAAAAGAAAGAGGATACACTTGTTTTGTTTATTTCGTTTTGTCTGACGCTATAAAACTTCTCACACCTGACAGTATCCTATATCTCTACAAAGCCACCATCCGCCCATGCATGGAGTATTGTTGTCACATCTGGGCTTGTGCACCATCCACTAGTCTCTCCCTCATGCCAGAGAGCTTTCTACTCCAATAGCTTATTTCATCGGGCTGCCGGCCTTTGGAACCCTCTCCCTGCTCCCTGTTTCCCCGACTGTACCGACATGCAGAAATTTAAAACTAATGTAAAAAAGCATCTCGATGCACAGCTCCCAATTTAGGATGCCCCCCCAAACTTTCACCCTAATTCTCAGTAGCCCCTTACGTCTACAGTGGCAACTCGTCTTGTTTGGGGTGAACTAAGTTGAAAAAAAAAAAATTTTGAAATTATTGTTATAAAAAATAATGCAGAACTGCCCGGGCGTCTTTTTTCTTTGATTTTTGTTTCGATTTTAATGCTGTTTTTTTATTTTATTTTACTAATTTAAGACATATCGAACTTTGAAAGTTGAATTTAATTATCCTTTGATCATTAAGTTATTAATTGAACCAAATTGTTATAAAACTTCAAGTAATTTTGTTAATATAATTTTGTTTTAATCTTTTCTACTTTTAAAAGTATTAGATGTAAATGGCTTCCCAAACTTCTAATCTTATATGAGGATTTTCTAAGAATTTTAAAGCTAGAAATCACTTTCTTTTCGACAGTTTAACGGCTTCCAAATCCCTTTTAAATTTTAAAGGGTCACGGAGTAATTCATTATTTTTTCAAATATTAACAAACAATCAAAATAAATTGCTTATTACGAAGAAACCAACATGTATTCTGGTTGATTAATTTTCGCAATTAAATTATTTTTTAAATAAGATTTCGTTTCAGTATTTTATGCTATTAAAAACATAATCAATTAATAATAAATAAATAAAATATTAATGTCAGTTAGAGACAAGAAACACACACACAGATACACGAGAATTCACTAACATATATGCAGACGTCACAACTATCTATGGCAGCCCTTCGAAGAGCATTAATGGTCAAGATCTTACTGACACTCTCTCTCTCTCTCTCTCTCTCTCTCTCTCTTTCTTCCAGCTTGAAGCACGTGGTGAAATAGGAGAAAAAGCGACTCTTTTCTTTCACCCTCAACGCTCGGATCCTCATTTCTGCCCAGTTGAAATGAATGTCTCTCTTCTTCTTTGATAAGCTCCTATGACTTACTTTAACTCTAGACCTGAAATAGAAAACATCAAATCTGTTAGGTCATTCTACCGCCCAGAAAGTACCTCACCCCTGATGCTATCCTCCACCTAAGAGCCTGATACACCCAAAGATGGGGAGGTACTGCTGTCATATCTGGGGAGGTGCCGCTCGAAGCACTCTTTTTTACCTTGACAGAGTACAAAACCGACTTCACAATCTAGTGGGGAATAATCACTTCATTTCACTACAGCCCCTTTCACATAGAAGAGATATTGCTAGCCTCTCTCTACTGTATCTTTATGTTCATGGTAGCTGCTTGACTGATCTCCAATCCCTTACCCCCCCCCTTGTAAAACATTCACAGCAAGAACTCGCCTAGCAACAATGAACTTTTCTTTCTCTCTCTCTCTTTACTAAAAACAAAAACAAAATATTCATGAACAAAGTGTTTTCCTAGAACATCCCATCTATGGAACAAAATACCACGAGTCTGCTTCCCAGCCGACTACAACATGGTTGTCCTCAAGTCTAATGTAAACAAATACTTGTTGAGCCGTCCTCTTGGATAATCAATTCCTCTTAAGTAATCTTCTGCCCATTTCACTCATTATTTCAAATCCTCTTGCAGTGGCGATCATCATCTAATTGCTAAATCTCTGTAACCCTTAAATAAAAAAACAAAAAAAACAAAAGGGCACGTGAAACGGATTTTAGCCATGGGAGGAAATCACCCAGAGATGGTGTCTTGATAAAAGCACTGGTCTCCATCACCTCACTGGGCAGGCGTCAGTAAGACATTCGCCCAGAAAAATCTTGCCTCAAATAAGGAAATGACTTACAAAGAAAATCAGTTAAATTTCAGTTTAAATGTTGGTAGCTTGTGTGGAACATCTAGTGAGATTGTTGAGTTTATTGAGCGAAGATGTAGTGACCTGTGTTGTTTTTAATAAACCCGTTGGGAATCTGCTAGAATGATTGAGGTAAAAAATGCAAGATATAAAAGCTGTATTGGATTGGTAATGAAAAGGGAACCGATGGTGTTGGTATTGATTTATAAAATCGGGAGACCTATGTTTTGAGGCATTTCCGTCCGTTCGTCCGGATTTTTCTCCGCAAGCATCCATTGAATTTCTCTGAAATTTTGCATGAAGTTGTAACTTTGGTCAGGTTAGAAAGTGACATTCTCCGATTTTTGAAAAAAAATCTGGTTAGCCCCCAGGGGGGTCAAAAAGCCCCGAAATGGCAAAAAATGACATTTTTTGCCCCATAACTTTTCATCCATCAATTCAATTTCTCTGAAACTTGACCAAAATGTGGAGGCAATTGTTCCTATTAGAAAATAAGTATCGCTGACCTTGGGAAAAGTCTGGTTCGCGCCCCCAGGGGGTCAAAAGCCCCTAAAATGGCAAAAAATGACCCTTTTCTCCCATAACGTTTGATCCATCCATTCAATTTTTCTGAAACTTGGCCAAAATGTAGAGGCAATTGTTCTGGATATAAAATGAGCATCCTTGACCTCAGAAAACTTTTTACACTCGCCACATCGAGTCACATACAGACGGGGACCACGCACGCGCGGCTTGTTTTTATTGCAAAGACATGGGTAGATAAAGTGATTAAAGTTAATTGTGTAAGTGAGTAAATCATACTAATGAAGTTGATTTTGAAGGTGAGAAAATTTTCACACTTATATATGTTTATGCACCACAATGTGGCTTGAGTGAAGATGTTAAAGATGAGTTTTATGACAGGCTTATTGCAAAAATAAGTAAATAGTAAAGTTGATGAGGCGGACGCAGGAGATTTGAATGGTCATGTTGGAAAGGTGATTTTGGGGGTGTGCATGGAGGAAATCGATACAGAAGTTGAAAGAATTTTAGAATTTGGTCTTGCAATGGACATGTTGGTTGCTAACACCTTTTTTAGAAAAAAAGAAAGCCATCTTGTTACGTATGAATCTGGTACAGCAAAGACTCAAGTAGATTATAGTTGGTTAGGAAAAGGGACAGAAAAATTCTAAGTGATGTGAAAGTAATATCTGGTAAAGAAATCGTGACACAGCACAAAGCGGTTATTTGCAATTTAACACCGAAGAAAGCTCATGAGATAAGAAAGAGTGCAGTGGTAATCAGACGGTGAAGAGGAAGACATGTAGCAATATTTAGATGCGGGTGCATAAAAATAAGGAAATTTGCCACGTGTTTAAAATGAAGTAAAAGAATGGAAACTTCCATTAGAAGTTAAGAGAAGAACGATAGCTAACGTGTACAGGAAGTTGCATCATCGGCAGAAGTCCAAAGTGAAACGTAATGAGGAAGAAAAAAAAGTCTTTTTCATTGGAAGATTAGTTAATTGGGTTCATTCACAGTTCTCAAAACTCCGTCTTCGTTACCCCCCTTTCAGGTGGGGAGTGGGAGATAAAAAAACTGACAGGTTCTTAAGAGATTAAAACATCAAGATGCATGTATCATTAAGACACAAGTTTGTTGGAGTTTTTTCTTTTATGTTATTTATTATATTACAAGCAAGGAAGAAAGACAGAAACTTCGGCTGTCATATCATCACTGCGACTTCAGCTGGTTCTGTCGACGAAATGAACTATTGACAAACCGTGTGGGAAGCATACCCTCTAATAAATCTTAGTACTTAATATAGCAAAATGAGCAATGCACACCCTCAAAACCACCAGCGGTCTTTTCAACATGACCATTCAAATCTCCTGCCACAACTAACTAGTTATTGCAATAAGCCTGTCATAAAACTCATCTTTTGCATCTTAACTCAAGCCACATTGTGGTGCATGGGAAGTTTGAATTACCTACTAGACATCATCCTCGATTGTCTTTGGTCTCTCTGTAAAAGGGTTTTTCAGGAAAACCTAACATGAGGATACTTTACTTTACAAGTAAACCCTGACCAAATATTCAAAATAACATAGTATTCGAAGCCCAAATAAGATCTCGTCGATTTGGCTATACACCAGCTTATACGTGGAATGGTGCACCTTCTCCTAGTGATGTTACCTCAAGTAACAGCACTTAGCTGGATATTCCACCAGGCCAGATGAATTCTTGTCCTGGAATCCGGTTCGACCAAGAGACCAAAAGAAAGATATACTATAACATAATCAATAAGTCAATTGGGGAGAGGAAAATTAATGTTCTTAACTTCTTTACTAACTCAACGCTTGAGAGCTAAAGGAGTACTTTATTGGAACAGACGAATACCTATGTATCTCATATAGAGATCAAGTGTTAACCCCAGGAATGTGCCCCTTGATTTCTGAGAACTTTGACTGAAGTAAAATGAAACAAAAAAAAGGAGGAACAATCTGACAAAAACAAACAAGTTAAAATAGTACACGTTATGGTTAAGTTTACTACATCATTGTATACAATTTCAGTATGTTGGCACTATCAGCGATGTTTCTTACAACATTCAATACATGGTGCGATAGATACTGTAATGTTTAAAAGTATGCATTCAGCTAAATACGTATGAAATGGTGAGCCCGGCCATATAATGGTAAAAGAGGCTTTAAGATAACAGAAGTAACTTTCCTGGTTTTCTCTTTGTGAGACATTTTAGTATAATAAGTATGAATCGCGTATCATGATTGAAATTAAATCTCGTATGAAAGTCTACATCTCAGTTTGACATTATCAAGATCTCAATGTATAATCTCCTTCGCTTGCATTAAAGTGTGCCTATCTAATTATTTTCAATGAAGGCTTGTCATCTGCTTGTAATGAACTTTGTTTTGTGAGTAGGATTTTAACTACTAAAAGATTGACACTGGAGGCCTTTATTATGCTTATTTTGGCTCCACTGTCTAAAGTTATGTTGAGAATGTGTCGATTATAATAAGCCTTGATCTTTGGAAATTAGGGGGATGTTGTTGTAACGACATTAACCCTGGTCGGGTTGAGCCAGTTTCTTTGCTAGTCTGCACTCCATCTTGAACCATGGTCATCTTGAGTAAGTGTAGCCAGTTTCTTCACTATTCTGCACTACATCTTGAACCATGGTCATCTTGAGTAAGTGTAGCCAGTTTCTTTACTAGTCTGCACTACATCTTGAACCATGGTCATCTTGAGTAAGTGTAGCCAGTTTCTTTGCTAGTCTGCACTACATCTTGAACCATGGTCATCTTGAGTAAGTGTAGCCAGTTTCTTTGCTAGTCTGCACTACATCTTGAACCATGGTCATCTTGAGTAAGTGTAGCCAGTTTCTTCACTATTCTGCACTACATCTTGAACCATGGTCATCTTGAGTAAGTGTAGCCAGTTTCTTCACTATTCTGCACTACATCTTGAACCATGGTCATCTTGAGTAAGTGTAGCCAGTTACTTTGCTAGTCTGCACTCCATCTTGAACCATGGTCATCTTGAGTAAGGTCTCACTAGATGGCTAACCAATCGTGATTATATCGTCGAAGGACGATCACCTGTGGACCTGAGAGCTCAGCCAAGTCTTCCTTGATGATTGCTGTCCAGATTCTCAGCTGTCCATCCAGGAAGAGAAATAGGGAAGATTACGTTGCAAATTAATTCTCTCTCTAAGCAACAAGCACATATAGGTTATCGGAATATTCATAGGCATATTCTGGCAGGACTCATAAATTTTCGGAATCTACTGATGCTAAAATATTTTATCTTTCTGCTTGTTTACATGATTTCATTATTTGCGTATTTCATAGTATCTAGGTTGGCAACTGGTAGAATTCTTATGCTTTTTGAAGGCCGGACACAGTTACTTTGTTTTATTGTTGGATCGAGCCTCTTCCAATAGACTGTTCAGGGCCTGAGAAATGTTTAATTTAAAACGTCACAAACGTCCGGTTTCTATTATTGTTTTATAAGAGTATACAAGATTTTGTGAGTAGACGTAGCTACGTTAATGAAATAACATTTTGTGAGAATGGTAGCATTTTGTATCGGATTCAGGTAATTTACTCTGTCTTGTTTTAGGAGATTGTCTTTGACAAAACTTGTCAGATGTTGGAATAAATCAGGTTTCTCATTTGGTTCAAAATCGATATTGTCAAAGGCTGACAAATGTGCCTATATTGACCGGAATAGAAAATGCGAGGATATCGTTTGCTAAAGATGTGGATTTTATTGAACAGTAATTTGTGATTTGACTCAACATTAATTCCAAATAATTGACTTTTTGTGAAGCTGCGAATTGCAAAGGTACCGCTGATCTCTTCTATGGTTTCTAGTAGTGTTCTTAGTAAAAAAAAAGTTAGGATCTAAAGATATAGTTTGGTCTATGTTTAGTTTTCAAGTTTCGAAGGTTGAAATATTTTTCTTTTTTCAACAATGACCACTATTTTGGTGCATAGATTGTCAAAATGTTTTAAACATGTCGCTGAAAAACACAATAATTCCAATATAGTAGTTATAAGTATAAACTGTCTCCGTCCTTCTAGATATGCTAACGGCTCTCTGTCACTAGGACTATGGAGGGGTGATTATTAATTGCAGCAACAAAGCCAAAGTTAAGAAAGTTGTTAGACAAGAGGAAATTTGTGTTGTATAAATCACGAGCCAAGTGATAGCTTAGTGAAAATAAATAAGCAGCTAATATCTAGCTGAAGACATGCGAATATATTGATAATGAACTAGTCGAGTGTTAAAAAAATAAGTCTGACAGAAAATAAATTCTTTGAATATTTTCAGAATATTTGGAAATAACTTTCAGCAAGATATTTTCAAGAATTATTAAAGAGAATGATGAATATTTGATCTGCACTCATTATGGCTCTTGGAGATTTCTTTGATGAGATTAGGATATAATTAAATTAATTATTTATTATTAGATTAATATTTCTTCATTTATAGTGCATTACGTATACATAATGTGAAAGCTATGTATCTATATATACTTATATGATAAAGATAAACGTCTTTGTATCTGTATGTTTGTCTGTACATCTATAAGAATAGAAACGATTTCATGAAATTTGGAACATAGATAGTAGACATAAAAGGGAGTGTAATGTGTCACGTTGGATTTATTTGTGAGGGACCCTTTCCCAATCAAAAGCGCGATGAAACAGGAGTGCGTACTCGTCCTGGCACTCTTTGGCATTTTCTTCTCTCTGTTGTTGTCCTACGCCTTCAACAAGTCAGAGGATAGAGTGTAACTCCATACCAGAAGCAGTGGTAGCCTTTTCAACTATGCCCGCCTTCGAACTAAGACCAAAGTGTGGAAGGTACTTATACACGAGATGCTCTTTGTTAATTATGCAGCACTCGTGACACACTCTGAAGAGGCATTGCAGCAACTTATCAACTGCTTCGCACATGCATGCAGAGTGTTTGGCATGACCATCAGCCTACAGAAGACTACCATTCTCTGCCAAGATGTAAGCAGTACCCCAAACATCACAATTGGCGACTACATCCTCGAGGCTATCGAGGACTTCACATACCTCGGCTTCACCATCTCCAGCAATCTCTCCACAAATATATCGGCAAAACGGCAACAGCTATGGTTTGCTTGACGAAGAGAGTCAGGAATAACAAGATCTTGACCACTAATACCAAGATGAAGGTGTACTGGGTCTGCGTGCTCAGCACACTGCTCTAAGACAGTGAATCTTAGGCCCTCTACTCCCGCCAAGAGAACAGACTCAACACCTTCCACCTGTGCAACCCCAGGAGAATCCTAGGAATCACCTGGCTTGACCACATCAGACGGAAATCCCGAGCATGTTTTCTCTGCTCACCCAACGACGACTCTAGTGGCTTGGTCATGCTAGGCGAATAGACGATGGGAGGATCCCAAAATAGTTTTTATGGCAAACTCGCAACCGGCTCCAGATCTATGTTACAAGGATGTCTGCAAGAGAGGTATAAAGGCAGGCGGCATGAACCCAACAGGCTGGGTGTCTGTTGCTGAAGATCGCAGTCGCTGGAAAAGAGCTGTAAAGGCATGCTGCAAGAGGAGTAAAGAGAGGAGAGACCAGTAGTGGAGGAAGAAGAGAGGGCACAGACACCAGTGGGCTGTAACAGAGCTATCCCAACCAGACACCACCTACATCTGTGACAACTGCAACAGAGTATTTCAATCCAGAATAGGCTTGCACGGTCACAGTAGATGCTGCAATTCGGCAATGGACAAATCTGAGGCACAGACAGACGGATGGCAACATATATATATATATATATATATATATATATATATATATATATATATATATATATTTATATATATAATAATATTTATAAATAAATATGAATTATTTATTACCTAGAGACATCGATGTTTCATGCTTACGCAATCTTCAGTGCAGGAAGCTAATTCCCGACGGTCGACGCACACGAACTCCGATCACAAATCGCCACTAATTTGCAGTCTAGAGAGTTACCAGTTGGCCACCAGAAATTAGCTTGAAATTTAGGAGGAATTTAACTTTGTAAATACTAAGTCAGCGTGTATTCACAGCAAGTGGTGAAGAGTGATCAACAACAACAACAAATCGTGTTGGATCTCACGATGAAGCTGGTAGTACTGCTTGTTATTAAATTCACTCAGAGTGGCCAACCTTAGTAAAAGGGGGCTATATAATAATATTTATAAATAAATATTAATTATTTATTACCTACAGACATCGATGTTTCATGCTTATGCAATCTTCAGTGCGAGCGCAAACTCCGATCACAAATCGCCACTGATTCGCAGTCCATGGAAAATGAAAAAAATATATAATAGAAAGTTAGATTAAAATAACCATGTCTTTATTCATTTCTAAAAAGATCTATTTCTTGACGAACCGTTTCATTAACACTTAGACAGCCAAAATACAGAGTTATATATTTTGTTTTTTTCTATGAGTATAAACTCATCAGAAGCAAAGGCCAAAAAATCGTGTCCGAAACAAACAAACAAGAATAACAAAACTCACATTAGAGCATTTATATATGTAGGTTCAATTAGGAATATAAGTTTCTGTTTATTTTCATGAACGCCATATTTGACAAAAATTGCGTATACTTTCCTAAAGTTTGAAATTCTAAATTAGATTGTAAAAATAAAATGTGTATATATATATACATTTCTATGTAATTATTTTTATAGGTGATTATTGAGCTTACAATTGTTTCACTTCCTAAGTGATTAAGATGCAGAAATCTGCATTATTAGTCGTCCTAAACTTCAAAGGCCGAATTTTTCGTTAATATATACATTAATTTTATACGTACATAAAAGTAATCCATGGACACGTGTTCTTGGCTCACAGCCGTCAGCAGCATGGCTAACTTACACAGAGATCGAACCCTCGATGTTGATGTCTATAGTCCAGCGTTCTACCACTGGGCCAAGACGCTCTGTGTAGAAATATGTACGATTTTCATCACCCAAGTATGTATGTATGTATATATATATATATATATATATATATATATATATATATAAAAGTAATCTATAAAAGTAATATATAAAAGTAATATATATATATATATATATATATATATATATATATATATATATATATATATATATATATATTAACGAAAAAATACGGCCTTTGAAGTTTAGGACGACTAATAATGCTGTTTTCTGTATCTTAATCACTTAGGAAGTGAAACAATTGAAATAATAGTAAGCTCAATAACAACGAGCTGAAAATCACCTATAAAAATAATTACATAGAAATGTATATATATATATATACACATTTTATTTTTTACAATCTAATTTAGAATTGCAAACTTTAGGAAAGTATACGCAATTTTTGTCAAATATGGCGTTCATGAAAATAAACAGAAACTTATATTCCTAATTGAACCTACATATATAAATGCTCTAATGTGAGTTTTGTTATTCTTGTTTGTTTGTTTCGGACACGATTTTTTAGTAGTAGAACGCTGGACTATAGACATCAACATCGAGGGTTCGATCTCTATGTAAGTTAGCCATGGATTACTTTTATGTACGTATAAAATTAATATATATATATATATATATATATATATATATATATATACGTGTTGTGTGTGTATAGCTGTATGTACCCGACGTAGGTAGAATGCCTACATATGATTAGTAATATTTAATTTAGTAACGGTTAAGTTACTACATACTAAATTACTACGCATTGGAATAAGTAAAATAAAGAATGTAATTAATAAGAGTGTGTGTGTGTGTGTGTCGTAAAGGGCAAGACGCAAGAAAGAAATGTATGAAACATATGCATGTATTTTTTTTGTAAATACGAAATGCAATTAGAATAAATATATCGCCATAATACTTGACTAATTATATGTTTAGAAAGATATTTTCGAAGCGTAACTTTAAAGGGATAAAAATACTTGCGACTTTCTTACAGCCATCGTGACGAACATGTATAATAACATGTATAATAAATAAAACAAGATTTGTAAAAAAGTAAAATAAAGTAAATTCGTATGAATCAGAATGGCACAACTTTGTTTACCGGTTTGATTCTGTTGTCGGCATTCTTGCAGGAGGGACCACGTAATGGTTGCCAACATCCTAAGTGAAAGTGGTATTATGGAATCGACTGAATTCGAACCTGGCACACCCAGGTCGTCAGTCCGCGTCATTATCCATTTGACCACAATCACCTCTCTATGTTTAATAATATCGAATGCTACGAGGTTAACACAATTTAAATGCCCATCATTTTGCCATTATGTTTAATAATAATGGCAAAATGATGGCCATTTAAATGGTGTTAACCTCGTATCATTCGATACTTTACAGAAAGAAAAAGAAACAAATAACATCAATATGATATAAGTAATATATAGGTATATTATAGGAGATATATTTTGACTAGTTCCTATTTATATGTAGCCGTGGTCTAAAATATATCGAAATGCATGTTTGTTTACTTTTTTGTTTTAATTTAACTATGGCTTTTGTCTATTTATTTTTTGCGTAAGTTATGCAACGAAAGAGAATGACGATCTCCGTTAACAATTATATATCTCCCTATATCCTTTTAAAACTCATTGGATGATGATCATCTGCCAAAAGAAATATCAATTGTCAAGTAATAGAATTAATGTAAGCATTATCGGAATATATTGCAGATAATAATGTTGCCATTAGTAATCTTAACTTAATCTAAATGTTCCTATATTTTTTGTGTCGTAAAATTAAAACGAAAGAACAGAAATGCAGTTTATGAAATATCTATAAAATGTAACGCTTTATTACTTAATTTATCTCCTTTCGCTTCGAAAAATACCAGTGTTTATCTGAAAGTTTCTCTCAACAAATTATAAATGTGATCGGATTTAGTATGTAATCGATGAAAAAAGAATTGAATTCCTTTTTGATTATGCGAGTCACTCGCCAGACAGAATAAAATGTCGATTTGGCATATCCAATGCTATTAAATAAACCTGAAAACGTTATTTAATGCCAAAATACAGACGAACAAAACTCACCATTTATTCTTCAAGGAAGAACACAAATTTGAATATTTGATTCCGTGAACTTAAACCATTTTCTTACCACTCCTGGCACTGGGAATTTAACAAACAACTCATTAATTTTGTCTTCCTGAAGAATTCCTAACACGTTTTTGGTAACCAAAGAATTGTCAAGGGCACTCAAATCTCTTTGGGGGCAAATTCCTTATTTGTTCCATCCTGATAATAAATCTCTTGTGTGAAGAAACGGAAAACTTACAAGAAAATTAAAGAAGCAGCAATCACTGTCAGTTATTTAAGTTTGTGTGTATATAAAAAGACCTAAATAGTATTTCATCTCTCAAATCGATATTTGATTCTGCCTGATCACTAAATTATGGAATTTTTCATTCTATGTTATTTAAAAAAGTAATTTCAATATATTTCATTGATTATATCCATATATATGTGGTGGATTAGAAATTGATGTGCGGGACGAACGACATAGGAAAGTTATTAGCTGCTTATAAGATACCTCATTTCTTTCTTTGACGTTTGGCTTACTGTTTCTTCTTCTTTCCTTTTCACATCTTTCTTTCTTCTGGAAGAGGGAGTCACTGATAAAGTCAGTTGCTCTAAGTGACAGTGGCTGTCGCAATTTTACATAGAGATGCCATTCGGATGAATGTCAAAAAAAAACGAATGGCTTGATGAGCTACCCTCTTTCTTTCTCCGGGTCGTTTGGACACACTCTCCTCTTCACTTCCGAAAGTGAGTTCGTTTTCACAGGAACGTACAAACTTTTTATTTTTCAACCAGTGAAAATAGTTCCCACTTGTTTTAAAGCCAAAATCTAGTAAGCCTATGTTAAATTAACAAAATTTATGAAAACAGCGAACTGGTTAACAAAATAAGAGTCTTCTTGACAACATCCGTGGCGTGTCTCGACTCTCAGCAACAACTACCGCCCGTCAAAGAAACCCGACTGGAGTGCCCCAAGCTGAAATCCCTTTAAGCATGACTTCTTTCTTTCCAGTAAAAACTCAACCACTAAGAAGGTAAACTCTCTCTCTCTCTCTCACACACACACACACACACACACACACACACACACACACACACACACACACACACACACACACACACACACACACACAGGCAACGGAACTTTGAAACAAGCTTTCCACGCTCGTGTATATTTCTTAATACAAGAACTTTAAACCTTCTCAACGAACTTTGGTTTTTCAAAAAATTCTATAAAAATGTGTTTTATTCTGTAACTCATGTTTCCTCGCTTTCATTCACGAAACTCCATTGTTAAAGTTAGCACTTGCTAGCTGGTGACTTATTCATAACATTCATGTTCATATCCATCTTTTTCATTCCCCAATTTTAGCCACATTTATATTAATTGTTAGCGTTGTTCTTGGCACTTTTCAAAGATGCTACCGTCATTTAAATACACTATCCAAAGCCAGGAGCAGCGCTCCATATATTCTTCAGAAAGAGAAAGTTAATCTCAAACACCGTTATTTTTATATGGATAGCCATCTATGTTCATTAACCAATCACAGCGCTACATTTGTTCTGAATAAGGACAAACCACTTCTGACAGAAAGAGAGAAGGGGGAAGGAGAAATATAGAGACTAGCCAGATTAAGTTATTATTATTTACTTGCTAGGAGTTCTCACAATAGCAATTATCAGTTATCGCTCATTGGCAATAGCATGTGGTGTTCCCTAGAGTCTGAGTGACAACAAGTCTACCTAGATTTCCAGCACTCACTGTCTCTTTCAATAACCACTGCAAATCATTCTGGATTATCGCAACAGCCGTTTAATGGTGATTTCTTGCTGGCTTTCTGGAATTTGAGTGGCAATAATCCTCCTGAATGTTCCAGAATTCTCTGTACTCTTTCAGTAGAGGTTTGGTTGGTGCTGCTCGTCCTTGATCTTTCCATTCTCCTTGACCTTTCAAGACCATTTTGTGTGGTGCCAACCGAGGCTAGTGTCACCACATGCTTTTTTTTGGGAGGAGAGGTCAGTTTATGGCATTTTTTGCAGTTTCATCTCATTTGGGCTTGTATGATGTTCTTTCTATATGCTTTGTTCTATTTTAACTTATCTGTGGCTGGTTAGTATTTGTAGTTTATGTGAGTTGGTTTCACGCATTTGAGGATTTTCTTAAGATTTCAGCTGTTTTCACAATTCCCGTTTGTTGTATGATTTAAATCTTCCCTTTGATTCCAATTTCTCCTAGTTTTTTTTCCAGGTTTATCGGGACTGTTCCTAGTGCTCCTACAATTATTGGTATTATAGTGATTTTCTTCATGTTCCATATTCCTTTCATGCATTTGCTGTTGTATACTCTTACCGTCGCGGATGCACAAACATTATACATCCGTGCATCTTCGTTGTAATGTCAATGCCCGCACCGTTTAATCCTTTTCCTCGCTTTTTGATTGAGAACCATGCAGATGCCAATTTGTTTTTAAGCATTTTATTTAACAAAGAACAAACGACAGAAACTGAAAAATCGAGAGAGAGAGAGAGAGAGAGAGAGAGAGAGAGAGAGAGAGAGAATAAATGAACTGGAGGGAGAGATACCATTTACATTTTTAGACAGGCCGACCTTTTAGCCACCTGTGCCCACCGCTCCCCTTTCGGACTGGCTGGGACCCTGTGTTTCTTGCATTTGTTCTCATTGTCGGCAGGCTGAGAGACAGAATTGCTTTTCTGGGCGGAAGTCACATGATTTTCGACTTCTGCATAGGTTCCCATTTCCCTTTAGGGCACCCCCTCCCCCTCGCTATATAACATTTGTTTTGTATTTCTGCATTTTCAATCTTCGCCTTGTTGCCTGCTGGGACAGCGGAATCTACAGTTTGACAGATTTTTTCCTTCTTGTTGACTATTATCATATCCGGTTTCCTTGTTTGGATGAGCCTATCTGTCTGTACCTCCATGTCCCAGAGGATTTTGTGCTTTTCATCTTTCAATACTATTTCCAGTTTGAGTCTGTACCATTTTTCAGCATCTTTAAGGTGCAGACGTCTCTATAGTTCCTAGTGAACTGCCTTCCTCATGCAGTTGTGTGTTTTTTGTATTCTTTCGGGGCTAGTTTGCTGCATTCACTTATTATGCGATTTACTGTTTTACTTCTTCAGGATCTACATTTACTGTTTTCTTGAGTTTTGTCTATTTTAGCTTTTATATTGTTCGTTCTGATTGAATTGTTCTATGTGGCTGTCCGTAGTGATTTCATTTCTCTGTTCAAGTGTCCTTTTCATAGCCATATTCAAGTGTATTTGTGAATCTCTTTTCTAGTCTGTCTTATAAATTGTCCATGTAGCTGCTTCTCTTCCCATTTTTCTTTTCTTGTCATTTTTTTGTTTCCAGTTTCACGGCTCCTTGTAGTGTTCATTTTTGCAGTGTCTCTTGCTGTGATGATCAGCCTTTCTGTGTTATGTATTTTTCTAGTTCTTTTTTGTGTCATTAACACAGTCTTCTATACTTACCAGTCTTTTCATTTTTATGAAGTCGGTCAGTATCATCCTTCAGGTGTAGGGCATTGTTTATGGTCATTAGTTTCTTAGTGTTTTAGACAAAATGCCTGAGTTCTTCTTTTGTCCAGCCTATGAATTGTCCAGAATATCTTACTAGTGATACTGTTCAGGCCTTTATTCCTTTTGTCAGGTTTCTACTATATAATTTGGTGTCTAAGCATTTTTTTTGTTCTTCTCAGGTATTCTTTTCAAATCTTTCTTTCATTTCTGTTGATGTAATGGTGTCTGCTACAAGAACTCCAGATATTTATGGATATCATGTTTGCTAAGTGTCTAACTTCCTCTTGTTTGAGTAGTTTCATGTCCTTCGCTGTTTCAAGTTTTCCTTTGTTCATCTCTAGTAGTGCACACTTTTCCATTCCGAATTCCATTTGAATCTCTTGGCTAAAGTATTTAGTTGTTTATCAGCTTTTCTACATCCGTTTTGCAAATAGCTTCAGGTCGTCCATATACATGAGGTGGTTTATTCTTTCTTCTATGATTATGAGCTTGTATCCAGCATTACACTTTCTGAGTATATTGTTGAGTAACATCATGGTTATGATAAACAGTAGTGGTGATCGAGAGTCTCTCTAGAAAATATCTCTCTGCATTCTTATCTCAGCCAGGAGTTGTCCTCCAACTGTAATTTTCAGTTTTTATTAAGCCGTATCGGCCCGACATGGCTTTCAAGGCACACTTAAGATTTATTGAGATTGAATAAGGACCAGTATGTACTCTTGTCCAAGCTATGAATCCTATATTACAATTTTTATTTTTTAATTGCTATAATTATTAAGTCATAAACAAAATAAAATAAAACATAAGCTTATCTAACAGAAAGAGTTTGTGAACAAACAAACAGGTAGGAACTACAACTTTATATATATATATATATATATAGAGAGAGAGAGAGATAGATAGATAGATAGAGAGAGAGAGAAAGAGAGAGAGAGAGAGAAAGAGAGAGAGAGAAAAGAGGGTAGTGCAGTATTAGTGCAGTTCCAATGAGAGAAAAGTACATATGTAAAGGAGTAAGGCTACCAACATTTGTAAAAAAAAAATTTCTACATTTATTTATCATTTTGGATTTACATATCTGATGAGAGCAGACCACCGCTTGAAACGCGTTATATAAAATGATAAAATGATAAAATAACAAAATAATAAATAAATGTAGAAAAATATTTTTTACAAATGTTGGTAGCCTTACTCCTTTACACACACACACACACACACACACATATATATATATATATATATATATATATATATATATATATATATATATATATATATATATATATATCTATCATATGTAGTTCGCATCATTAAAAAGTTTGACATTCTTTTGTCATAAAAAAACAGTGGAAATGAGAAAAACACTACAATTACAACAGACAATTTCGATCATAGGAGTTCGTCTTCATATTAGTTATACTGTTACACCTTCCATCAAATTATTGTAAGAAATATCATAAGTAATAATTCCGTTTCATTCATCCAGAAGTAAATTATACACACTTCACCAACTTCAACTTAGAATTATGATCAAATTATTCTAGCGAAAAAAGAAATAAAGAGAAAAAGAAACATTTTTCCAATTCTGACTTAAAGAGTGCATTTCATTTATGGTGGACTGCCTATCCTCAAATCCCTGTGACATTATCTGATCAATACTTGATTTCATTTAGTAACATTTCATTTTATTTATCACCCCCTCCTCAAAACAGTCATTAACCCTGGTTTTCTAAATGCTGGTTTCAATCTGGCAGAAAAAAAAAATGATTATATAAGATAACATTCAACAGAAACCATAGAAAGTTGAATAAAGCGATTTGTAAATTTATTTTCGAAGAATAACACAATTATCTTATAACGAAATATCAAAAAATGATTTTTGATTGCTCAATGGAAGACTGATTTCGTACAGGCATCAAATAAAAACTGAATATAGTTGTGAAGTTAGTAAGATAAAGCGGAAAATTTGAAAGTACAGAATAAAATAAAGTGAAGAGTGGTCAACAGAATCGGCTGGTCAGATTTTTGTAGTCGCAGTGTAAACAATTAATTGAATACAAGTTTCTATTTTCGCGATAACTAGGAAAGGGGTTCATACCTTTCCCAATAGAATTTCTGAATCTAAGCGAACCCAATAGATCTGATTGAAGTTCAACTTAGCCGATTCGATAGTCTGTGCTTGTATTCATTACACCAGTTGTGTCCCCTCCACTAATAGACCAGTTAATGTTTATACATTCATTAATAGACCAGTGAATGTATATGCACTCGTTAATAGACCAGTGAATGTATATGCACTCGTTAGTAGACTAGTAAATGTATATGCATTCATTAATAGACCAGTGAATGTATATGCACTCGTTAATAGACCAGTGAATGTATATGCATTCATTAATAGACCAGTGAATGTATATGCACTCGTTAATAGACCAGTGAATGTATATGCATTCATTAATAGACCAGTGAATGTATATGCATTCATTAATAGACCAGTGAATGTATATGCATTCATTAATAGACCAGTGAATGTATATGCATTCATTAATAGACCAGTGAATGTATATGCACTCGTTAATAGACCAGTGAATGTATATGCACTCGTTAATAAACCAGTGAATGTATATGCATTCGTTAATAGACCAGTGAATGTATATGCATTCGTCATTAGACTAGTGAATGTATATGCACTCGTTAATAGACCAATTAATGTATATGCATCCATTAATAGACCAGTGAATTTATATGCATTCGTTATTAGACCAGTGAATGTATATGCACTCGTTAATAGACCAGTGAATGTATATGCACTCGTTAATAACTTAAAATATTAAGAACGCTAATTCTTTTGTTATAAATAAATCAAGATTTTCAGGTGTTTCGATGTTGTCTTGTTAGAATGTGTAAGTCGTAATAATATACTTTTGATTTTATAGTGTTCGTCAAGAACCATATAAAATGGTAAAATGGAATTCATGTTTATTTTATGCAAAATAAATGCAAGCGAATAAAAACAAAAACGTTGTGTTTTCTGTTATTTCCAAAATTTTATTTTGAACTTATACATATACAATAACGGTTATTTAAAAAAAATAGATATTTTCTGCGAACATTGTGTGCATTTTGAACATTTTAGAGCAAATCTCAATCAAACCAAACTTATGCTTTGACGAAAGAGTGAGCCACACTTCCCTTGCAAAATTCTACTTTTGAAGCTAACATGTTACAAGATTCACCCAGAAATGGCTGACTTTATCTAAATTAGAGGAGGAGGCATTAACCGGAAATAAGATAATGCAACATCCGGTCTTTTATTATCAAAGTTAATATCAATTGTAGTGAATCAAACACAAAACATATTAACGACGCATAATTCTTATCTTAGAACGAGCGTTCATTAGTTACTGGAAGCAACTTCATTTAGGGTTTATCTTCGTTTTGTGAGGTAATAAAAATTGTCATGTTATATAGCTTTATAAGTCTGCTGACTGCCATGTTTCTCTTTTTGTCTGGCGAAAAGGTGATGTGCAATGGTTGGATTCTGCGTGGTTCGTTGAAGTAAAGTTTCTTGCTCAAAATTAACATGGTTCCACCTTCGTAGTTTGAAAATATTTCACTTCAATGTTTGGCAAATCATAATTTGTTCCCAACCTGCTAAATCCATTTTAACAAAATATTCTTTTAACTTTATTCACAATGTTCTGAATATTTTTTTGAGAGAGCAAAGGTGTACATTGTATGATGTGTGTCCGAAAAGTAATGACAATGGGTGTGTTGTGTGAGTTATGGGAGAAAGAGAGATAGCAAATTGTGTTATCATCTAATATTATACAGGGTGGGCCAAAATACGGGTCCTATCTTTAAATTTGAATAACTTGAATTTGAATAACTTCCACAAAATAAAAGTTAAACTCACCAAACTTTATGTGTGTGTAGACTGACCCTTCCGAGATTTTTTGAAATAAACAAAACAAATTTTAGCCGAAAAACACTTCTTAAAACTTACAAAAACTAAAGTATTGTTTTTTACACTGTTTTGAGTTTTTTAAGCAAAAATAATGTTTTCTAAATGAGGGTACGTTCCTTAGGGCTAATACGGCTCATGCTTGCTTCGGAAGGGGTCCTTTACTTTTTCTAAAAAAAATAAATAAATAAATAAATAAAAAGTTATGAATTTTTAAAAATAGGACCCTTATTTTTGCCCACCCTGTATATTTGGGGTATATAACTGTAATCGTAGCTTTCTATAACAATTTGTCTTTCTTCAGATGCTTCTGTTTACATATCTTGTTTACCACGACAATGCATCTGTTCACAGAGTCATGAATATCGTGATGTACCTGGCTGAGAAGAACATCGCCATGCTGGAACAATCTCCCTTCTCAACTAATCTTATTTTGTGTGATTTTCTTCTTTACACCAAGCTCAAGTGGACCCGATTTTAGAACGTGGAGACAACAAGTAGAGCATAATAATGCAAAGTGTTCATGTGGGTAATGGTTCCAGTCTCCTCGAGTCAATCAATTTCTCAGAAGTCTGATGAGGTTGGGAATATGGTCAAACTCTAACAAACTGATTTCATTTTTCTCGTAGAGGCATCAGTGTTTCTTTAGTATTTTCATCATGTCTCACAAGTGGATTGCAATGTGTTTCATGAACATATGGACATTTTTTAAATAATTAGTTTTTCAAAGTAATGAAAATTTCACAAAGATTTAGATAATATTTAGAAAGAACATAATCATAGTCATGAGTTTCATTCGCAAATATCTTTACAACAGAAGACAATTTAGAAAAGACCTAATTGGGCAGCAGCACTATTAACACATTTCTCACACTTAATTCTAATATAATTGAATTGAATACAACCTTCATATGTTCTTTTAGTTCAAGATTTTACTGAGTATGAAAATTTCACAAAGATTTAGATAATATTTAGAAAGAACATAATCATAGTCATGAGTTTCATTCGCAAATATCTTTACAACAGAATACAATTTAGAAAAGATCTAATTGGGCAGCAGCACTATTAACACATTTCTCACACCTAATTCTAATATAATTGAATTGAATACAACCTTCATATGTTCTTTTAGTTCAAGATTTTACTGAGTATATCCTGTCCTTGAAAACTCCCCAAATCCCCAAAGAAAAAAGTCTTGAGATCAAACCTACAGTAATGTAACTTTCTATACAACAATTAAATAAATATAATGTAAATAAATACAATTGTAATTCTAAAGACAACAATAATACTAAATACAAAAAAAGATAAAACTGAAAAATAACAACAATTAAAAAATCCTTCATGCAATTAGTGCATTGTACACGTGATTTTTTTTTATTACATGGTGTGGGGGATGGGTTTGCAGTAATTACCTTTAAATATTAGGCTATCCTAGTCAGCTATCTCATTTTGATAAAGATGAAGTAGCATTTATGAGAAATACTATTAAAATACAATTCAAGTACAATTAAATAATAAGTTATAACAAAGAAAAATGGTGATGTATAGAATGCAAAGTATTGGTAATAATTACAATAGAACAAAATAAGTCCCTTTTTGAATTGCAGCAATGATAATAACTCTGGGTAAGTAGTAATAAGGTCAAGTAAGTAGGTCGTATGGATTCAACAAATGTGCTGTTTTATTACAAAATAAAAGTAATTTTAACGCTGTTGGGAATTCTTTATTTATAACAAAATTAATCCCACTATTCGGTATGTGTGTGAGCCATAAATGTCTAACTTCCAACCGGAAGTTTACAGTCTTTATACAAATTAGAAATTTTTACACATTCAAATATCAACGGTGCAGATGCAGACGAGCCATCCTCTTGTTTATTAGTATTTAAATTTAAAAACTTTATTTTAATCTAAAATCAATGCTAATGTGAATAAACTTATTTTCTAAAAGCAAGACCAACGAGAACCGCATAACAAAAGCAAAAAAAACAACGCAGAACAACAGGTGATTAACCTACAGTCCGCCCAAAGTGCTGAGTGTCATGAAGACAAAGTTTTCTCAAACTGTGATGGTCTTTGGGTGTGTCTCCAGCAGAGGTTTCTTCACGCTGCCCAACATCTTTGAAAATGGACTCAGATTAAATTCAGATGGCGATACTGAGTTGTTGTCACCTGTTGTCAAGTGCTGGATGGCGAAGTAGGCTGCGGGAGGGCCATAAATGTGGCAACAGAACTCAGCTCCATGTCACACCTTCGGGAAAACACAGAAGTAACTGTCGGAGAACTTCCACACCTTCATCAGTCCCAACATCTGGCTTCTAAGTTAATTGATTTCAACCAATGGACTATTATGTGTGGGCGCAGTTAAGAAAGAAACCAACCGTAGCAACTGCAACAGCAAGGATAAGCTGATTGCCAGGATAAAACAGCTGTTCAGGCCTCTCTCAAAACACCCCATAAAAGCTGCATGATCCCGTATCAGTTCTCACCTGGAAGTGGAGGCTCAGGACAGCTCTCTCGAGTGAGTTGCGTTCGCCAAATGTTCCTACAAGAGATGCATTTTAAAGTTTGAGAATACATCAACTATTGACCAAGATATTACGTTATTTCTTTCTTTTCTAAAAAGTGTCAAATACATCCCAAATATCGTTTACTTCAAATGGTTCTGAAATGAAAGAATAAAAAAAAAATCAAATTTGTCTCGGACGCCTTGTAGATAATTTGGTTGTAGTTGCTATAATCCTGTGTAAACGCATGTGGAGATTTCTATCTAATATTATCTAGAGTGAAATAAAAGGAAAACATTGATATATTGGCTGCTTACCGGATGCTAATCCAGTAATAGTTGTTTCAGGAAAGGAGACCAGATGCATATGGATTGGCAAAACACGAGTGTGTGTCTGCTATCTTTTTATTTTGTAGCTTCTTACAAGCAAATTAACACCGGCTGGAAATACCCGGTGTCAGGCTGCAAGTTCTTATATTATTATAACAGTAGTCACTGATTAGTTGTCATCACGTGACATAACTTTAATAGTATCACATTGACAAACAAACCAAAATAGTCTTGGAGATTCACCTTTCTCTTATTGAGTCGGCATAAATCATTTTTCACCATTTATTTTTCATCACATCCAATGCATCATTGCACAAACTCAGAATCACTAAAAGAGATAAAGCAAAAATGATTAACTTTGTATTTAATCTTACACTGAACTGTTTTCTTTGGACATTTCAGTGGAAAATGGCTTTAATTTTTGCAAAATAGAAGTTTTTTTTCAAGTTTCTTGTCACATGAATTACAGTTTCCTTTATTTGGGTTCCTGCTTATTATTCGTGGAACGCGTCTATTTGAGACTCCGTTTCAGATCATTATTTCTTTTTTGTTTTGTTTGATGATGGTCTTTCTGTGTCTTAATAAATAAGACATACCTTAATACATTATCTTAAACTTAGTCTTGCTTATTATGAAATTTTACAGAATTTCAGTTAACTGTAAGTGTAGCTACGATGCAATGATTTCATAAAACATCAAGTAAACAACCACAAACTATTAAATTAATTGGTTACAACATCATGCAATTGTTACATATGTCTCTTTCGGTTGGATTTGACGAATTCCCCTCTCAAACATGCAGCTGGGACACATGAAAGAAAGAAACGATTAAAACAATCTTAAAATATACTTTATTTATGTTTAGAAATTTTGGAGACGAGGATTGATAATTTGTATTCTTTGGATTATTCTAACTACTTGCTATTCTTATCTTAATTATTTGGGATATCAGCTTCATGAACTCGGAGTTGCTTCCGGTTATTCCTAGAAGAGTCTAAACACCCCATTTTTTCGGTTTTACCTGATAACCCTTCTCTTCTAACTTCTAAACGGCAGCTGATTATATCATTTCAAATACTTACTTCATCACATGACCAACTCAACTAATCAATAACCATAACCGACCTGTGAGTCAAATCTTGTCAATAATACTTAACAAACTCTGTGCATCTAGCAAGCTACTCTTTACTTCAAAAACTATCATTATTAATATGTAGCTTATGAATTCTTATTAGTCTCCTCACTCATTGAACGCATCCGTTTCGCACATTTTTATTGATTTACTCAATAAAATAAGAGTTTGATCTTAGTTTACCAATTCTATTCAGCACATTGAAGACCTCAGAATGGAATCATGTAAATAATGCGAGTTCAACAAACTTAAAATATAATATAATAGCTCTACCTACCCGGCGTTGCCTGGATGCAATGAAATCATTTTATTTTTTAATTTTTATTTGTTTGCACACTTTTAAAAACTTATACAGGAAAAGAAGTAATCTTTTAGTTGTATGGGAGACAACTCTTTTTATATTCTTCAATAAAAAATGTGAATTATTCCTCTTTTCAGGACTTGAATGCCTACTAGACACCACCCTCGGGTGTCTTCGGTCTCTCTGTTCAGGGGTTTGTCAGAGACTCTGACATGAGGATACTTTTTACTTGAAGTAAACCCTGACCAAATATTCAAATAAAATGGTGTGCTGTCTCCTCAAGCCATCCAGCACATCTCCCGAATTGCGGACGTGGGTACTCCCTCTACTCAGAGAGGGCAGCTTCGAATAATGAATTAGAAGCCGTTGACAATGAGGAAATGAATAATAAAAAATATGAATAAAAACAAAAATAAATACTGGCATGCCGGCACCCAGGATAAAAAGGGCCTTTCAACTCGTTCATACACCAGGTGGGAAGATGTAAGCAATGGTGTAAACCTTCCTGCCTCTGGAAATGGTGCTCCAGCCAATACAGAGACCAACCAGAGTCAGCCATCAGGCCTTGAGACAAAAAGTCCTGGTCCCCTATCTCGATCAAATACAGCAACAACAAAAAAAGAAACATAAGAGGCTTAAAAGCCCAATGGACTGTTGCACAAAAGAAGGTGCTATTGTTTGCTATCACTATTCAAAGTTTGAAAAGTGGAGAAAAACATCGAATGAGATTCTAGCTGATAAGATCCAAGAATCTACCCTCCCTGAAGAAAAGAATTAATCTTTTAGTTGTATGGGAGACAACTGTGAGTTATTCCCCTTTTCATTCATTTTTCGGTGATAATTGAAAAATGTTTCCAAATTACCAGTTTTCTGGGTAATGTAAAAAAATGTAATTATAGTGCCAATAACGGCACAAAAGAGATAAATGAAAATTGTCTGATCACAATCAAAGTTGGATATGTCAGTTTAAATGCTATTTAGGTCCAACTTTTAAAATGTATACGTTAGATTTCGCAGGTTTTTCCTAAGAACTTCTGATGTAACTTTCATTCGTTCATCATGAATGAAATTTATGTCTGTTCAAATTTTTTTAATAAAATGTAAGGGTTCATTTAGAAATTCCATACAGGTTCGTGAGTTCGAAAAGATGCATCTGAAGAAGATCGGCGGTTACATCGGCTGAAATTTGTGAAAATAACAACCAAGATGAGAATAGTAGTCCAAATAATATCAATCATCAATCTTCATCTAAAAAATTCCGAAATATACTTTCTTAATAATTAATTATTTTAAAAATCTTATTATACAATAATTTCTAGTTATATTAATATTGTTAACTGGCAGCAAAGACAAAGGAAATTCCACAGTTTATTAATGAAAATAGGTATATTATTATATTAAAGTTAATTTGATCAACGTTTATTTCCTAAGGCTTTTTTTCTATATACTTTAATCACACTTAATACATAATAAAATATTCCTCAGTTTGGGAGATTGAATTATATCTTTATTTTTATAAATTTAACTTTGTAAACAACTCTTTATTGGACACAAATAATCTTATTCGAGCCCAATGGGTGACTCAACGTAACACATTTTTTTTTCTAGTTAATACATAAATTCTTTATATGATCAATGAGAAAAGAACATTTCTTTCTAGCGAAAAAATTCGACATTCTCTAATTGGGAAATGACTTAACAATGGGTGGATTAAGGCACAGAGGAAATTCGATTGTCTGAGGAATATCTGATACACGAACATTGATCGGATCGTTTTATTGCGTATGCACGGTGGTGTTTCTAAGACTTAGAAAGTGTGTGGGGGCACTTACAGGTCGTGATTGGAAGGTTTGGTGTAGAGGGCACTTGGGGGGGGGGGTGAGTTGGAAGGTATGGTGTGGGTGGCACTGTGAGGGGTCGAGATTGGAAGGTTTGATGTTGGGGGCACTTGGGGGTCGCGATTGGTAGGGTTTATGTGGGGGCACTTGGGGGTCGAGATTGGAAGGTTTGATGTTGGGGGCACTCGGGGGTCGCGATTGGTAGGGTTTATGTGGGGGCACTTGGGGGTCGAGATTGGAAGGTATAGTGTGGTAGGGCACTTGGGGGTCGAGATTAGAAGATTTGGTGCTGGCGGCACTTGGGGGTCGAGATTGGAAGGTTTGGTGTGTGCGGGACACTTGTGGGTCGAGATTGAAAGGTATGGTGTGGGAGAGTGAACTTGAAACACATATGATGAGAATTTTTTATTTTATATGTTAACATGTTGATATATATATATACGCTGAACCGTCAGAACGTTTCTATTTTGATTTGGGTTGCTGTACCATTGAACAAGCTGCCAAAAATCGGATCAGCCTGCAGACGTACAAACAGTTTAATGGATGCATCGTGGTTGCTGATCCTGACCCTTCACTTGAGCAGCAGAGGGGACTCGATTCTGGTATACAACACTATCAATAGGAATTTAAATCTAACTTTCAAAGAGTTTTTCACTTCAGCGTCAAGATGTGGTCTTCTTGCGACCCAGCAAAAGATTACCATAGGCACTTTTGTCTCAATAGAAGAAAGGCAAGATTCTTTGTCTGTGTTTCTGCCTAAAGGAACAGCCTATAAGAGGAGGTAGTGACGATGCTAACCTTACCAAAGTCGATTTGAATAAACATTCAAACTGTAACACATTATTCAATAAGTCCCGGGCCTAACTAATAAAAAACAACATTTTCGGCAAAATTCGACTTAATTCATCAACATAGTCTATTTCTAGGATGATACACAGATTCCAACGCTTCTCCAACAATTTGATGCCTTTTTTGTAGAAGGATTAGTCTTTGGCCTATTGGTTTTCGATATCACTTCTTCATTGTAGTCAAATCGATTTCGTCCCCCACACACACCAATAATATTATATAATATTCGCTATTGATGGTTCTTGCTTTCTCAAGGTAATAGCTGAACAAAATGCTTTGATCATCTCAAAATGTGTTTGCTTCTCAGGTCACTTTGGACGGCTTTCACCTGCTGCTGTCCATTCAGTTGGCTGCTGATTTGACGGAATGAAGTAGTGGATCCATGTTTCATCCATTGTTACATATTGGCACAAAAACTTCTTTTTTAGTGCATTTAAATAGTTGCAGACAATGCTCTGAATCGTCGAAGCGTTGTTGTTTTTGATCGACTGTGAGCAAATGCGACACCCACTTTGAACACACCTTTCTAATTGACAAAATTATGAATACACTGCCTTGTGATATCTTAAACTCCCCTGCTATCTCACACAACTTCAATTTATGATCAGTCAAAATGAATTCGTAGATTTTTAAATGTTTTCCAGGACATCTGTTTAATTTGGGCGACCTGAACGTTCAGCATCATTTGTGTCAGTACGACAGCATTCAAAGTCATCATGTTAAACAGTGATGGGTATGCTCGCTAGTACATATCTGATGATTTAAATTCGCAGGGCAACATGTACACAGGAAATCGGTGTTAGGAGGTTAGCCTATGCACTCAAATGTCACCGTAACCTACTGTATGCTAGAAACGGACGTGACGTTACATGGATTAAATAGAGAGTGAGCGAGAGAAGTGGGGTTCGTTGGGATCTTTGAGGTGAACAGCATGTTAAAGAAATTACTTAAGAATCGATTAAAAAATTAAAGGGCTAATGTTCTAGAGGTCCATAGCCCCGGAATGTTCTCCCTCCACTACTAGCAGAAAAGAAGGCAACGACAACAGCTTAATAAATAGTCGTTCTTCAAATTTAGAATATTCTTTTTTTCTTTGTGTTGTTGTGAAGCTTTAATCTCAGTGAGAACGCACCCCATGAAGACGATCGGGATGAAGTGCCTCAGTCACAGGAGGAGTGGAAAACACGAGATGATTTAATGGTGGTGTTATGATTTGCTGATTTTCATTTGATAACAAACATGCATTTTATTTTATCATGACACACGAGGCATTGGACCTCCCCTTGGAGGGGAGATATATGCAACAAGCCAACCACCTTTTAACCGTTGTTTCCGAGGGGCAGAGTCCGAATAACACTTATCAAGCCAGAGATTTGCTTAAACAGTATTTTTCCTATCAATAAAGCAATGCTTTATCAACACACGAAATTCAGATTTTTTCCATTGTTTTGAAAATTTACAAAAGTAGCTTCATTTAAATAACTGTAATTTATAAACTAATAATCTGAGTGTGCTTAAATTTTGACATGGGCCATTTGAATGTAAGTGCTTTATAAAAATTATATTAGTGGCGCTATCTATATGTCAGGCTTTGGATTATTGAGTGATGTGTTATATAGATGTAAACATATCATGTCTTTTTATATGGCTTGTTGCACTTTGCTATTTTTTGGCCAATAAAGTTAATTTGATATACAAAGGTTAAATGAATATTTATTTGAATAGAAAAGTTTTCTAAATTGAATAAAATACTTCCGAGTCAAACAATATTTCCATACAAACACGCGTTCAACAAATTGTACAAACGCGTGTTCGACAAGTAAAAATGAAGATTCAGTTTGTAACATAATCTTTTGCCACACAACAACGGATGAATTATTTTTTTACAACAGAGTTTTTTTTCATTGAAAATCGGAAATGATCTCTCTAACTACAGCCCTATCTCAAAGAGTATATACACGTGAGGGGAGAATCATTCTCCCACCTAGTAGAATAGCCATTCTGTATGCATATTTCAAAATATCTTTTTGATATCTATCATATAAAGGAAAATCATATTCATGTGTGTGGGTCCGGTTAAAACTCAGAAACTACACAAGATATACTTACAAACTTCAAATCACTGGATTCAGTATGACACCGGTTATTGTAAAAGAATATTATAATATTAATCTCGTTGGGGTCACAAAGTTATTTCTTTCATTCTTACTAGTATTGAAACAAGGGTGGCGATTAGCAATTTTCTAAAACTGAGAACATGCGATTATCAAAAAGAGGACATGTATATAAATTTTAGATATAAATCCTAATTCTTTTATGGTCCATCCACGATTAAACTTGGTCTTGCTTTTAAAATTTTTTCAGGAGGTGAACCAAAACACACCTTAAGCATTTTAATGCTACCAGATCGATATTTTGACCATTATATGTACTGCTCAATCTTATTGGCTGATATTCAACGAATCAACCAATAAACACACAGAACACATACGGAAGTATATCCTTTAACCATATTTGAATGATAAATTAGAGTTCAGTTATTTGAAGATCAAACCAGGTTCAACTTAAGCTGACAGCAAATGGCTAGCTGAAAAGCTGTATAATCCAGCACATAGCCAAATGTCTAGCCATCCTACTTGGGGCGGTCAGCATCTTCTTTAAACATTATCTCAGTTTTCATAGGACTTCTTCCTCCTGTTAGACGGTGTAAGAAATAAATCATTTTCAATAACATTTATTTTGTAGCTACAAAAAAAATAATTTGTGCTAATGGAAAAAAAGTTTTAAGCAAAATGATTTTTGCATAGAACAATGATTTTTCACTAAAATGCGAAATAAATTATTTAGAGCAGTTAGGGTTCAATCACTAAACATTACAAAAGTTGTTAGCCACTCCTTTTCTTTCTCTTGGTCGCCTAACACCAGCTTTATGTCAACCATTTGTTGTAAATTAATTTTCAATGTCTTTCATTTTTAACAAATTCTCCAAGTATAATAAAAATGAACAGGCTGTAGAAAGTTTTGTTTGGTTATCAATTAATAGTACAGTTTTTTTACCATAAATATCCTCCACATGAGTAGATGGTAATATGAATTTAACAAGCTTTTTGTCAAGCAGAATTTAACATATATATATATATATATATATATATATATATATATATATATATATATATATATATATATATATATATATATATATATATATATATATATATATAAGGAAATTGACACAATCTTTGAGGCACGCATGAAAATGTATTTAAGGGAAATATTTTGCAAATCAACAATCGTGCAATTTAAATGAAAAATTCATTCATTTAATTTTTTTTGCAAGCTTTCGTTGTAGAATAACTTTGTCAGAGGAGACTGTCTTATAGTTTTTTTTCTTCCTTTCTTCCTCATTTTGATGGTATTAACCCCAATAGGTCGAATCACGATAGAAGCAGAAAGTCAAGTTCTAAAAGACGTTAGGATAAATGTAGTCCTGTCGATGTTATGCGCAGATTGGCGCTATTTAAATAAGGAAATTGACAACATCTTTGAGGCACGCATATATATATATATATATATATATATATATATATATATATATATATATGTATTTTTATTTATATTTAGAATTTTTTATATATATTCAAATATAAATTTTATAACATGGAGTAATTATAATAGCTCCATAGTGTAAGGCCAGAACTATGTTATATTTAATATTTTTATTTCATTTTATACTATATCAATGTTATAAAGAACAGATTCACATAATTTCATAAAACTATATATATATATATATATATATATATATATATCCATATATATATATATTATTTCAATTGCCACTATTAAGTGGCAACAAATGCTTGACATAAAACTGGTGTTAGGCGACCAAGAGAAAGAAAAGGAGTGGCTAACAACTAAACTATTGTTTTGTAATGTTTAGTGATTGAACCCTAACTGCTCTAAATAATTTATTTCTCATTTTATTGTAGTATGATCTTCCATCAATACCTTCAGTTTCAAGGAAACATTGGAAACTCAACTCACAAGACAAAAGGCACCGAATGTAATCGATTCTTAAGTCGATGTTTTGATAGTGTACGATAGTGGCTCACACTATGAAAACATCAACTGAAGAATCGGTTACATTTGGTAGCTTTTGTTCTGCGGGCTGAGTTTCCAGTGCTTTTGTGAAACGGAAGATATCAATTGAAATAAAAAATATATGCATTCTTGCACAAGCCCCCCCCCCCACTTTTTGACTTAACTTTTGAAATGCATTTAGTTTATTTCTTATGGTTTTATTGTTATATGAAGTTTGGATTCTCTGAAGTTGGTCCTTTGATAGAACTGGGCAGAGTGTTATATAGCATAACTCACAGGTTTGGAGAGAATGATTAACAGATTTGAGTTCAAAAGGTTGTCCATAGCAAACGGGAGTGAAAAAACCATATGATTTCAGGAGAAAGGGAATTCTTCCTCTTTCCGGGTAAACACAAAAAAGTCCCCCCCCCCAAACCCCAGTGAAGGGTGGGCGTTCAATGTTAACTAAATGGAGCGCAGCCCAAGCCATCTGTTTGTGTGTGTCTCTCTATCTCTTATACAGTAGCTGATATTTTAAAAGTATATATATATATATATATATATATATATATATATATATATATATATATATATATATATATATATATATATATATAAAGTAGAGAACTAAAACCGAACTTTTAGGAAAGGTAAAACCTATTGTGAAAAGTATACAGCTCAATATACCGGATAGAGCAGGAATTAGAAAAGCGATGGAGGCAAATCTTTTTTCAATTCAGTTGCTCAATGCAAGGTATATTCCGCAAAAAAGCAATTTATTTAATTAATATTTTTTCTTAAGCCAGGCTTTTCAAAGATCAAAATCTTATCATCAGAAGAAATTGCTGGGATAGATAAGTTGGCAAAAAGCCAAGATTTAAAATCTGAAAAGTAAAACAAAGATTGTGGGGAAAAAACAAGGCAAAAAGCTGCCCGAATGCAAGCAAGTGTCCGATTGTAAAAAAAATCCAGTGTCAAAAAGTCCAGCAGAGAAAGTGGTTTGTAGGTAGGCCGTTAGAAGGCACGAGAAATAAATTGAGAGGTTTCAAAGTTAAACTCCAGAAACCACCGTCTTCATCCTTATATATATATATATATATATATATATATATATATATATATATATATATATATATATATATATATATATGTGGTTTCCAATAAATATCTACTCTGGATGAACTAATAAATCTTCCATTTGAAATAACTCTGCATTCAAGTGAAATTGTTTGGGACTACAAAGATCACCTGGGTTATCAACCTGTATTCATCAGCCCAGAGATCGACATCCAAACACGAGTACACTGCATACTCTTCTACTGCCAATATCCACACCGACATCACTTTGTGTGCTTTATCTTTAAACCAAATTTCAACTCAGAGAGAATTCTAAGTGTACATGCAAGCACACTAACAGACAAACATACATTAAAAACTATGAGGGGGTGGTTGAATCAACATGCGGGGTGAGAGGGCGAGAATAATACATAGATAGCTAGGCAAGAGATGTTTGTTCAGTTAATTACAACTTGGGGAACATTTCTTGTCAGTATGTCTCACACGACTAGTCTGGGCTGCTCTTGTTCAAACAGGTTGAAGGTACCTTTTTGACAGCTTGTCTGGCTGCTGTTTCCGACTGTTTGTGCAGAAGCCCTTACTCTTAGGTAGCGCTAAGAGTGGCTGCTCTATCAACAGTTGTATCGGGGTAACTGTAGTGCCATGTCGCACATGTAAAAGAAATGCTTCACTTATCTCTGGTGGGCTTTTCCGAAGCCACAACCCCATCGATCATGACTCGGCTAATAGTCTATTTGTGTGACCTTACTGGCATCAAACAAGCACCCACTTTGTCTACCCCACTCTATCAAATAACTAAAAATGACAGTACAAAATCAAAGCAACAAATTCAAACCAGACGCCCACCAAAACACAACACATTCGCCTCCTCTCTTGCGGCTTGCATTAACAAATATCCGAGGGCTTAGAACCAATATCGATGATCTAGAATCCTTTCTCTTAGTAAACTCCCCGGATATTCTAGCACTAAGTGAAACCAACCTACATTCTTCCATCTCCTCAGATCGATTTGACATGACTGGATATCTCGCTCTTTACCGTAAAGACTGACAAACATATGCACAAACTTAGGGGTTATATTTGAAACACCCTCCATTTGACTAGAGAACATAGTCTGGAATCAGATGTTCTTTAGATTAACTTTACAACACAGCGTTAGTTACTTTATATTTCATATAGTGTTCTTCTTCGACCCAGGACTTTGTCTCTGATAGCATGGATGCAGCACTCTAACTAGATCCGAGCACCCAAATACATATATTTGCAGATTTTATGTCCACCACCGTGATTGGCTTAGATTCTCGAACTACGCAGACGTTGCTGGTAACTGCACATCTAGTTTCTCCAATGTATGCTTCCTCTCACAGACTGTCAAATCGTGAGGACTAGCAAACCTAACTTCTTCACCTGTTCTTGACCTCACTGCCCGAGACTTGTGTGATCAATGCCCATAGCCAGCTCGGGAACGCTGATCACCTTGTGATAATGATTGATATCATCTTCAAGTCTCGTCCCAAAGCCGATTAGCCGTTACTCAAAATGACGAGATACTTCAAACGAGCTGATTGGGAATGCATCAGAGATCACATCAGAAACGCCCCATGGAGTGAAGTTTTTTTCTCTCCCTGCTGATAAGTGTGCAAATAAGTTAACTGAATGCGTCAAAGTAGGCACTGAAGCACATGTCCCCATGCAGAAATTCTATAGCAAGCCCGACTCTCCCCAATGCTTCACCTCGAATTGTTCACCTGCAATTGCTCAGAAGTAGCAAGCATTCCATTAATTCAACCGCTATAAGTCAACTAAAAATAGACAGAAATTTGTAGCATTAAAAAATCATTGTAAGATTGTAATAGCCGTAGCTAAGAAAAATGAGATGTCCAGAAAACGCATTGAGTCACAGAAATTTGGAACTCGCGATTTTTGGAGAATCTATAATAGTGTAATGAACAAGGGACAATCTACATTTCCCTCACTATCCAACCACAATGATGTTGTTTGCACGGCAATTGATAAGGCAGAACTACTTGCACAACGTTTAGCCTTCCACTTTGGACTCTGTAAACCATGCCCTCCAAAATTTCTCATTGCGAACTAAAGCCACACCCAATGCCCTGATCATCACCCCTTCCCATGTCCTGGATATCATAAAAAACCTTGACACCTCCAAAGCATATGGGCCTGATCTTATCCCAGAAATAGTAATAAAAAAATGTTCTGTTGAGCTGGCCCTTATCCTCTCAAAATTCTATAACAAATGCCTTGCCGAATCTTCCTTCACTGATAGCTGGAAAACTGCATCTGTGGTATCAGTCCAGAAGAATTATGATGATAGAAAAGACCCTGATAATTATCCTAATGGTCATCTCTGAACGCATATACTATACACTGGACAAGGCAGGTTAAGCTAGGGCAATAGCGCTTGATATATCCAAGGCCTTTGATAAGGTCTGGCATTAAGGTCTTCTCATGAAAATTAATTTGTATGGTATTTCTGAACGTATACTTAATATAATTTAAGCCTTCCTATCCAAAAGAAAGATTCAGGTTGTCCTCGATGGCCGTCCATCCAAGCCATATGACATAAATGCAGATGTACCCCAGGGATTGATCTTTGGACTTTTATTGTTCCTGACTTTCATAAATGACCTCGCTGATGAAATTGAGTCTGAGATTGGTATATTTGCTGATGACAACATGCTTTACTCTTGGCATGTGGGGTAAACAGACGCATACCTATCGAAGGCAATGGCTGAATCCTTAGAAAATGACCTCTAGTCTGTAGTTGAATGGGGACATGAATGTATGATAACATTTAATGCCACTAAGACAAAGCTCCTTTCCTTTAACAATTATAATAAACCTTTCCAACCACTAATTACCATTGATAATAACACCCCAACCAAGAATCCAACGTTCAAACTATCGACCTAACATTCACAGATAACATAAGTTGGAACAAATACATAGAAGACATTGCCAAAGCTGCTGCAAGGAAAGTGGACACCCTATACTATGCTAGAAATCTTCTCACTGACCAGTATCCTATATCTCTATAAAGCCACCATTCTCCCATGCATAGAGTATGTTGTCACATCTGAGCTTGTGCACCATCCGCTAGTCGCCCCCCCTTATACAGGGTCCAAAAAAGAGTTGCTAATCTAATAGGTCCCTCACTATCCACCAAGCTCCAGCCCCTGTCCCATCGCTGCAATGTTGCATCCCTATACTTGTTTTACAAGTACTTCAATGGAATGTGTTCCAGTGAACTTGCTGCTCTGGGCCCCCCTTGACGTAAATACACCCGACCAACTCGAGAATCAGTTAAATCCCTATCTATTCACTGAGGAGGTCCTAAGATGCATAAGAGTTTTCCACTCTAATGGCTTCTTTCCTCAAGCTGCCAGCCTTTGAAACACCATCCATGCCCCCTATTTTCCTGACTGTATCAACATGCAGAAATTCAAATGTAATGTAAACGAACATCTTGCCACACAAATCCTCTCTTACGATGCCCCCTTTAATTTCTGGCACCTAATCCACAGTAGCAGTATGTCTTGTCTAGGGTAAAAGTAAAGTAAATTCGTATGAATCAAAATGGCACAACTTTGTATACTGGTTTGATCCTGTGGTCAGTATTCTTGCCATAATGGTTGCCAACATCTCTAAGTGAAAGTAGTATTATGGAATCGGTTGGATTCGAACTTGACACACCCATTATTAAATTAACCATTATTACCACCCTGTCTGGGATGAAGTCAAGTTTTTTTTTAAAATTACAAAACGTCCACCTACACTCCAGTGGTGTGTAGAGGGGAAGGGGGTTGATGGAGTTGTAGCCCGAGGATCCAAATTGGGTGGGGGTGGGCATTCAATCATATTCAAACTTTCTCATAACATTTTTCAGTACTAGGACTTATACTTGAGTGTTTAGGGCATACAATCAAGGAGTTCACCCCGGGCATCACCAGACCTCTGCTCACCACTGCTATTCTCCTTTGCACCATCTGCCAATAAGGTGCATTTTGTCCAAACTGAGAAAACTTCCACCTAATATGGCCGAGATTGGCAAATGACCCAACCATTCCTATGCAGATTAGCATCATGACTGTCATGCAGATTTTGATAGCGCCACCTATGCTGGTAAAGTCTTCTTCCCATACATCCAATTAATCAAGAGAATATAATTCTGCTGGGAATTGTACTAATTGCCAGATGCAGCTACATTTTGAGAGTTCTTATCACATCAGAGAAAAACCTCCTCACCCTAGGCCCATTTTCATCCCAACCTGGTTCTTCTACACTTAAGTAATACAATTTTTACAATGATCATTTAATAATAATAATAATATTGATCATTATAATAATAATAGGACGGCAATGATGAAAACAGCTGAAATCTTAAGAAAAAGCCTTGAATGCAGAAACCAACCCACATAAACTGCGAACACTAACCAGTCACATAGAAGTTGCAAAACAAAAAAAAAAACCCAAAAAACAACAATGTGATGGCACCAGCCTCAGTTGATATCACACAAAATAGTCGTGAATGTTGAAGAAGGATGGAAAGATCAAAGAGGGAGAGCACTAACCAGACCTCAGCTGGTAAGGTGCGGAGAGTACTGGGACCTTATTGCTACTCAACTCCCAGAGAAGAGTATTGGTCTTTGCCAGAGAGAAATCAATGGTAAGCGGCTGTTGCGATAACGCAAAATCATTTGCAATGTTTACCAAAAGCAGTGGAGAGTACTGGAAATCTGAGGAGACTTGTTGTCACTCAGATTCCAGGGAACACCACCGGTTATTATCAGTGAGCAATCACTGATGATAACCTGTGTGAGAACTCCTAGTGAGTTAAAAAATATATATAATAATAATAATAATAATAATAATAATAATAATAATAATAATAAATCCTTGAGTACAAATCATCATCATCATCATCATCATCATCATCATCATCATCATCATCATCATCATCATCATCATCATCATCATCATCACTATCATTTTATCGTTTGTTTTATTTTATGGCATATCAATCCTTTTTGGTTTATTGAATGCCGAGTTCCGTAATTTTGGTAAAAGTTTTATGCTTGAAGTTCTTAATATCTTCGAATAGTTATTCATTGTAGAAATGTCTTTATAATCATCCAAGGAAATATGAATTTGGGACGCAGAAACTTGTTGGGGTCTGTTTTTGGGCTGGACATCCATGAGCATCCAAACCTTTATTTATAACTTGAAAATATATAATCACACAAAGCAAAAAAAAAAATTAAATAATATGAGGTTGGGAGATGAGGCAGGAATTTCTTTAGTTCCTTATTTTTCTGAACAACGCCGGGACACAGATCTCATCAGTTATATTGTTAAAAATTTAATGATTTTGATCATAGCCCATGGTGGTACTAGCCAAACGAGCTAGGTTGCGAAATAACAACAACAAAAACTTCTTTCGTGACCTTCTCCTTAGGTTTATCAACTTTAGCTGACAATTAGGTAATGAATTTATCTAACTCTCCAGTTAGGAATGAAAGAGTATAACAATTGACTACCTTTCTACCTTTACTCGTACCAACACTTAGGAATAAGAAACCATCGTCTTGACTTCTTGGAAAACATCCTCAATCGTTAAGTCATCCCATTTTCTCTTATTTTTTACAATGTGTAAAGAGCGAGTATGAAAGCCTTACATAAATTTAGTTATGTTGGATTTTAATTAAATTTCAACCATAATTAAATTACACAATATTATGTTGATTCTCAAAATTTAAATCAATTTCGATCATATTTAAACACTTTAATGAGCACTCTTCTCTTTGTGTCAATTTCGTGTATAACAGTGTTTAAAAATAACTTGCATTCAAGTATTTGGGAGTCTCAACTCTTGCCCTTTATAAAAGTGCAAGTGCAATTGTTCATCGCATTTTGGTTCTTGTTCTTGAGTGAGATTCTTGTTCGTTGAGGTTTTTGTCAGAAAGTTTGCATTGTTTTTTAAAGTCGGAGGTCACCAAATTTATAGGAGCTAATTTTAACATAGGCTGTCAGACTATCTTCTATAATAATCTCAAACCAAAAGATCGCCAAAGAGAGAAAAACAAGACTCTTCTAGAAATAACAAATTATATATATTGATTTAAGTGACCTACACCGTTGAGTGCAGGTTGCCTGAAGTTAAAAGTGAAGAATGGAATAGTAATAATACAGGTCGGCTGCCGGAAGTATTTTCCTGGAGAGGTATATCTTCAAGTAAAAATAGCCTTGCTCAGTGTCTCGGCGACAAGGGCTGGAGAGAGTGTCTGTGTCTTTCTTCTGTTGATGCCTGGAAGATCTCTGCCTTCCATGCAAATCCCTAAGAATCTGTATAGAATCCATAAAAAGGCTCGGTCGACATTACTACGCTCAGGAGTGTGATTGGTCATCGTGTGACCAAACGATCTCACTATTGCTCCCCGCACGAGGAAAGAAATGTCAATGTTTATGGCTGCTACAGGGTGTCCAAATAATATGAAACTTTTCTTAGGACGGGTATTCCATCTATTATATGAATGCTAAAATGTTTAAATTTATTTTAAAAACTTCTTTTTTTTTAAATTATCTATTTTAAAAACTTATAAAATTGGCAATAATTAAAGAATTTTTTAATGAATTTCAAAATTGTAAATGAATTTAATTTATTGTGTAGTTGTTGTAGTGTAAAAATCAGAATCATAAAAGCTGAAAATTCCTTGGCCTTTTGGTTAGCGACAAAGTGTAGTATCTGTTCTGTTATACATTTAATCTTTTTCTGTCCTCGATAAGCAAAGAAAGAATCTTTAAAGATTGAGGCAATTTTTATTTTTGTCTCAAACCAGAGTGCTTCTTTTTGGGGAGCTGGATTTTCTCTACATTAAAAACCGACCTTATGTTTAACTCTGTACTCGTGGGCAGGCAAGATTTTTTTTTACAAACGAGTCACCGCTTATCAAGGCCTAAAGACCACTCGAGGATAAGGGTTATTGAGTTTAACAGGTGGACGGTGAGACACCGAGGGGATTTGTAACAATGACTTTAATGGTCAGAAATTGATTATTGAAGAAGACGGCTCAACAAGAATTTGTTTATATTAGACTTGTAAAAGGCAATGTTATAGTCAGCCGAAAAGCAGTCTCATGGTACTGTGTTTCACAGACGGGCAGTTCTAAGAAAGAAACTTTGTTCATGGAAGTTCTGTTTTGTTCTAGGTACACACAGAGAGAAAGGGAATTTATTTACAGTGGTGGTTGTAGTTAGACAAGGTTTTGTTGTGAATGTTTTACAGAAAGACACCATAGATTGCAGCTCAGTCGAGCACCTGCCATGAAAATAACGATAGAGTAGAGAAAGACTAGTAAACTTTCTCATGTGAAAAAAAGGGTAGAGAAAGGGACATCGCCCACGAGATTTTGAAGTCGGTTTTGTACTCTATCAAGGCAAGAAAGGGTGCTATGAGTGGTACTTCCCCAGATGTGGCAACAGTACTCCACCTTAGGATGTATTTGACTCTTATACAGGTAGAGGATTGTGCCAGGAGTTAAATACCTTTTGGAGCGGTAGAATGATCCAACCATTTTTCCAGCGACTTTGGCAACAGATTTGATTTAAATATTCCATTTCAGGTCTGGAGTGAAGATCAGTGCCAGAAGCTTATCAAAGCAGGGAGCTTCCTCAAGACGAGAGCCATTCATTTCAATTGGGGCAAAGTGAGGATCAGTAAAAGAGATAAGCTTGGTCTTAGATGTATTAAAAGTAACCAGCCATCTTTTTCTCATTGTACAACGTGCTCCAGGTCGGAGGATAAATGCTCTTCAAAGTGTTGCCCTAGATGGTTGTATCATCTGTATAAATGTCAACAGATAATCTTAGAATGTGATTGGAGAAATCATTTATGCAGATCAGGAATAGAGTTTGGTCCAGAATGGATCCTTCAGGCACGCCAGCGTCGATACAATGAGCTTCAGACCTGCTCATCAACGACTACGTTCATAAACTTATCAAAGAGAAAGTATTTGATGGTTGAGAGGACATTTCCAGATATTTCATAGCTAGAAATCTTGTGAAGTAGACCATTATGTCAAATCCTATCAAATGCGCTTGATATGTCGAGAGCTATTGCTCTAGAAACGAAAACCCATGTCAATAGATTCACTGATCCTGTGCGATATTACAGTCAGCACATCAGCTGTTGATCTTGCAGGACGAAATCGATATTGCATATTGAATAGGCTGTTTTTGTTGGGGTGATTAACAACTCTTGATTCATCACAGATTCAAGCAACTTACTTATTCCACGCAGGAGACTGATTGGTCTGCACTGAGATGCAGAAGACCGATCTCCAGTTTTCCAATGTGTTGGATAGCATTTCTCCTTTAAGCAACGATTGAACAGCTTTGTAAGAATGGGAGCTAGTTACGGTTGCAGCTTTTTAAGCACTATGAATGGAACGTTGTCAGGACCAGTTGCTTTGTTGCCATCAATGTTCTTGATAAGTTTGGCAGCATCCCGGACAGATATATGGATGTTGCTAAGAGTCTTTTCAGTCATAGGGGAAATTTAAGAAGTAGTGGGAAATTTAGGAAGTAGGCGGCCCTGATCACAAAGGGTGGAATTTGATGCAAAGTTCTTTTCAAAATGTTTGGCTTTTAAGAAATCACTTCTGATCCATCATGATGGTTGGGATAGTGGTCACGCATCTGTTCAGGAACCTGTTTGTTATTCGCCCAAATCCGTGGGAACCAAGCTTCTGCTCAGCTACTCTAAACTTAACAGAATAGGCATATGACTCCCGTGTTTTCTATAGCCCTTTTGCAGTGGTGGCTGGCAGTCGTAAAGGCGGCTTTGGTTTCAGAACATCTATTTCATTGAAAGCAATTGAAATAGTGGTTTCTGTGAGCCATGGCGGTGGCACATTCTTGGATGTACACAACAGTTTGGTTTCTGTTTGAATTATGAACACGATATCTGCATAAATTTAAACAAAATCTTTTAGCATATTCTACACCTGAGTAACGCCGGATTCATCTCTTTATTTTTGTCAGATGAATAATTCTGTTTCCTGTTTTTATTGCTGTCATTTTGATGCAAACTTTTACAAAGACATATGTACAAGAGTTTATTAAGACAATCTTATAAAGAAAAATGTTTGTCCATAAATTTTTCATAGAAAAATTGTTGCATAAAATAAAAATGAAAAACTCTTTTGATTTCTAGGATTTTATTAATATTTTTAGAAGAGTTCTCACATCTCTGCAGGTGGGTTTCTGTCACATTTAAGTTTTTTTCCAATAAATCTGAATATTTTAGAAACTACACAGTCAAGTTTTATGGAATTTGCTTTGTGGATTGTGACAATAGTCCTGAATATGTATCTAAAATTTGAGTTGAATTGATTCAAATTTATTAAAATTATTTTTTAAATGCAACCTTTTTTGTCTGTCATGCTTAAGTTTTAAATAGCATTTTCATTGGTCTGTTATGCTTAAGTTTGACATAGAATTTTCATTACTCAATGCATAGACTTAATGGGCCTATCTTAAGTATACACGTTCTTGTCAAAGCTTTCCACAGTCTGGTTCATCAATGAAATACTCCAAGACTGAAGAACCCTCCTCTCTTCCAAGTCAGTTTCTTATACTTCCGAGTATCAATGGAGATCACTCAAACGGTTAAATGAGGAATAATTCACAATCAATATTGCAGCTACCTTTAGTAAATAATTTTTTATTTATTTTATTTTTTATTTTAAAGTTTAGTTGTACCCAGTACTTCTAACAGCTTTAACGTAGAACCACCTGTTTTTGTTAATGAATCCACCAATTGCATTCTCCCATCTATCCAAAATACCTCGATTTCCCCTTCTGACACCATCTCTCTTAGTCTTGCCATGTCCACTCTCAGTCTCCTGTCAGCCACAATGTTTGTAGTGCCTAAAGCACTAGTCAGTGATCTATTGTCTGTATAGAATTGTACTGGTGGTAATACAGCCAAACCAAAAGTTTCTTGCACCAAAGGAGAGACCAAGAATCCTGCACCTGCTACCTCACTTTATGTCTAAGTTTCAGATGCTCATGGACTTTTTGTTACTCTGTTCAACTTTTTAGATTTCTAGCTAATAGGTGCCACCTTCTTGTTCTCGCATTGAATGCAAACAATGATACCACCTTGAGATGACTCATCTTTCAGGCTAGCATATGTAGCATCCGAATATGCTAAGACTCTCAGTTTTTTCGGATTACCTAAATTAGGAAATTTTAGCACAATTTTCCTCGCCTTCAACTTAGACAGTACCTCGTTTGCCTCTTGTAGCATTTTCACAGTTGGATGTTTTCCTGTATTGCTCATAACACACATTTAATAGCTTAGATCTGGTCTTGTTTGTGATGCAACCCACGTCATTTGTCCACTTAAGCGTTCTAAGTCAACTTTCTCTTCTACAGCCAATTCATCCGTCTTTCTTGTACAACTTTTAGCTATGTTAATTGGTGTTATGGTGGAAATATAAGATTCTTGTTTTATTTCCACCCCTTCTGTAGTATGCTAATTGATGTTATGGTGGAAATGTAAGATTCTTGTTGTATTCCCACCCCATCTCTAGTGAGCACAACTTCCAATCACAGATACTTAAATGATCCATCTTCATTCGTGCTGACCTGAAATATTCTCTTTAGTTTTCCTATAATCTGTTCTTGAAAAAAAGCATTACCACAGAAGGCAAAATCATCCACATGACTAACCAAAATTCCTATAAGTGATCCAATAATTGTACCTCCCAGCTGAATGAATACTCCTTTAATTCTTTTGTACCAAGATCTGAGTGCATCATTCAATCAGTAGATGCATCTTTTAAGACACCAAACATCAGTTTTTGGACAGACATCACGAGGTGGATGCAGAAATACCTCTTTTGTCAAAATATCCCCTTGTAAAAATGCTGCTGTTATATCAAGAGATTGCAACCGCCAGAATATCAAGGCTGCTGTAAAAAAATACCAAGCGTAGACACTCTCTATTGCAGGTGGGAGAATCTTTCCATAAGATTGTTAGTTTCCTCTTCAAAGCCACGGGCCACTAATCTTGCTTAACTTTTCTTTTTGCCGTCTATATATTTTTCAGTTACTATCCAACGAGATGATAGTGTAGCCTGTTTTTCAAATACCTCATTATTAATCAAGTTATTCAACTCTCTCTCCTTAGCCTCCACAACATCCAGAGACATTTCTTGATCTGCGGTAAGCAGTACAGCATTTTCCGGATAAGGTAGTTCCTTCCAATCATCAATATGATCCCAATCAACACATATAGGTTCTTCATCTCCCTTCACATGTACATTCACCCATTCCTTGTATTTTCCACTTTGTTTGGGCTGTATGCTTAGTACTTTTGCTTGCTTCCACTACTCTTCATTCCTCATTTTGTACTCAATAAAACTTTATCACCATTATCATACACCACATCTGAATAAGTACGAACTTTATGTTTAAGTGTTCTCCTGATTCTTTCAGCTGCAATATAGTTTTGTCTGGCACTGTGTAAAGCTTCCATGTTCTGACGTATAATATCACTATATAAACTCTCCATAGCTGGAAGTTCATCCTCTAAATTGATGGACGGTTAGGGTTAACTTCAAATAATAATTGGTTTGGACTAAAACCGCCATTATTTTGTAAAGTGTTCTTGGCCCATGCAAGTGCAATTTTTGGTTCACTTTTCACATCTGCGGTAGTTTTGTAAAATGCCTCTGGCAATATCTGATCATGCCGTTCCACAATCCTGTTGCTAAATGATGTTTTTGCAGTTTCTATATTAAATTTTTGATTCATCTCTCTATATTTTTCATTTGAAAATTCCCCTCCATTATCACTTAACAACTTCCTAGGTGCACCGAAATATGAAATCCACATTTGGTAAATGTTTTGCCCAATTTGATCTTGTTGTTTAGAAAACAATAAACAGGCTGCAGAATATCTTGTGGCAGAACTAATCATATGCAAAATCCAAGTTTTATTGTGAATATATTCCTTTAAGTCCATACACATTACTTGCCATGGGCATAAATACCACTGGACGCAATGGTACACGTTTATATTTCATGCATACGTCACATGAATCGCAACATTTTTCAATTACCTTAAGGAATTCCGCATCACAAAAATCCTTACTTCCCTTAACAAGTTTACACAACTTTTCTTTTGAGGCATGTGAAAATTGTCCGTGTAACTTCATTGCTTTTTTTGCTTTTTCTTCCAGTGTCAAGTTTTTTACAAGAGTAATGTGCAACACCATAGACACTCTCAATTCACCTCGCTTGTTAAATAACAAATTTGTAAGTGGAATACAGTAGTGGCCTGATGAGGTGCAAACCAAATCTATCGTTTCACCAAGAATCCTTGCTGTATCATTCACAAAATTAAAAATAATTCTAGCTTTCTTCATGGAGGTTTTACTCAACAGCAATGGAATTTCATTATTCACTATACAGGACTCAATCGTCACTATTTTTCTGCCAATAACTGCTGGAAATTTTACTTTCCTAGTTGCAGTAACCTCAGCTCCATCTCCAAACTTGAATGTTGTATCAGTAAAAGAATATTCAACTAAGTATTTGTCTTGATCAGAAAGAGCATCATTAAAAACGTCCAGCCAAGTTTTTCTAGTCTTCATGCATGCACTATCTAATATGCACATTCCAAAACACTCCTTAACCAACCCAGAAGCATGGAGTTCTGTGTTAAATAGAGTTATGTGAATCTCTTGTATGCTTTTTATATTTTTCTGATGATGTCTACAATCTCTTGAAAAGTGTTTAGTAGAGTCACAATTAAAGCATCTCATATTTTTTCCATCCTTGCCTATTGGATTTGAACCTTTACTGGATTGATAAGTTCTGTTTTGATATTTCCAGTTACCTCTATAATTTACTCGTCTACGCCAACCTTTTGTTTGAAATGTATTCTCGGTTTTAGTTACAAAACCGGTTCAAATTTTGCACCTGGTGCTCGTATCTAGCCATTCATTGCAACAGAATCTCCAAAAATCTTTTGTATCGTACATTTCATATCATCATACGCCATAGACCCACACATAGCACGAGTCAGTCGATCGTTTTCGTCAGAGACATTTGCTGCAGTTAATAAAAAAAGCATGCATGACTTTCGGCAGTTCCACTTTAAAATTACCCAGTTTGTGATAGAGGTATTCATCGTATCAAAAAGTCAGTAATACTTACACCGGAAGGACGCCTGTAGTCATAAAATTCCTTAAAGGCTAGTTAAGCTAGGGTGTTCGCATCTTTTAAAAACAATGGGTCCAGTTTGTTTTGTTATTTTCTGGACACCGTTTTCCTGACCTATATCTTGAGGTTGTAAATCTCTCACACAATCTCTTGCTCTTCCAGTTAAGCTGAGAAATACTGCTGGCTCTTGCTTGCATTTATTTAGGTCCGTATACATTTGGCATATTGTTAAATCATTCTTCCATTCCACATAGCAATCTTCGTTTCCCAAGGCTGGTGGCGATTTTAAAGCTTGATTCGTCATCATTTTTTTAAATTTTAATTTTTTTAACACAGTATATGTGGCAATGTGTAGAACACAAAACAATATTAAATATGCCACACTGGTTTACGCTTCTGCTACTATTTGTCAAATCTCACCACGGTCTGGTTCATCAATGAAGTACTCCAAGACTGAAGAACCCTCCTCTCTTCCAAGTCAGTCTCTTATACTTCCGGGTATCAAGGGGGATCACTCAAAACTGTTAAAGGGGGAATAACTCACAATCAACAGTTCTTGCTAATTGTAATTACAAGCTCAAATTCTAAAAGATTCCTTCTTTATTATCATTATCATTAGCTGCATTAAGTGTGAAACTTTATTAAAATTAATAAAAATTAGAAATCTTTTTGAAACCAGGAGAAATACGCTCTCCTATATATCTTGAAATTATAAAATTTAAGTAATTCTGTAAATAATAATTCTTCTTCTTGATCATCATTACTATCATCCTCATCATCACCCTCCTCCTCCCCCTCCTCCTCCTCCTCCGAGTCATCATCATCATCATCATCATCATCATCAGTTTAACATCTTTTTTACATGCTGGCATGGGTTGAACGGCTTAAACTAATTCACTTCCATACCAACCTGTCTCTGGTTAGTTTTTTATTTATTCATCAAGTCAAATCTTATCATTTCCATACATGTTTTCTTTGGCCTTTCCTTGTGAACTGAACCTGCTACCTCAACTGTTCTAGATCAACTAACCCAAGAACTCTCATCCATTCTTTCAATGGGATCATACCCACAAAGTCTCTTGTTCTGCACACATCTTGCTATACTGTCAAAATTTAATCTTCCTCTGAGGTCATTAGATCTTAGCCTATCTTTAAAACTCACATTACATATCCATCGTATCATTCTAATATCATTTCTCTCAATGCAATGCATGTCCTCAACCCTCACTGGCCAGTGAATAATTTTTTTAAATAATAAAAGATAAGGTATCAGTGTTTGTATTTTTAAATCAATGTTGATATAGCAAATTATTTATCAGGCGATAAAAATCTGTTTAGAATAAAATGGTGGATAATATTGAATGGTTATTAGGAAAAGAAATAGTTAACTAAATCTGTTTCACCGTTTTATTTGCAGCAAACACATTCACAGCTTTCACAGCTTTCACAGCTTTCCTTCTAATTGCCTTTTTTGATGTTTGAGTGCGAATAGTCGTCACTTGGTCTACAAATTTGCAAGTCTTACAAATATCGATGAGGATCAGCCATTAATACCTTCAGTGTACATACTCTGTCATGTAAGCCTAAACAATGCTGTCCACTGCGGTTTCACTTTGCCCAGATTTCCAAACCAATTGGCGTCAATAGGTCTTGACCAAGGAGATTGAAAGCATCCAGATGGCATTATGCCTTTTTTATTCAAAGAAATAAAATCCCTCATTTTGGTCACCATCCATAGCAACACATTTTCAAGTGAAAATATAATTTAATCTGCCACAGATACCGGATTCGTTGCTTGCTCTCCTGAAAAGTGTAAATCCTTGAAATACTCCTTCATTGACTGACAAATTTCTTTTCCAACCAGTCGCTGTTGATACTTCCAGAGTTCTGAGCTCTTTGATGAAGTCTTTTATTTACATGATGCCAGACGTAGAGCAGCACATGTAACTGGAGATAACAGAGTGATGAAGTGGTTGTTCCAACAAAGGAATTTACTTGTTCTGAATTGATCCAAGATTTGCACACGATGAAAACAACCTGTGGCAATTAGAAAGCATTCCTACATTCGTAATGGGCATCGTTTTTTCATTTGTTGGTTTTTCTTTTAATTTATAAAAAAGTAAAATTTTAATAAGCAAGATAACATTTCATTTTAAACTTGCTCTACCTACTTGGCATGCCTGGTAGTGTTTTTACTTGCAATTTTTAAAAACTATACCAGTTTTTTCTACAAATACTATTTGCTGTTCCAAACGAAAGTAATTCTGTATTGACTAATACAGACTTACTTCCCTTTATAAAAATAGTGTCAATGTGAAAATAATTCTAACCCAGTCAAAGTATTTTGTTAAAGGAAGTAAATCGAATTACGTTTAATTGTTCTTAACAAACATGCTGCAGCGATCTACCAAAAGGACCGACGAGCCAGAATCAAATATTAATTTTGTAGGAAGAAAGCTATCGATGACAAAAACCGAGAAAGAGACTGCCATTATTTTATACATTAGATATAAAACATAACTAACAACCAATTTGATCATTGATAGTAGATACGATTCATTTAAAAAAAAAAGGAAAATGTGCAACAACATTAATTTTAAATAAAATACAAATTTTAAAACAATGACAGCATTGATTAATTTTAATGTTTTTTGAACTGACAATCCCATCTAAAGAATTAATAAGATGCTAATGTTTATGTTATGCAAACATGTTTCGTTGAAAATTATTATTTAAAGTTTGACTGAAAACCAACAAGCAGTTTGTTTTTTATTTAAGATTTTTAAATTTTCTTACTTTTGGAGAAGAGTTTGTAAGGTATATATTTTCACTGTTGTACGATCTGTACAGGAGATGAAGCCGAATTCAGACTTTTAACGGTCACTTCTAAATTATGAGGTAAACAAACATTTCCTTAATATTGCACATACAATAAAACCGTTGAAAGCACGCGTTTACAATACGAATTTCGTGTGTTCTGGCTGTTTTCTTTTTTGTTGTACTTGAAATTTAAAAAAACAGTGCTTTATTGTTTTATTGTATGTGCAATATCAAGGAAATGTTTATTTTCGTTCGACTTTTCGATGTGTGCGGAGCACTGTTTTTATTCAAAAAAACAACCACAAAAAAAGAAAACAACCAGAACACACGAAATTCGTATTGGAAATGCGTGCTTTCAACGGTTTTATTGTATGTGCAATATCAAGGAAATGTTTATTTTCGTTCGACTTTTCGATGTGTGCGGAGCACTGTTTTTATTTAAAAAAAAACAACAAAAAAAGAAAACAGCCAGAACACACGAAATTCGTATTGGAAATGCGTGCTTTCAACGGTTTTATTGTATGTGCAATATTAAGGAAATCTTTGTTTTCGTTCGACTGTGAACGATATCTTGCTCTAATTGTCTCTAATCCTTGATAGGTTTGTATCCATTGTGTTATATAAAAACAAAGCAAACATTTTAAACGTAAACATATACTTGATTTCATATTATCGCATGTTGTATTATTTGTATTATTCGGACTACTGTTCTTATTTTTGGATGTTATTCTCACAACGTTTCAGCCGATGTTACCTCTGACCTTCTGATGCAACAGATATAAGTGCAAAGTAATAATCAGTTCGAAGTGGCAGTCTTCTGGAGGTTGAAGGTTCAATCCTCAGTACGGGCAAGGCTAAGAATACAATTGCGAATTACTTAAGACTTCTACCCGGTCATGGCTGATGGAACTAGAGCAAGCTATACCCATTGATTAAATGAAGGCTTCCGTTCAAAATTCTGTAGTGATTCCTGAGTTCGACAAGATGCACCAGAAGAAGGTTGGAGGTTATATCGGCCGAAACGTTGTGAGAATAACAACCAAGATGAGAACAGTATTCCGAATAATCCAAATTATTAATCCTCATCTAAAAAAATTCCGAAATATGTCACAATTATTTTTGAGAATAACTAGTGTGACCATGCCACCAAAAAATGATGACGTATTTCATTGTTACTTCTCAAATTAACGACAAGTTTTAGAATTAAATTCACTTGGAATTAACAGTTGTCGCCTTGTTTACAAACAATACTAATACGTCAGTCAGTTGCTGCTGATGATCTGAACATTTTATGGTTAATATCGGAACATTCTTTTCAAAAGAATTTAATAACAAATATGGGGGTGGACCGCATCAAATTATGCACCACTAAATAATAGTGGAATAATTCAAAACTTCCCCGAAAAGCTTTAGATCATTTTGAAATAAGCAGAGAAATAGTTGTCAGTTAAGAATCCGTAATTATAAGCCGAATTTGCTATTGTGATTTTAAAGACTTATAAACCTCTCCAATTATAGGTTGTATTTATATATTTATCATATAAGCAATAATAAACAAGCCGCGCGTGCGTGGTCCCCCTTTGTATGTGACTCGATGTGGCGAGTATAAAATGCAATAAATTTGGGCAATTTGGGGCATTTTTGACCACTTTGACCCCTGGGGGCGCGAACCAGAATTTTTCTGAGGTCATGGATGCTCATTTTATATCCAGAACAATTGCCTCTACATTTTGGCCAAGTTTCAGAAAAATTGAATGGATGGATCAACCGTTATGGGAGAAAAGGGTCATTTTTTGCCATTTTGGGGGCTTTTGACCCTCTGAGGGCGCAAACCAGATTTTTTCCAAGGTCAGCGATAGTTATTCTCTATTAGGAACAATTGCCTCCACATTTTGGCCAAGTTTCTTGGTATATATGTGTGTGTGTGTTAGCAAATTGAGCTAGTGTCAGAGAGATGCATGGTAAGTTTATGGGAAAGCATTTCTGTAGTATAACCGATGTAACAATTAGTTTTTTTTACAATCTTAATTGACAATTTTAAAATAAGCTGCAAACAAACTCCGAAACCACCCAAATATCATCATTTAAAAAGTTGATAAAACAAATGTAGTACTTAACAAATCTGATTACTTTACAAAATTACAAACAAATTTTGGATGATAGAGCAGAATTTTTAAAAGTTAACAAAAACCTCACTAATCAACTAAAGACACGGGTTAACAAACTAAAAAAACTGGAAGAGATGGAGCCTCTGCCCAGAGAGACATTTTCTTATTTTTATTCTGTCTTTCGCGTGTTCATATCCAGTAGAGTAATATTCATGTGTAGCCTGAATCAAAAAGATCTGATTTGAGAAAACTATAGCAATAACACTTAAGTACCGAAACTGTAATTGTGACAACAAAGAAATAAATAATATTTTATTTTTTGTATAAGTAATTCAATTTATGACTTACTCAAGTTTTTAATATGGTAATTGTAAAGTACAAAGAAGCTTCATAATTTGTTATATTCGAAAACAGGTGCTAAAATAAGGATCTAAGTTTTCCTATTTCTTATAAAATGAATATAGCAACACATTTCATCTTTCTTGCTGGCATAAAATAGAATATTGTTTAGACTGCGGAAAGCGAAGAATGGGCAGAGAAGCAGAATTGTTTCAAATGTAATACAGACCGACTGATAAGGCTGACAGGGAGATCTTTCATTTTAGCGGTTGAAATGATGAATGAGGAAAAAAAGCTGAGTATTCGTTAAAAAAATGTTTTTTGCTCACACTCATGATGTGTGATGGTTTTTGTTGTTTTTTTTTAGGTTAAAAATAGACAGGATATTTGTTAACGAAATGCACTGACCTTGTATTTTCCCCTCTGACATTTTGAAAATTAACCATCAATTGGATTGTGACTATTATTCATTTATTCGATACTAGCAAAGCCCAGTAGAAATTCCACAGTGCTTTCTACATCAATCAGTATAAGTTACTGTTAATAATAATATTCTTTTGAAATTAGAAATGTCTCCCAGGGTCAATACTATTAAAAAAATGACTTTTTATTTTTTCGTAGAATCAATTGTCATGGTTAGCAGCTTGTATTTTCTCCTCTGACATATTGAAAATTAACCATCAATTGGATTGTGACTATTATTCATTTATTCGATACTAGCAAAGCCCAGTAGAAATTCCGCAATGCTTTCTACATCAATCAGTATAAGTTACTGTTAATACTAATATTCTTTTGAAATTAGAAATATCTCCCAGTGTCAATACTATTAAAAAAATGACTTTTTATTTTTTCGTAGAATCAATTGTCATGGTTAGCAGCTTGTATTTTCTCCTCTGACATATTGAAAATTAACCATCAATTGGATTGTGACTATTATTCATTTATTCGATACTAGCAAAGCCCAGTAGAAATTCCGCAATGCTTTCTACATCAATCAGTATAAGTTACTGTTAATACTAATATTCTTTTGAAATTAGAAATATCTCCCAGTGTCAATACTATTAAAAAAATGACTTTTTATTTTTTCGTAGAATCAATTGTCATGGTTAGCAGCTTGTATTTTCTCCTCTGACATATTGAAAATTAACCATCAATTGGATTGTGACTATTATTCATTTATTCGATACTAGCAAAGCCCAGTAGAAATTCCGCAATGCTTTCTACATCAATCAGTATAAGTTACTGTTAATACTAATATTCTTTTGAAATTAGAAATATCTCCCAGTGTCAATACTATTAAAAAAATGACTTTTTATTTTTTCGTAGAATCAATTGTCATGGTTAGCAGCTTGTATTTTCTCCTCTGACATATTGAAAATTAACCATCAATTGGATTGTGACTATTATTGATTTATTCGATACTAGCAAAGCCCAGTAGAAATTCCGCAATGCTTTCTACATCAATCAGTATAAGTTACTGTTAATACTAATATTCTTTTGAAATTAGAAATATCTCCCAGTGTCAATACTATTAAAAAAATGACTTTTTATTTTTTCGTAGAATCAATTGTCATGGTTAGCAGCTTGTATTTTCTCCTCTGACATATTGAAAATTAACCATCAATTGGATTGTGACTATTATTCATTTATTCGATACTAGCAAAGCCCAGTAGAAATTCCGCAATGCTTTCTACATCAATCAGTATAAGTTACTGTTAATACTAATATTCTTTTGAAATTAGAAATATCTCCCAGTGTCAATACTATTAAAAAAATGACTTTTTATTTTTTCGTTGAATCAATTGTCATGGTTAGCAGCTAACTATTCTAATCCCACCTGTTTATTACAGAACGCCCCGTTCTGTAATAAACAGATACCATACCAATCTAAGTTCATCGTTAGTAGAAATTATTCAATTTTTTAAATTCTTTTTTTCGTTAAGTTTCTGGGTCTCAAATTTGTCAATTTTTGGTTTATTTTCAAGATTATAAAACAAATTTCTTACGCTGATGATGACACATTCATGTATGAAAGGGAAATATAATTATGTCGCATTTTTTATTTTCCCAGAAACTCTAATCATTAAAATCACATGAAATATTTTTTGCAATTATATTATTTTTTTTCGTGAAAATATTGATTAAACAATGCTTTATTCAATAATAATATCGCTAATTTAAAAAATTAATTTTTCTTCGAGTTATAGTGATTTTGTTAACATGGTATTTAGGGGCCTTTTTCGTAATATATAAAAAAATATTTAAACATTTTTTTTTTAATTGTTAACATCTACAATGCTTTATTTTCATAAAAACAAAAAAATTAATGCATTTTTTATTAATATATAAAAATATAACTTTAGTAAAGGTGTATTTTGTTTTAAAACAATAATACATTTTCACACTTGAAATAAATAAAACGAATATTTCTCTTGTTTATTTATTCATTTAAAACCGTAGCAATAAATATTCTCTTTTTCTTACCATAAAAATAACTGTCAGCTAAATAGTGTTCAAATCAATAAAGCAAATGCCACTTTTTAAAATGTATTTATTATAATTGGACTCTTTTAGTTGACGGAATGACATAATTTGATTTTGGAACAATTCATTTTAAAATCGGTAAGGTCAGAATTGTTTACCTTAGCGACATCAGATTAATCACCAATCACTATCGGACGCTCTCATTTTTTAATGTGCATGAAAGGTGATAACGTACATGCAAACATCAAATGCCTTAGCGTCTTATCAGGGTTTTACCCGCTCCACTAGTTTGGGAACGGCTCCTGCTTCTAAAAAAGAACCCGCTCCTCTCCCCACTTCATCTGCAGCTTAAAATCACCTATTGAAAAATTAAAAAAATGTTCAACGTTATTTTTAAATAATTCCCTATTTACTTGTCTCTCCACTGCCGAATAAAAATTTAGCCCTTCACTCCTTGACTGCAGCAAAAAAGAGTGTGCACACTTTTTTTTGCTGCAGCCAAGCGTATTATTATATAGATGGTGTCAGAGACATGTCTATCGCATCAATTCGGTAGGCTGGAAGACGAAAGCTCTCTTGGGATGAGATATGTAAACGCAAACTTTGATCCTCGCGACCTCCGAGCCTGGAGAGGAGGACTTCGATCAAGACTGACAGACAGACCCCAATCTCTTATAGAAGACTAATCAAAGGTCTGTTAAAAATAAATCGGATTATGATGATGATGATGACGATGATGATGGTAGACGAGGGAAATACGACAAAATCGGTACCTTTTGTTAAAAATATTTAGCCATATTGTTGCATACTGTCTTTACCCCCAAAACAAAACACAAAACATCAGAAATCACTAGTCTAAGCAGAAAATAATGTTTTGAATGAATGCCCAGCTTTCTTTTATTCGTCAATCATTTTGACTGCCAAAATGGAAGACTACCATCTGACAGATTCTAATAATAAAAATATATGAAGATACGAACTCCTATAAACGAATATTTTAAAAGCTACAATAATTTATCTAGAAATAATGAAAAAAAGCAGCAAGACAATGCAAAAAGAATGTGAGACTAACAGGATTTTCTTGCAAGAATTACACAGACAACAGCAGCATTGGCCAAACTAAGACCCAAATGGAATCACAGAAACATCACATTCAGCTAAAAAACAGACTGATGTGCTCCCTGGTAATTTCAATATTTCTGTATGCCTGTGAGTCGTGAACCTTAAGTGCAGACCCATAGAGAAGAATATAGGCCACAGAGATGATATGCTTTCGAAAGATCCTCAACATCTCACACAGGAAACACATTACTAATGAGGAAGTGAAGAACAGACTTATACAGGCAGTCGGGCAATATGAGGATCTACTGACCACTATTAAAAGGAGGAAAATGGAGTGGTACGACCATGTCACACGTTCATCAGGTCTTGCAAAGAGAATCATGCAAGGAACTGTACAGGAAGAAAAAAGGATAGGCAGACAAAGAAAGAGATGGGAGAACAACATTCGAGAGTGGACACGACTTGCACTAAGTAGCATGCTCATGAAGGCAAAGAATTAAGAGGGTTATAGAAAGCTGGTTGCCAGGTCATCTTTAGCGCCTCAACGGTCATCCAGACCACAGGACAGATGATGATGATTATTTACATCTTTGTAGTTGTTGCTTTCATATTCATAGTGTTTAGATATAACGGAAATCATACATTAAATAGACAGAAAAATTTGTTTTAACGAAATGTATTGACCATGTATTTTCCCGACATTCACATGAGAAACAATTCAAAATTACTTTTTATCACTAAATAAATAACATTTACCTATAATTACATTTTTTGTTAGATTAAAAATTTAAGACACAAAAAAATGGATTTTATTTTTCTAAAACACCGAGACATCAAATTTATCAGAAGGGGCATGTATTATTTGTTAAATTACTTTTTCTTAGAAATTTTTCAATATCAAATTGAACAATAAAGAAACTTTACAAATTTTAATATGAAAAATTTAGTATTTGTTAAATTAAAAAAAAGAAGTTTTTTATCGTATTTAAAAAATATAATTATAATTTTTACTCAAGATTGGTCCTAAAGTTAGGATCCATTATTTTGTTAAGTAAATAGAACAATAATACTACTGGGAACATGTTAGTCCAAAATTTCTTTTAGCTATGAACTATCCTATAAATGGTTTTAGGTTTGCGGTTTGCATTGTATTGAGAAAGTGTGAAAAGCGGATAGAGAGACAGGCAATTTTTCTTTCATATATAGGGAAGATGACAGAGAATTATCTGAAATGGTCATCTCAAATGATAAGAGTAAAAATAAACAATTGTTTCGGAAGACGGGCAAATAGACAAAAACGTAATGATTATCTTGTCGGTAGGAAAACAAAAAGATTAAGGAATGCGAACAAAATGGCACAATTATTGCATCGAACACTGGAAATAGTTTGGCAGATGATAACGACACTTTGCTGCTTACACACGAGCGAAGCTTACACCAAAACATGGCCAACTTGAAAAACTGTAAAGTTATTCATGGCTTAACAACACACATTATTATTATGTTTCATTTAGAAAACAACACGTGGTGTGGAGACAAGCTATTTGAAAGCTTAAAATCTATATTAATAGTGGCCCTGTCTATTTGGCTGAATGGGTATGAAATTGTAAACAAAGACCTGTACCATTAAATGTAATGTGAACAAACACCTTGCTGCACAACTCCCCACTTAGGATTCCATCCTATAAATCTGGTCTCTAATCACAGTAGCCCCTTATGTCCCAGTGGTAATATGCCTTGTTTTTGGGGAAAAAAAAGTCAAACAACTTTTATTCATCATTTCGTATCAATCAGATGAATCTATTATTGGCATTGGTTTACCCGATATCTTTCTAGTTAGAATTCCATCTAGAAAGACATCGGGTACTTACAGTAGGGACCACATTAAGGTTGCCAACATCCCAAGTGAAAATGTTTCTGTAGAACGAACTGGATTCGAACTTGGCACACCCAGGTTGGAAGTCTATGTCATGAACCACTTAACCACCCTCACCTCGCAAACAATTTTTATCGAGTAAAACGTTAGATGGTATTCATTTTGTGCTAGGCTATTAAAACTAATATTGTGGGGTCTGTTTACGATAAACACCCATAAACAGCAAAGATTACGTTTTACTTTATTTTATTTTATTTATAACATAGAAATAAAAAAATAAGAATAAAAATGGTAATATGGGGTTCAGGGCTGGGAGCAGGAGTGAAATAATATTTGTTTACACCATAAAAAGTTTGCATAACATAACATTAGAATCTACACCCACATTTATAGCAGAGATTTTTATGTCAAGAAGTATAACAAATCTTACATATAAAGTTATCTTGTCAGATTTTCAAAGTCAGGCCCAAATAGCAATGTATTTGACAAATCGATACTTGATTCGGACTAGGCTATTTTTTCCACTATGTATTGACCCGAATATAATTGATAAAAATAAATTTATTTGTGTCTGACTTCAGATAAAGATTTACACTTTTAAATATTTATTTGCAACAGAAGATACAAAAATTATATTATATATAAATTGTTAGCAAAAAAAACATTTACTATGTTCTCTTCATGAAATGTTGTAAGAGGCCTTTTCTTGACAATCTTGGAATTTTCATATACATAGGTTGTTGTCATGGGAAGTAAACTGTCTTCCTTTAAAACACATAATATCGGAAACAATCGTTTATACCTATGCAAAAACTCCTATTACATACAAATTGCTATTTCATTACTTATCACTAAGCCAATAAAGCTTGTGTGATTTTACAGATTTATCCTTTTTCTTCTGTGTTGTTTTTTGCTTAAAATATAAACTCAAACATTTTCCCCTGTTATTTCTTAATTCGTACTTACATTACTAATTAATCGACTTTATTTATATACAAACAAAATAAAATAAGGTTCGTGTGTTAAGATGTATACAAGTTAGTTCTAACATTAAAAATTAAGTGGACTTGTTTCAAACCCAGGTTTTATTGTTCGAAATAATGATCGACTCAGTACACTGTTTCAAATTCCAAAGAAAGGAAACAACACTACTTTTACAAAGATCGTGTTTGGTAGAAAATTAGTTTCCCGAAACAGTAAACTTTGTAAATCAATTATTGAAAGAAATTATAATTTAAAATGGAAATGATAATTTCGCTTTAATAAAAAAAAACTCGACACATTTTTATAATCAGTCACATTTGCTTAATTATAGTTGCTTTAACAAAAAAAACATCTAATTAATAACAGTTGTTTATCTATGGTATTAAAATCACTGTACAGAATGGGTTTGAATTAAGGAGAATTAAAATTGCAACAAGAATTCAAAAAGGAAATGATAACCTTGCTTTAATAAAAACATAATCAAATAGTTTTGTGAATCCGTTCCAGATACTATCGAGTTTAAATATGAGAATCACAGTCCCAAATAACTGAACTTTTCATGAAGCTCAACTAAATTTTCGCAATTCTCAAAACCCCAGTTGAATCATTGTTAAAGACGTTTCAATTTTTAAAGGTGAGAGTTTAACTTTTTCTTCAAAACCATTTTACATTAGAAAATGATAAAAGACTTAATCAGACTTTATTACTTATTTACGTATTTATATTTATACTATGTTTCGGCCTTCTTCATTCATGTGATGCTATTTTTTTATTTAAATAATGTGTATGTTGATGAACATTTCAGACATTTAGTGCCTCAGTCCTGTAAGGAATTACTAAACAATGTCATAAAACTTGAGAGTATGACTGGAAAAACACTGTTTTTTAATATGATCTTATTTGCGCTAAAGATAATGTTCTGCAAGATATTAAAATCACATTGCTAAAGACATATTTGAATAATGGTTAACCATATTTCAGATTTTAAAGGTGACAGATTTCATAGCACACTCCAAGAAGAATGGTTGTACAATAGCACAACACTAATAAAAAAAAGTTGTAACGTATCCCTTTAACTTTGTTAGGAGTTCAACATCCAAAAGACTGTATGTAGCTTTTGATCCATTGTGTAGTCTTGTTGTTGTTTCCTGGTTATTCACCTTTGTTAATAACACACAAGACACAAAAAGAAAGCATTACAACTTTTTTAGTTTTAAAAGGTTTTCTTTTGTTTATTAATGATCCACATGTAACCCTGTCCCCTGTCTTTTATTGTAGCATTGTCCCCTGTGTTTTACTTTGTGCTCACATCGAAAATGTGTTGCAGCAGAAATTTAGAAATTGAAAACAAGAAAGGCTTTTTACATATAGCTTACAATTTATTGTATGTAGAATGTCGATATTCATTTTAGCATACCACGCTTATAGTTACAATCAACTCCCTAAACCCCAAGCTTAGGGAGCAAAAGGCGGGATGTCACTCTCTTCGATCGTCTAGGCTGTTCTCCAATGTTTTTCTCGATCCTCTTTCAATCGGTGACGCGATTCTGCAATTGTTTTAATACATTTCTCAATTGGCTTCAAACTTCAAAATAAAACAATCCAAATGTTTACTGTTTGTCTCAACTCAAATTTTAAAAACAATCGCAGTCGCATTCCAAATGCAACGCCTACTTCACACTCCTAACCAACCGTCTTAGTTATAATTTCTATTTACTATCTTTTATTAGCCTTTTTCGATCATCCTGGGGCTATCTCGTTACACACACAATAACAAAATTCGTTTTGTTACTAATGAGTCACCACTAATTAAGGCCAAAACATGACTCAAGGATCAGGGTTAATGGGATGGAGAGATTGCCAGTTGAATGATGAAGAATATTATGAGAGGATTATTAGTTGGATGATGATGAATAATACTATATGCGTATTGAAAACGATTAATGGGATGGATAAAAGTTTGATTACTTATTAGGACAGCTCGATATAAGTATTTGTAGTCTGCAAGGAAGCAGCAACGTGACAATGTGTTCCACAGATGAGAAGTTCTTGAAAAGAAACTTTGTTCATGGAATGGTTTTAGGTAGAAAGAAAAGTTCTTTGTAATGGTGGAAGGAAGATGAGTTGTTGTGAATGTTTTACAGGGAGAAACCGGAGATTGTTGGTAGCAATTTAAATCGTAGTTCCTGTGAGCAATAGCAGCACACGTAGGGGTGTAGCCTGGCTTGCTGTTTGGTGTCTGTTGGAATTTTTAGAGGGTATAAAAGTGATTAATTAATCAAATATATTTGACCCGACACATTATTTCTGAGAATGGAATGCAGAGGAATTTCAGAGATAAAAGATCTAAAGTTATTCCAATCAGCCTTTGAGTTGATACATTCGACGATAGAAAGGGACAATCAAAGTCTCTCTGAACTTTGATTTGATCTTTATGAAGACAACTGAGTGATTGAGGATCTCAGAGGAGTTAGAACAGTAGATGTGCACTGTTTAGGGCAAGTTGTCAGGAAAAGATCAGGAAGGCTTGCAAAATGTTCAACAGCATCAAATATGCGAGTGGGTTTGTCAGCAATATGAGTCAGCTCATAGGCAAGGGAAAGTCATGATAAAACCTTTCTTCGTCATCAGTCTTGTTAGAGTGGACTAGCCATTCTACATGGTGACTATTATAGTCACTAAAGACATGGATGTTAGCAGAAGGGTAAACAAGCAGGATTTTGTCAATTATTTCAGTGATTCACTCAATGACAGTAAATCCATTGTGTAGGCACAATAAAGAGCAAAGATGAAAGTGTCAATTCATTGTTACTCTCATAATCAGACTGCTAGTCCAACACTAGTGACTCTTTGCATTTGTGTCTGCATGTGTGTGCGCCTGGCTTAACGTAAACTTCTCTGTCCACACAGCTCTACCCTTCTCTCTCTGCTTGTTTCTCCATCTCTGGGGTTTTCCGTCTATTTTCTCAGCCTGTAAAACAGGTATTTATATAGCTAGTCTGATATAAAAACAAAGTAAAAACAGAGAGTATTTGTTTCTATAAAACAAAAGATAAAGGATGTGTCCCCACCTCTCAACGATTAGTATACTTAGTCCGTCGATTGAGGGGCACGGTTGTTGGTCGCTTATTTGACTATCTCAGTCGATCAGTCACTGATTGCAACTTTCAATCAAACATGAAAGAAATGGAGATGACAACAATTGAAACATTATATATTTTATTATTTTTATGAAGAACAGTTGGTGGGCGTAAATCCTGTAGAGCTTTAACATTTTCAGGAAAGGTGAAATTCCCTTTGAGCTAATGACATGCCCCCAAATAGACAAAAATTGAAGCACCAAAAATACATTTAACAAGGCTTATCCTGACACGGTATCGCTGCAAAGGTTCAAAGAGAAGACAGAGACGTACCAAATGTTCCTCAGATGAGGAACTAGCTACTAAAATATCGTCAATATATATAAAATCTAAGTCACGTACTACTTCGTCCATAAAATGCTGAACAGTACTAGCTGCATTATGTAAGGCGAATGGCATGGTTAACAATTCAAACACTCTGAATATCCACAGAATTTGATGGTAAGCTTTTACCAGATCCAATTTTGAAAGTGTTGTGATAGATGAACTTTGGGATGGTGGTGGGTGTGTGAGTTCAACACCTTGCCCAAGGGTATCTGTGTCAGTTTAGTGTTATGCCAGCAGCTATGTGTTATTATGTGTTATTGTAAAGAAACACTAAATTCTCTTTAAAGAATCTCATTTGTTATCTGCTTTGCTCATTCGAATTGTTCTGTAGAATTAAAACGTGGAAAACGCTCTACGCTATGAATCACATGTTTTTCGTAGAAAAATATTAAACGAATTTGAATCAAAATGAAACGAAATCGAAAAAGTGCACAGTTCTGTTCAACTGATCTTTTCATTTGTTAGATTAAGAATACAAAAATTCGGTGAGGGGGGGGGGAGGCTAAAGAGATATGAATGATTGAAAATCCCAAAGAGGAAACCCTGGAAAGTCTTTACCTTTTTCTTCATCTTTTTCTTTGGAAGCCTTAAGGTTGTTGTGTGCAAGATATTGTTGCCAAATTGTAGCTGATTCATTTCTGAATGGCGTGTACTGTGGAGGGGGGGGTAGCAGGAATGTTTGAGCGGCTGCCCATTAAAGACGACTTCATGAGGGACCTCCACATTTGCTATTTAAAGCATCTGTTGTTTGCGCCCACCATTTTTGTTGGAGTGACCTTAAAGCAAAGTATCTCAAAAGTGAGAGAGGCGAAGAAGGAAGGGGGGGGGAGGAGGATCGAAAATGGCGCTGGGTGGAAGTCAAGAACAAACCTTTGGCTGTGCTACAAGATTATGAATGGGAAACTGGTCAATAAGAAAATCTTACTCTATTCCATCATTCTTGAATGAATCCACTTGCCAGAAGCAGGGGGAAGGTGGGGGAAGGAAGAAGGAATCACATTCACGAGGCTGATACTCTAAATCAATAATCATCAAAGGGAGGTAACTCAAATAGCAAGTATGTCATAGGTTTGTATTTAAAAGACATTTAAAAAATATAAAAATAGATTTGAAATCAATAGCCTTTGATTTTGCGTGACTATTTCAGTGGGTGTGTCATTTCTTTTTGTCTTTTCTGTAATGTAGAAAATTTCGAATATATTTCCACGATTTTATTTTTCAAATGTGACTTTTATACCCATCAATCTTAAGAGTGATGCTTACTTTTGTTCATATAATAATATATAATAATATGTCTTAAAAGGCTTTATATATATATATAAATATATATATATATATATATATATATATATATATACTAGCTGGAATCTCTCGTATTGCATTGGAGTGAATGACTATTTCTGTGTATTCTTGCTCCCAGCCCAGGGCCTCATATTACAAGTTTTCTTCTGTTTTTTATAATCTTCAATTTCCAAGTTATAAATAAAATAAAATAAAATAAAATACAACATTGTCTTTGCTGTTAATGGATAGTAGTCGTGAATGTCACTAGTTTTTAAAGCATTGCTCATTGGGTAAAAACAATTCGAGCTCTCCCTTACATTTAGCAGGTGTCGGATGATAACGCAGGGGTTAGAAGCACTGACTGTCAGCTTAACAGTCGCGTTTCGATCTCGGCTTGAGGCACTTGCTTGTCTAGCCACACTGAAAAACTGTGATACAGCGAAACAGTTTGCATGTGGATGACTATATATATATATATGGGTCCAAATTCTAGTATATTCTAGTATATTTTATATATTAAATAGTTTTAACGCCAATACGTAGTTAAAACAAAATAAACTGTTTCGGATTATTAAAAGAATTTCCAACGCTATTGATAATGTTTGACCATTTATTTATTTATTTATTTTATAATCGCTTATGTTCGAATTCATGTTTTGAAACATGAGGTAAATCATAAATCTATGACATCACGTCAAAGCTACAATTATTTTGTTAAGGTAATCTTTTAATATCTATTCATATGATGATAGTTGAATTCGTAGAACATCAGACTGATGATCTCAAGGTTTCAGTTTCGATTTCCGGTCACGGTATCTGTTTTATATGCTGGGAATTTATTATTTAACATCAATACAATATTTTCCATTTCTAAAAGAAGTTAAGATATTTCTTTCAAAAATTGTGACTGACAGAGAAACAGACACACACACAAAAAATGCCCCTTTTATTATGAGTGGATTGAAATCTGAATATGATTCATCGTAAAATAAAAAGATTTCATTTTCAGTTACTTACCCGTAAAAATAAAACAACATGATATTTTAAAAAATAGTTTAGATTTCACTGACTTGAGGTTCTCTCTGAATCAGCACCATCTTGCCTGTCTACGAGCTGTCTCACAATGGCGCCTGGTTCACCTACAAAATCGACTTTGCAATCTAGTAGGGGATGACCTCTTCCCTTTCCTACAACCACTTTCTCATAGAATAGACGTTGCTAGTCTTTCTCTATATTGTTATTTTCATGGTAGGTGCTTGACTGAGCACCAATCTCTGCTTCTCGCCTGTAAAACATTCACAGGAAGCACTCGAATTTCTACTGCCACTGCAAAAAGCTTTCCTTTCTTCCTCTGTACACCTGAACATAGTTTCTTTCTAAGAACGTCCCATCTGTGGAATACAATACCATGGAGTTACTTCCCAAGTGACTACAACATGGGCATCTTCAAGTCCAATGTTAACAAATTCTTGTTGAGCCGTCCTCTTAAATAATCAAATTCTGCCCATTCCACCCATCGTTTCCAATCCTCTCATGATGTTGTTCATCGTTTAATTGAACATCTCATTAACTTTTATCCTCGAGTGACCTTTGGGTCTTGATAAGCGATGACTCATTAGTATATAAAAAACTTCTATTGATACTCTTTTAGATCATGAGTGCACTCAAGTAGGTGTCACGATTCGTCTTGAACTCAAGTTATATGAGCATCGCAGATACAGATGTGTAGCTTCCATTCATAAGTTTGGTCTGCATCCGCTCTCTCATGTCTTTGTAGTCACTTTCCAAAACATACAGCAATAAACGATGTTATAAGAAAACCATTGTGATGGAATTACCATTTTTGCTGTCAAAGTGTGTGTGTGTGTGTGGGGGGGGAGCCTACCTGTGGTGACCCATTTTTGGCCAGCAATTTGTTCAGGTCCACAACTGGACCGGATCTTTCGCATTAGACCAAGAGAGAGATTTAAAAATAAATGAATGTTCTTCTCTTGAAGAGAGATTTATTATTACACCAGTGGCAGTGGAGAATTCTGAAGTTGTTGGCCCCTGTTCCTGTTCATCTTTTGTTATTTAAAAAAATCAATTTATTAGCATTTGCCTAAAATAAACCAATGTTTGTTAAAATATAATTCATGTCATGGTGATCGCATGATACGACACATGCTTCAATTTTTATGCCTCATCTAGATGAATTATGATAATAAAAATATACAAATATAAAATGTGTCAATGAATGACGACTCTCTACTTTGATAAGCTCCTAGGACTGACTTTAACTCCAGACTTGAATGGAAGACTTACATCAAGTCTGTTACTAAGGTTGCTGGAAAAATGGCTGGCTCATGCTACCGCTACAGAATCTGCATGACTCCTGACACAATCTTTTACCTGTATAAGTCAGATACCTCCTAAGATGGAGTACTGTTACCACATCTGCAGAGGTGCCACTCAGAGCACTTTTTCGTGTCTTGACAGATTACAAAGCGAACTTCGAAATCTAGTAGACAATGTCCTCTTCTCTTCTTTACAGCTCCTTTCTCACAGAAGAGAGGTTGCTAGTCTTTCTCTACTCTACCGTTATTTTTATGGTAGATGCTCGACTGAGATCTAATCTCTAGTCCCTTTTTGTAAAAAAATTCACAGCAAAGATTTGTCTATCGACAACCACTGTAAATAATTTTCCTTTCATCTTCTGTGTACCTAAAACTAAACGGAACTTCAATGAACAAAATCTATTTCCAAGAACTAATCGTCTGTGAAGCACAATACCACGGCGCCGCTTCCCAGCTGAATATAACTTTGTCGTTTTTAAGTTCAATGTTATCAAATTCTTGTTGAGCCGTCCACTTAAATAATCAAATTAAGCCCAGTTTCACCCATCGTCTCCAATCCTCTCAATGTGTTGTCTCGTCGTCTGCCAGATAAATTTATTAACTCTAATCCTTGAGTGGCCTTTGGACCTTAATAAGATGTGCCCCATTAATACAAACAAAATTTGGTAATTATATAAAGTTGGAGACATCTTTACTTGCACTTATATTTATGGCTTAAAGCAAATCATCTGTTGTTTGTTTTTTTATTAGAAAAGTTTTTTCCTTTTTACTTTCCAGAGTCCTGATAAAGACTTCTTTGCTCTTTAAAAACATCAATATTTTGCGATAAAGAATGGAAATATGATTACAGATGATACATCAATAGTTCAGGAAGTACTTTATCATCAGCATCCATTTTGGAGTAATTTCTTATCAGTCGGTTTCAAAAAATAAAGAAAAACATTTTATACAAAAAGTCTTCAAAGATAGTTAAATAAAAAGAGAATTAGCGCATAGAATTTTAATATTTCTTTTTATCAAACTTAAAATATTTTCCTCCCAAATGAGTGATAATCAATTTTATTGTTATTTGGATTTTTACTTCTTTCAGATAAATTCTAACGACACTGCACAATAACAAACTATAAGTCAGTTGATAATGGTTTTCAAATGCTTTGTACTGTTACACATGTAAGTAATTTTTGTGTACAATTTACTCCGTGCAAACTTAAATCTATAATAGAGGAGTCTTCAGGTGATGCTGATATGATGGGAACATACGACAGAAATAACAGTAGAACTTTGGGCGAATGGGCATAACAGGGGTATAAGCTGGCTTCCGGTGGGAAATGGTTGAAGAAAGTGTCTACGGATGCCTGAAAGTGATACAACAATTTTTTTTTTCATATTAATTTCAGACTTTTCTTTTTTCATATTAATTTCAGACTTTTCTTTCATCATATTATAATAATAAACATAATACAGACTATTTGAAAAATAATTTATTTGATTGAAAATAATAAATAAAATAGAATAATCTTTTTTTTTTCAAGAAATAATGTTTTTCAGCAACGGAATGTGATTTTTTTTTCAATGTTGTTTTAGAAATATTCAGTGAAAATAATGTTTTTTGCCAAATATTTTATTAAACGTCATAATAATATCGTATCCAATACAGGATATTGCCGAAGAAATTTGTTTTAATTCGGCGGCGCCACAGAAATTCCTGTAGGTGACCATTGAAGTTTTCCGGGCTAGTCCCACTCATTACTTTGAATTTTAATTTGCAATGAGTCCAGCTTCCTTCCACACGGTTTGTGTGGATTGTAGGGTCATCCGGATCCACAAAGTTGTATGTGTGGTTGACCACAAAATAATTAGGTAGGGCATGATAGGCTCGCCAGCCATCCGTTATGATGCGGGTACCTGGGCGAACACTGAAAGTGATACAACAATTTTTTTTTTTTCAGATTAATTTCAGACTTTTCTAATAATTAACATAATACAGACTAATAATTTATTTGTTTTTATTCGATTGTTTTCAAAATATTTTTTTAATAATAGTGCAATCTGAAATTAATACGAAAAAAAAAAATTGTTGTATCACTTTCAGGCATCTGTAGACACTTTCTTCAACCATTTTCCACCGGAAGCCAGCTTATACCCCTGTTATGCCATTCGCCGAACTTTGAGTTGAGCAAACATTGTATATTTATATTGGTTTTGTAACAAGAGATTTAGAGATATGTTTCTTTGTGTGCATTCATTTTCGTATGGAAAGTAAAGGTCTGAGAGTGAATGTTATCAAGACAAAGTGATGATCAGTGATTGTAGTGTTGGTTGGAAACTCCTCAGAAAGATGAAAGTTCCCCTGTTCAGTTTGTGGAAAGGGAGATGGATGCAACTTATGCTTATTTTGTGGTACTACACAGGAGGTGCAATGGAATTGCATGTGTGATAACTAATTTGAGTACAAGAAGTGTAAAACAATGGAGACAGATAAGAAGTTAGATGTGGAGAAAGTATATTTGGATGGTGAGGTTATCCAGATTGTTACCTTGATGATACCATTGGAGCACAGGGAGGAGCTAGGTCTACTGGATGGATAGAGTAAGTTCAAGGAACTTCTGCCATTACTAACCAGCAGAGCGTTACTACTGTCGATCGAGGGAAAGGTCTATCAGGCATGTGTGCACAGTCTGATGATGTCTAGAAGTAAAACCTGGCATGTAAGGTTTGAGGATATGTGTTGCATGGAGAGAAATGATATGAGAAAGATTACGATGGATGTGTTGGGTAGATAGATGTAGAACAGTTCAGGTAGCAGAGTCAGTTGGCTGAAGAAGGTCAAGAAAACCTGGGAAAAAGTGATAAGGATAGATTTGAGACATAGAGAGATAAATAAAGATATGGCCAAGGATAGGTTAGTTTTGAAGTCAATTTCTAAAAGCGGTCCAACACATGCCAACATCTAAAACAGAATATAAACTGAATACGATGATGATCATGATGATGATGCTGCTGCTGCTGCTGCTGCTGCTGCTGCTGCTGCTGCTGATGATGATGATGATGATGATGATGATGATGATGATGATGATGATGATGATGATGATGATGATGGCGTAAAAGGTTAAGTACTTTAAATTTCATCTTACTTCATAATCAGTCTTGAATTGGATTTTACTTTTCAATCATCGGTAAAGTTCAGAAGTTTACATTCGTGGGTAATGTGGTGTTAGTATGCCGTGTTAACGTCCAGGCCTGCTGCAATTACGGATTGTGAGAGCTTCCCTTAGTTCGTGTAGATTTAGGTGGTAAACTGGGAAGAGCGTTTTGTGAGTCAATTCACACCTGCTTGTGAAATACATATCTTCCCAAAAGATCTATGTACACTGATTGCTTACACACTAGATCTTATAAGAGAGGCTGGGTGATATGTGAATAAAAATGCAGAATGTAAAATGGAAGAAGTTAAACGACGGAAGGGAAGGATTGGTGAAACATGATTAAACAATAGCAGATCCATTCATAAGATGAGTCCATTCAATCTACTTGTTTAGGGATGAAAATGCTATCTCTAAACTTCAATGTGACGGACCAACGAAAATGCTACTGTAAACTTAAGCGTTACCAACCAATAGAAATGCTATTAAAAATGTAAGAGTAACAGATCAACGAAAAAGTTATTTAAAACTTAAGTGTGACAGACCAACGAAAATGTTATTTAAAACTTAAGCATGACAGACCAACGAAAATACTATTTAAAACTTAAGCATGACAGACCAACGAAAATGCTATTGGACTAACAAATATGTTCCATCAAACTTAAGCATGACAGACTAACGAAAATGCTACTTCAAACGTAAACATGACAGACCGGCTGACAGACAGACCCTAGAGATTCTTGGACATATCTAAGCCAAGATGCGTTCATTCAAACAGTAATTAATTTAGTGAGGAACATTCTATTTCAAACCCACCAAGCCTCTGTTAGAGATGAGCGGACACATGAAAAAAATAGTATCTTTCTACATTTTGATTGGTTGAGAAAAGTTCTTCTTTTGTATTTTTTTTTTACTAATGAGTCACCACTTGTCAAGGCCAAAAGCCACTCGAACATAAGGATCAATACGATGGATGGACTGCTAGTTGAATGATGAAGAACTTCATTGGAAGGTTGAAAATGTGTAATGGAATGATAAAATTTGATTACTTATGGAAATGGTTTTATTTGTTGACCTTAGATTTGAAGACGACCATGGAAAGGAAGCAGTCTCGTGTTAATGTGTTCCACAGGTGGAGAAGTTCTTGGCCAGAAAGTGTGTTCATGGAAATTTACCCTGACACTAGGCACATGGAGGAAAAAGGGAAATTCCTTTTCAGTTGTTGTAGCACATTTTAGGAAAGTGATTGGAATGGATTGACAGAGAAAATAAAGTAATGTCAGGTTAATGGGTGGCCCTTTTTGGGTTACCAGTTGTCGTGGCTTAACTAGAAAACTTAATTTAAGTGTCTGGAATGGACTCTGTAATTTGATTATCTTTTTTTATCATATCTGAAACATGGCACACTGCCACAGACATAAGAGGCTACTGTGATTAGGTGCCGGGTTTATAGGGGCATCCTAAGAGAAAATGCAGACAAAATATTTGCTCACATTACATTTAAATTTCTGCATGTTGGTACATTCGGGGAAACAAGAAGCAGGGAGGGAATTTCAAATGCAAGCAGTCTGAGGAATGAAGAGTTTTCTTGCATCTGGGGATCTCTACAGTGAAGGGGTGGGATTTTTTCGCTACTCCGGTTGGTTAGGGTTATTAACATTGAGGGGGGACAAGTGCAGTAAGTTCACTGGAGCACATTCCGTGGAAGTACTTTTAAAACAAGTACAAGGAGGATGCAACATTATTGACCTATTCTGACTAGGTAAATATATGTTTTAATTGTCCTTTGATTCATTCCCAGTCTCAAACCGCTAGTGGAGACTGATATGTCATATTCTGTTGTTGATACAGTGTAAAATATTTGCTAATCTGAGCAAGATTATCATCAACAGGTCTAATTAAAGTTGTCCGTTGAGATCGTATGACACAAGCTAATACGGTTTAGGGTGGGATGCTGAATTGATGAAAATGCACATCTGTCAAGGACAGAATATTTACTTTGCAAGATTAAAGTTGAGCTCTTCAAGCATTTACGCATTTACAGTCAACATCTTATTCAAAAACTAAGTGGTTGCCTGCGGTCCCACACTTATAGGGGAAAAATACTTGAAAACTATGGGGTACATATTTCTTGTGTTTATTCCAATCGGTGTTGTAGCTTAGTCTTTACAGTTGCTTACAAAGAAAAACCTGAAGCAACAACGACATTGTGATGGTGCATATAATACAAATGATACACAGATCAGATAATATATTACTGTCATATTACTTCTGTCTTTGTTTGATGCAAAAATTTGCACACCACAAAAGAATCGATATGTGATTTTGATCCCAATGAAATGGTACAAAGAAAACTTAATGAATCAGAAATAACTTGAATCAAATGCTACGGATTAGCTGTCTGATTGTTACAGATTCGCACAAAGTAGGTAATTCTGGTTCAATCCATGAGCGATGTTTCTGACAAAGGGGGAATAATTGCTGTTTTCTGGGTCAGAATCTATCCATCTAACACTTATCGTTGGCTAGTTTTTTGAACTTGAAGTAGTTTTTTTTTAGCTCCTTACATCAAGTGGCTTCATGCATTGTCTGGAGTGATTTCCATAAAAAAAAGAAAAAAGATTTAACCACTTACCTGAATATTCAGTGTGTAAAAATGTTATGTTTGGGTCTCTTTTTGTCCAATTAAGATCATATATATTTTTCAGTGGCTTATGTCCACTTCGGCTGCTAACTTTGGTTCAATCATGGTAGGTGCTCGACTGAGCTCCAATATATGGTTCCTCACTGTATAACATTCAAAACAAAACTCGTCTAGCTATAACCACTGTAAATAATTGCCCTTTCTTCCTGTTTGTACCAAAAACCTAACTGTGGAACACAATATCATGGACTGCTTTCCAACTGAATACAGCATAGTCGTTTTCAAATCCAATGTTAACAAAATCTTGTTGAGCTGTCCATCTTAAATAATCAAATTCTGACCAGTTTGACCCATCGTTACCAATCCTCACAGTATTGTCTCACTGTTCACCTGACAAACTCAGTAACCCTCATCCTCGAGTGGCTTTTGGGCCTTGATAAGCGGTGACTCGTTAGTACATAAACAAATAAATTTTTAAAAGGGATGTAACTTCACCTACATGAACAGCCAACGTGTATATAAATGCCATTTTATGACCCCTTTTTGTCCAATTACGATGAGATATACAGAGTGACCCAAAAAAAATGCCACCCATGGTCGTTAAGAAGTTTTTTAAAAATTTGGGCAAGAGATGTTGTGAGGTGGTTTTAAACAGGATGAAGCAACTCCCTACCCTTCATATGACTGGTTCTGAAACATCACTCGACCATAACCCTCCAGATTTTTATCTGGAGTTATCTCAGTCATAATGTTTATCAAAACAATCGCAAGACTACCCCTAAACTAAAGAGGGCTATTACAGCCAAAATCAGAGCAGTGCATAAGAGGATTATGTTGGTGTAATTGAAAATTTTGAACGTCTAATCCAGGTTTGCATATTTGGAGCATATCATTGTATGGCAATAAAACAAAGACTGTTGAACATTCATAATTGAAACTTGGTGGACAAATCAGGCATAGACTGAAGTTTATTTGTACTTATTATAGTTGGATTACAGAATAGATTGTCGATTTTAGTAACGATTTCATGGGTAGCATTTTATTTGGGTCACTCTATATTTTGTGTGCAGCAAAAGTTTCTTTGAATTTAGAGGTGCAACTACTATTTTGCATTTTAATACAACAGTGAATGTGGACTTTGCTTTATTTTAACGAAATTTTGGGAATATTGGAAACCAGGGTATATCAGCTGAACATACAAATACATGCACACATATATCTATCCGTCACTCTCTAATAAAGACCAATGTGTATTTATTTGTATATATCCGTCCAGTCACACAAAAGTTAGTGAGTAAAACAGCTGCCAGACAAAACCAATTCTAGTGTTTAAGGAAAAGCAGTAGCAAGTCAGTCTTAAATGAATTGAGAAATAAATCCTTCACTCTATTTCCATAATGAGACGTCTTTTTTTTCCTTTCTTCTTTCTATACCGATTGATACGTTTTCTCTTTCGTTTTTATTTTTTAAACTTTCCCGCTTGATAGAGGGTGTACGCTAGTATATTATAAAAAGTATATATGAAAATAAATCTATGTTCAATATAGTTGACTCCCGGATAACACTGCATGAGTCAATTAATAATTTACAAAGGAAATACAGACAGACGAAAGCATACAGTTCTATGGAAATGAATAAAAATGAATATATTTTGACACAACTAATTACGTAGATCACTCGAAAAGTCTCAATTCCTAATATTTATAATATTCTCTTTTGGAACTTATGTAAAAACATGATAAGTTAAATTATCTAAACGATCTAAATTAAAAGAAAATATATGGTTACGGATTGTTTTGGTATAAAATTTAAATTTTACAAATTATATATTTATATTAAACGAATACTGCTGACTAAATTGTTATAAATGACATCAAAAGAAAAATTATAGAACTCTCAAAAGGATGTGAACCTACGACTATGAAGAACCCATCCGAATACCCAGAATGCACTTTTTAACGTTGCTATAGCAGTAATTGTAAGAGTGAAGAAATCTCGGACAATTTGTATTCTAACCGATCACCATGGAGACAAGTGGAGTGATAGGCCACACAGAACTTCCTCAACAGCCTTGGTCTATTAATGACATGTCACACCAGAGAGCAATGTGAATTGACTTGGCTTTATGATCGCTATTATTTGAGTAAACGTCTCGAATCTGCTCTAGGTGTGCTAAGCCAGCAGGACATCCGATGAAACTTCCTGCTGTTCAGAATGTAGGCTTTTTAAATTTGGTGGTTGAAAAAGATTTTCATGAACTTTTTAAATTAGAACTTGTATTTTGTCAAATGTTTAATTATGTATTTATTGAACAATAACAATTACACTTTACAAAAAAAACTATACAACGTATTAAAAAAAAGATCAATTTTACCAGGACTTTGTATTATTTAGAAACAATCTTGATTTGCGCAAGTTATAATCAACTTGAATAAGTATCTCTTTTTGTGATGACCTCTCTATAAAAAAAGAGATAATTGTTGCAGTAAGTACTGACTTGCCAGAAAAACAAGTAATTTTAATTATGTCCTTTGCACATGAAAGGTGGCTGCTTTCTGGTGATTGTTAAAGAGAGAGAGATAGAGAGAGAGAGAGAGAGAGAGCAGAGGTTGATGGCTGTTGATCAGATCAAATTGTTTTCTTAATAATTATAAGTAAGTCGTGAGATTGTATACCTCCTCCTAACAACGTAAGTCTTATCCAGGTCTTACTTCTCCATATTGTTTGAAATATTTCCGAAGTTATGCCATGGTGTACATCAGCCCGTACTAAAGTGACGTCACCAATGTGGCCATTCTTGAGTTCGGTTGATCACCTGGCACTGCTCAGGAAAAGTTTTTGTACTGATGAAGCGTCCATGTCCGGCAATCACCGTTCTCCCACATTGATTAAAAGATCAGAGGGCAACTGTCCGGCTCTGGTCACCAACTTGGTATCACTGAGAAGCAATGGGTCATTTCAAAGCAGAACAATGAAAGAAAAGTAATTAACAAATCCGTCGGTTGGTTTTTGTATAAAAATAATTATCTGAGTAGAAAGTCGTTCAGTTACAAACAGTGTAATTTCACACTTCTATCTTCTACTTCTGTGTTTCGGACCAGAAAATCTTAACAAGTTTTTGGGCGATGTAGGTTGGGCGATATCAACCCTAAGTCCGGGGTCCGTCTCTCAATGACATTGAGTCAGTGGGCAGCAAAAGCGAATCTTCGAATCTCAATTTGGGCTCGCTTATATTAAGATTCAGATGGTTTGGGATGTGGCGTGACTCCACTCATTTTCCCAATAGAATTAATTCAGTAATAAAAAAAATATTTTCTTATTATTATTTCTTTCCATATTGGGAATTTCCACTTGCGGGCATCCGCCCCTTCGGCTATAAGTGGTAACAGGATTCTACATTGCTGTATTCTCTCTTCTTTCTTATCTGTTTCTATCACCCACTATTAGCTCAGTGTGTGTTTGGGGGTGGGTGGGGGAGATTCCCCCTCCCTCGAAACTTATTCATAGAAGAAAGATGTATTTCCATTAATTTATATTAACGATAAAGACGAGGAAATGTCATTCGACAGACACCCCACCTCCCCATCGCCCCACACAGCCATGTCGGGGGCAGCAATGTATGGGGTCTCAGTGAAACAATTTAATTGTTATCTTTTACAAAGGTTTTGATTTCAGAGGCACATGCCATCTCAACATGTCAATTTCCATTCAACACCGAGAATGTAATCAGCTTTGTGACAAAGCGAACATTTGGCGAGTCACTCATTTCTGATCCTCGCCTCTTCATATATCAAATCTCCAGGCAAAGCAAGCAACCTCTCCTCTCTTATTAGTTTTCGCTGGTCTTTTCTCATGTCAAAACACTTTTTTTTTGTAAATTCCTTTTTTTTCGTTTTTATAAGCTAAGAAAACAAAACCCCATTCTCATTTTAATCTCTTTCAATCCGACAATATTATCACAATTCGACATTATCTCGGTAAACAAAAAACTTATTGTCTTGCGACATACGAAAATCAGGTTGCTTCATGACAAATGTCATCGCTTCATTTGGGAATTCCCAATCTCCCAAAATATCAAGAAAAGAAAACAACTTGTTCTTCTCTTATCACTTGTTTTTCCCTTGGTGCAAAATCAAGCTGACAGCCTTCTCAGAGATACCCAGGGTCCAGTTTGGAATCAAATCTTTTCCGTTCGATAATATTGTTACAATGGAAACGTTGATAACTAAAAAAATTATTTATCTTAGTAGGCTGAGAGTTTGCATGGTGGTTACTGTTATCAAAAAGCATTAAATCCATACATCAAATTTAGGAAAATCGGAAGTTGCAATTCCATCAAAGTTTTGACACAAACCGACCTTTTCAATCACAAGGTCAACAATCAAAGTCAATATAATGTAAGGTGCGGGACTTCATTGGCTACAATATGGGCCAATTAGCGAGTCTCTACAATAAACAGAACCGAAGTTATCGCCAAAAGTGTGACTTTTATGTTTTCTGTGACCTTGGCCTTGTACCTAGATATCCCGAAATTAAACCAGTTATAAGACCATGAACGATATTTCTACTAAGTTTAGTGGTGATTGGTCCAGCGATGTGATCTCTAGGCTGTACAAATAGAAAGAAAGAAACAAACACACGAATTTAACCAAAAGCATAACGTCCTTGGTGGAAGTAATTACTTTAAGAACTAAGATTATCAAATATTCGGTATTTTCTTAAAGTTAAGTAATTATTGAAAGACACAATTAAAAAAAATGTGAAAGAAATATTTGCATGTCTTCGCTGATGCTATTATTTATATAACGCATATTCTAAATACATTTATTTAAATATATTGTAGTAAAGAAATAAAATTGCAAAGAACGTATCGATTATTTGCGAGGTGGAAATTGTTTAAAACAATTTTCTGCTAAGTTATCTAATGTTAGCACTTAGATATTTTTAATTAATAAAATATTTTTTGTACAAGTGTATACTCTCCGAAAAAATGATTCTTCGCCAATGTTGAACACTAATATTCATATTCATATAAAATAATGTCCGAATCGGTGAAGTTAAAAAAGAAATAAGGAAGTAAACATCTAAAACTGGAAAGCTTAAAATAGAAAAGAAAAAGACAAAACGCATCAATCGGTATAGAGAAAAGAAAAGAAAAAAAAAGAAAAAGTCTCATTATGGAAATAGACAGGGTGTAGAGACGAAGTTTACCCTTTGGTGGCCAAAATGAAAATGCTTAAACTCGTTTCTGCGCATATGGCTCGGCGCACGCATTTACATGAATTAATAAAAACAAATGAAAACATTTTAAGCCAATCAGATGCATTTCTTTGAATTTATCAAATTCACCCAGAGTAAATATAAAGCCAGATTTTTCCTTCAACAAAGATGTTTAACCCAAATCCACGACAGAGCTAACATCGACATTTCTCTAGCCCCCTTGCCCCTCTGTCGGGCCTTGGGAAAACTGAGAATGCATTTCTACACCTACCCACACACACATTCATAAGCATACGCACTGACACTACCGCATACACTTACAATGCATCAGCTCTTTCACCTTATCGTCTGTTTATTGAAAACAAATGTATAAACGTATTCATTTTAACGCTCATAAAATTAGTCACTGAATTTTTCTACAAAGAAAACTATATGCATCAAATGAACAAAACTTTTAATAATAACTTTTAATCAAATGTAAATTTTATAACTGAGTGGGAAAGTTTTGATTACGATTTTTCTGACCCGTGGATAGATTCACGGTCCTTAAATAATCGACTCAGACTTCCTACTGAGCTCAGCATATGAAACCCCCTTGTCCTGCAAGCACTCTCATAATATGAACAAACGTTCTATGTTTTCCTATTTGTGTTAACTAAAAGGAGCCGCTTTTTCCCCTGCTTCATCTACACCTTAGAATAACCTGTTGACAAAATGAAACCCATTTCCAACATTATTTTCAAATAAGGCCCTATTTATTTGCCTCCTCACTGCTGGATAAAAAATGAGCCCTTCGCTCCTTGGCTGCATAAAAAGCCCTGGAAATAGATTGCTATTTGCTCTCTTTTTCTTTCTAAATACTTTAAATGGATTCGTCCGGCAGTTTTGTATTCGATAAATTTTATGTGCCAGGATTGATATATATATATATATATATATATATATATATATATATATATGTATGTATATAAACATAAAGAAAGAGGCAAAATGCCTTCAAAGAACCATGTGTTAGATGCAGATATTTTTTATTAAAATCAAAATCAAAAATAAAAACATTTTTTTTTTCTTTTTCATCTTGACTTTTTTATCTAATATTTCGCTTGATATAACAAACCTCGACAGAGCTTTGGACAAATAAAAGGTATTAACCTTTTTTTTTCGTAATAATCCTTCCTGGTCTTCTAGAAGTGATGTCCAATGTTGTGTGGACTAACGGTGTAAATGTCTCTTTTAAATTGAACTTAAATCGCTCATGGTCGCTGGTAGTTATAAATTTGGGAAAGTTCATTTTTTAAGCATCTTTAGAATTTTAAACATAAAGAAAGAGGCAAAATGCCTTCAAAGAACCATGTGTTAGATGCAAATATTTTTTATTAAAATCAAAATAAAAAATCAAAACATTTTTTTCTGCATAAAAATATCTGCATCTAACACATGGTTCTTTGAAGGCATTTTGCCTCTTTCTTTATGTTTAAAATTCAAAGATGCTTAAAACAAATAAATTTTCCCAAATTTCTACCTACCAGCGACAAATATATATATATATATATATATATTTCGGCAGCAAGTCGTTTATTAGACATATGTCGTTGAAGACCACGGAGTTCTCCCTCTTTATGATCTTTCTGGTCAGTTTCTCGACTCTGCGAGCGATTCGTTGGGTTTCTGGTATCAATTGATGGATCATGGCGCCTAATGTTGTGTCTTGGGCCATTTCTCGAGCGCTTTCGGTCTTGCGACCATTTTCAGGAGTTTGTGTGTTGTTGTTGTTGTTTGTAAAGAGCCGTATTTATGGTTTTATTTTGGGATATCTAATTATTTGCATATGTATATATACATATATATATATATCTTTATTTTTTATTTACTTATTAATTAATTTATTTATTAATTTGTTTTATTTATTTTATTTTTATCTATCTGTCGTCGTCGTCGTCGTGTAGAGAATAAATAATTTTGTTAAATTCTCTACACAGATTCAGTTTTCTTTTAGTGTTTATTATGTTTGACAAAGGGAAGTTCCTTTTTTCCCAAAATATTAAATAAATGATTTTTAATAATCATCCGGACAACACACAAACAACCAACACCACACTTGATGTTATGTAAGATTTTAAAACTTACTACTACTATTCCCAGCAATGCTTCAAGCAAACTACCATTCTCTACTATATTATTAAATACATAATTTAACTTTTGATATTGATTGATAAAGCAATAGCAGCAGCTAGCAGTTACGTCTCCTGCTGCGGCTTCCAAACAAACATATACGTCAATAGCTTTTGGCAACTACCATTCAAACTTTATGATGTCATCCATTTTCAAATAAATATGTAATCATGAAGTGTGCATGGTGACAATCAAGCAAGATGCACAGAGTTTTAGTAGTATACTAGTAAATAAAACGTCATCAAGGATCTCTTCCTTATCTCATCCCTGTCTTTCAAGTTTGATGGATGGCGTCATCATTTTGTGACGTCATCCAATGTGTACGGTTATTCCCCTCCTGTCTGTTTTAATGGACGGTATATTTTAGTGGCGTCATCCACTGTGCACGTTTATCCCCACCTAAGTTTTAATGAATGACGCCACAAAATGATGACGTCATCCACCCTGCACGGAGACAAACAAACAAGCAAGCAAGCAAGATCTAGAGAGTTTTATTAGTATATAGATAGATATAGATAAGAGACCCATTTCACGAGAGCCCACTTACCAGCAGGCAAGCTGACACCTTGGTCAGTCCACTATTGCCTGCAGATATCAATGACTGACATTCAAATTGATGTTTAGCATCTTACAGTTTCTGTATAAATCTATGTAAACCTCATTTGTAAAGTAGGCTGGCTTAAAAGATAACATCACTTGAAAGTAAACTCATTTAAGCAAGACTTGCTATTGCAATATCACATAAATGATTCAGGAAAGGATTCTTGTGGAAGAGAACATAGTTCGATAATAGAATTCTTTGGCTACAATTCATGTCATGTGCAGCAAAAACTTGGCACAACTCAACATCCAATAAACAACTTTGTCAGTGTCAAGAACAAGAGTGGATCTAGGATGCTTTAGAGGCAGTGGGTGGGTAAGTTAAGGCGCATTTGGGTTAGGAGTGTCTGTCATAAAAGAAAGCAATGAAGGTTACTTCATGTTGCCAAATTCGGAAGCAGATTCTCTTCAATTTAGACAGGAAACTTTAACACTTCCATCACAATTTCCCATCTTAAGAAGTAGACAATGATACAAATAAGATTGTATATTACATAATCATGTGTCAGTTTAGAAAGGTTTAAATTTAAAAACTAGCCAATAATAATGATGATAATAATAATAATAATAATAATAATACTAATAATAATAATAATAATAATAATAATAATAATAATAAAATAAATAAATAAAAAATATTTAAAATATTTTTTAAATTGTAAAAAAAAATGTTACCAGCCTAGGCTGACACCACACAAAATATTTGCATAGGGTCAAGGAGGATGAGAAGACCGAGAAGGGACAGCACAAACCAGACCTCCACTGGAAGTGCAGAGACCGCTGGGACCTTGGGGAGGCTTATTGCCACCCAAATCCCAGAGAAGACCAATGGTCCTTATCAGCGAGAAATCAACGGTAAACGGCTGTTGTGATACTGCAAGTTTATTTGCGGTGGCTATCGAAAAGAGGTGGAGACTACTGGAAATCTGGGGAGACTTGTTGTCACTCATACTCCAGGGAATACCACCGGTTGTCGGTGAGCAATCACTGATGACCTGTGTGAGTAAATAATAATAATACTCACATAAGCTACGAAGACTAATCAGTTACATGCAAGTTGCAATAGGAAAAAAACAAACACAGAAAGAGCACCACTACAAGAACCAAGGAACAGAAACTGCAAGAAATTTCATAAAATACCACTCCCTCAAAAATGTGATCGCACCAGTCTTGGCTGATACCACACAAAATAGTCGTGAAGGGTCAAGGAGGATGGGGAGTCCGAGGAGGGAGAGCACTAACCAGAACTCCACTAGAAGAGTGCAGAGAGTACTGGAACCTTGGGGAGGCTTATTGCCACCCAAATCCCAGAGGAAACCAATGGTCATTACCAGCGAGCAATCAATGGTAGGCGGCTGTTGCGATGCCGCAAGGTCATTTGTGGTGGTTATCAAAAAGGGGTGGAGATTACTGGAAATCTGGGGAGGCTTGTTGTCACTCAAACTCCAAGGAACACAACCGGTTGTTGTCGGTGAGCAATCACTGACGATGACTTATGTGATAACTTCTAGTGAGTACAAATATTAATGATGCATCCAGTTCTAAAATTGAGTGAAAAAGTTGATGAAAAAATAATTAAAATATTGAATTAAACCACATACTTATTAATAATAATATTTATCTCCAACAAGGAAATGAATTTAATTTATTAAAGTGACAAAACAGATAATTAGAGTTGATATGTTCTCATTTTTTAAGAAAACACACTCAGGAAAACGTTTTAAAGTCTTTAAGAAAAATAAATTATTTATTTTAGTCGTACAATTGTTACAATTACTTAAAAATATGGTGAAAAATTTTATTTTTTCATCTTATATATTTACTATTTTAGATATCAGATTAAAAAGAAGAAAAATCTCCTTTCAAAAGTTTTGTAAACCTTGTAATTTAGGTTTACTCAATAATATTTGATAAAGAAAAATGGATAAAATATCAGCAGAAACTTTTAACAAATTTATTACAACTGAACACAATATAAAATAATGAGTTAATTGCTGCTGTAATGCGAGATGAAATAAGACAGTCTTTAAGACGTCGGTTTGTTTATCTTTTCTCTCAGGCAACACTCTATCGACAAGGGCGATAACTCTTAACCTTACCGAATTATGCAAGGGAGATAAATCGTTTCGTTAGTTATCCCTAACAAAAAGCTAAAAGGAAGAAATTCTACCGTTTCTAATTTCAGTCGTACTCCTTCGCAAAAAAAACAAGCAGTAGTTCAACTGAGTTATTTTCAAGGTCAAGGTTAAAGGTAAAGTTAAGGGCAAGGCTAAGTGTGACCGACTGACATAGTCAGTTACAGAAATGAGAAGTCAACAGCTAAAAGTTAAAACTACTCAGATAATAAATGTTGATTTGAATCCAATTTAAAATATCTAACAAACACTCACACACTAATTCACATTCTGATTCACATTTTCTCAAAGTGAAAAAAAAATTAAAATTGCTTGTCTTTGGAAAATCAGCAAGTTCTCCTCATCAGAAGTCTATAGAAGCTCGGATTGCGATCCAAGTATATTCGCTCTGAAATGTATTCTCATCTGAACCTCCTATTGGACGGAATCTGGATAGGACAAAAATAAAATTTGTCCTAGTCGAGAAGGATTTATTCTCCTCTAACCAACGAGGCAAGGGATACTACACTGTGATCCTGATCCGACGCCAGGTAATACTGGAAGATTCTAAACTGGGTCGATGGAGTTCGTCACTGGAACTAACAATCACAACTAAATCAGCATGAGGCCATCAAACCTAGACAGGAGTGGTGTGTGATGTTGTGAAGCAATGTGGAGCCAGCTAAACTTCTCAGGATGAAAACCAACCACGAATATATTGAGGTGCATTGTTTTTTTTTTACTTGAGTATCTAGCAAAGATAGTTCCATTTCTAACTTATATGTAACAGACCAAAGATAATACCATTTCAAACTTAACTGTGACAGACCAAAAATAATTCCATTTCAAACTTAACTGTGACAGACCAAAGATAATACCATTTTAAACTTAAGTGTGACAGACCAAAGATAATTCCATTTCAAACTTAACTGTGACAGACCAAAGATAATACCATTTCAAACTTAACTGTGACAGACCAAAGATAAATCTATTTCAAACTTAACTATGACAGACCAAAGATAATTCCATTTCAAACTTAAGTGTGACAGACCAAAGATAATACCATTTCAAACTTAAGTGTGACAGACCAAAGATAATACCATTTCAAACTTAAGTGTGACAGACCAAAGATAATACCATTTCAAACTTAACTGTGACAGACCAAAGATAATACCATTTCAAACTTAAGTGTGACAGACCAAAGATAATTCCATTTCAAACTTAAGTGTGACAGACCAAAGATAATTCCATTTCAAACTTAAGTGTGACAGACCAAAGATAATACCATTTCAAACTTAACTGTGACAGACCAAAGATAATTCCATTTCAAACTTAACTGTGACAGACCAAAGATAATACCATTTCAAACTTAAGTGTGACAGACCAAAGATAATACCATTTCAAACTTACGTGTGACAGACCAAAGATAATACCATTTCAAACTTAAGTGTGACAGACCAAAGATAATTCCATTTCAAACTTAACTGTGACAGACCAAAGATAATACCATTTCAAACTTAACTGTGACAGACCAAAGATAATTCCATTTACAACTTAACTGTGACAGACCAAAGATAATACCATTTCAAACTTAAGTGTGACAGACCAAAGATAATACCATTTCAAACTTAAGTGTGACAGACCAAAGATAATACCATTTCAAACTTAACTGTGACAGACCAAAGATAATACCATTTCAAACTTAAGTGTGACAGACCAAAGATAATTCCATTTCAAACTTAACTGTGACAGACCAAAGATAATACTATTTCAAACTTAAGTGTGACAGACCAAAGATAATTCCATTCCAAACTTAAGTGTGACAGACCAAAGATAATACCATTTCAAACTTAAGTGTGACAGACCAAAGATAATTCCATTTCAAACTTAAGTGTGACAGACCAAAGATAATACCATTTTAAACTTAAGTGTGACAGACAAAAGATAATACCATTTCAAACTTAAGTGTGACAGACCAAAGATAATTCCATTTAAAACTAAAGTGTGACAGACTAAAGATAATACCATTTCAAACTTAACTGTGACAGACTAAAGATAATACCATTTCAAACTTAACTGTGACAGACCAAAGATAATACCATTTGAAACTTAAGTGTAACAGACCAAAGATAATTCCATTTCAAACTTAAGTGTGACAGACCAAAGATAATACCATTTCAAACTTAAGTGTGACAGACCAAAGATAATACCATTTCAAACTTAAGTGTGACAGACCAAAGATAATACCATTTCAAACTTAAGTGTAACAGACCAAAGATAATACCATTTCAAACTTAAGTGTGACAGACCAAAGATAATTCCATTCCAAACTTAAGTGTGACAGACCAAAGATAATACCATTTCAAACTTAAGTGTGACAGACCAAAGATAATTCCATTTCAAACTTAAGTGTGAAAGACCAAAAATAATTCCATTCCAAACTTAAGTGTGACAGACCAAAGATAATTCCATTCCAAACTTAAGTGTGACAGACCAAAGATAATTCCATTCCAAACTTAACTGTGACAGACCAAAGATAATACCATTTCAAACTTAAGTGTGACAGACCAAAGATAATTCCATTCCAAACTTAAGTGTGACAGACCAAAGATAATACCATTTCAAACTTAAGTGTGACAGACCAAAGATAATTCCATTTCAAACTTAAGTGTGACAGACCAAAGATAATACCATTTCAAACTTAAGTGTAACAGACCAAAGATAATACCATTTCAAACTTAAGTGTGACAGACCAAAGATAATTCCATTTCAAACTTAAGTGTGACAGACCAAAGATAATACCATTTCAAACTTAAGTGTAACAGACCAAAGATAATACCATTTCAAACTTAAGTGTGACAGACCAAAGATAATTCCATTCCAAACTTAAGTGTGACAGACCAAAGATAATACTATTTCAAACTTAAGTGTGACAGACCAAAGATAATTCCATTTCAAACTTAAGTGTGAAAGACCAAAAATAATTCCATTCCAAACTTAAGTGTGACAGACCAAAGATAATTCAATTTGAAACTTAAGTGTGACAGACCAAAGATAATTCCATTCCAAACTTAACTGTGACAGACCAAAAATAATTCCATTTCAAACTTTACTGTGACAGACCAAAGAAAATGTCATTATAAACTTATATGTGACAGAACAAAATAAAAGGTCATTTCAAACTTACATGTGACAGACCAAAGAAAATGCTATTTCCAACTTAAGCATGACAGACCAAAAATATGCCATTTTAAACTCAAGTGTGACAGACCAAAAATATGCCATTTCAAACTTAAGTGTTACAGACCAAAAGTAAATGCTATTTCAAACTTAAACGTGACATAACAACAGACGGACAGAGCCTCTTATAAAAATGATTGGCTGCATAAAAATAAAATGTCTCTATTTAAACTAATGATTAAGATGCTACTTCAAAATGAAGCCGGACAGACCGACTTACAAAGCCTCTTATAGAGATACAAGGAAACCTCTGACAAACATTGAATGATTTATGGGAAATCGATTAGTTTGAGTAACACTTTTTACATCTTTAGTTTATAAAACAAACCCATTCTAAATGCAGGAGTGTGGGTGTAGTATTAGATATTTTTTTATATTTTATGAAAATGATCATTGCTTTAGTTTTTATAAAATTTCTATGAACGTTTTTTGTATTACTGTTGGTGTTATTATTATCTTTAAAAAACCGGACTGTTTTTTTTAATTTTTAAAAAATAAAAAAATATATCTTAATGTCACAACATGTATGGGGGGGGGGGTCAACAGAAAATAACGCCAGTGAACAGAAGTTAAAGTTAATGACTTTTATTTAGACTAAAACAAGATGGCTGACCTAGAACTTCCGGGTTGGTTCAATACAAAATCGATGCTTCAATTTCTATTCCCCTGGCTACAACATTCCTCCCCAATTACTCTACATTTATTTGACAAATCTGAGTTTCCTAAACCATTACTTGGGTGGGAATGTCCATGGACTTTTCACCGGAACTCTGAGAAGGAAACAAATTACTAGAAGACAGAGATGTTCCATTTCCTGTGATAGTTACATCATCTCCTAATGAGCACTAAGTCCTCGATATTTCTATCACCTGGTGATTCTTTTCTTGCACGTTTCTTTGCTAAGAGTCAAGCAATGCATTGAGTATTACTTGTCTGCAGGTACTTTGTCTCAGCTTCAGCCTGGCTCCTTTTCTCTTCATCCTTACCTTTCTGAAAACGTATTTTGATGGGGGTCCTAGGTTGCAGACTTTTATCAATCAAATAATTTCTGTTTAGTACATAATGCTGTTTGGATAATGCTCAATGTCCTTCACAGTACGTGACTGTGTTGGTTGGATGGTTCCTTCGAGGCATGTAACTGATTCCTTTTAAATCATCCCACGAATGTGCCTTTTCCATACACGTCCATCTTACATTCATTCTAGAAAAGTCAATAGGTGAAGTTGCACCTCGATAACTCGAGGCCGTCATTTTGGTTACTTTGAAAGTTTATAACCTGAACAGTATCTCTTAAATAAAATCTATTTCTTTGTTGCTTTCTATCAATCAATATTTTTGTGTTATCCATTTTAGTGGTGACTTTTGCATTGAAATTCGGATAGACAAGGTCCAGCTGAGACTTGGACTGTTGACCCATTAACAACATGGCAGATAGCTGGCCAGTTGTTATTTGTGGCTAAAGACGATAGATAGCCAAAACAAGCAATAGACATGTTTATATATCATTGAAAATCTTCTTAGCTCACTTAATTGTTTGTAATGCATGTTTCACTAGTTCATTTGATGATGAGTGACATCGCAATCATCTGATGTGTTTAATACCATTCAAGGTGTAAAGTTTTGAAAATTATTCACTGGTGAAACTGCTGGCATTGTCAGATACAATCATGTAAGAGCTCCCATCTATAGCAAATGCATACCGTAACATCTGTTGCTGAAAGTGATGAGATTACATGTGCGCCTTATAGTAGCTATGAACATCCACTTGCCATTCATGGGGTCTACATAATGTATATGCACTCGGAACAATCGTCCATCATGATCATTCCCATGTAATTCTCTAGTCCTAGCAATATTATTAGCCTTATCCTAGCATATAACACAACACACAATTCAACACTTGAATCCAAATCAGGCCATCAGATTTGACAACGAGCTAAGGACTTTATCTGCAAAATATTTGGGTAGTCTTCATGTAATTCTTTAAGCAAAGGCCTTTGAACTCTTGCAGGAATAATCACCCGTGATCCCCATAACACACACTCCAAATGTACTGATAATTCTTCCTTCGTGTTTTTAGCTGGTCAAAAATCCTGAGATGTATTGTCCGGTCATCCACTTGTGCACTTGTGTAAACTCGGAATCCCTGCACATATACAGCAGGACAGGAATTAAATTTAAAGCTGCCATAGAGAGTACCATTTCCTCCGGACAAGGAAATGGTGTCAAAGAATCTACTACCCATACTCGCTTTAGTCCATCTGAATTGGGAATCTTCAAACCGGCTTTCTATATCAGTTGATAATTGCATTTTGAAAGTACTAATACTTAATGCTTTACTCAAGCACATACTCTATAAAAACCTAAGCAAATGATTATGGTCAGTAATGATTGTAAATTCCTGCCATAAATGTATTTATAGAATTTGCGCACTCCCGAATTATTGCTAGTTCTTCATGTTTTGTGCATCATTCTGTTCTGCTTTCGAGGCAAAGTAAATTGTTTTTTCACTTCCATCTGCCATAGGATATGATAAGACTGCCCCACCCCACTACCAACTGGAGGGTTGCATCCACGGTCATCATTTTAGGTTTGTAATAAAATAAAGCATTTTACTAAGCGATGCAAAATTCAAATTATCTTTATTTAAAAAAAAAACGTATAGTACATAATTTAATGGTTAATTCTGAAGAAGTGATAAGAATGGATTTGAGAGAAAGAGACATGAATAAAGACTTGCCAGAGATAGGTTAGTTTGGAAGTCGATTTCTTAAAGCCATCCAATGCATGGCAGCATATAAAACGAACGTTAAAATGATGATGATGATGATGATGATGATGAAGAAGAAGAAGAAGAAGAAGAAGAAGAAGAAGAAGAAAAATTACTTTCTTTTTTAGTTCTAAGACAGATCGCTAGTACAACTAGCTGGATTTCTCAAATGCAGATTTTTCGGTTATACCCCATTTTCATTGGATTCTGTTTAGTAATAATGCAGGCACTGGTACTCGAACAGTGCTGATATTATTAAAATACCACTAATAATAATAATTAAAAGCTAGATAACTGCATAATTTTTATATATGTTTTGGTGTTAAGGCTTCCTGAATCACTTTAATCTTCTCCTGGGTTGGATGAATTCCTTTGCCATCAATCTTGTGACCCAGCCGAGTGATTCACTACTTACCGAACTCAGATCTTTTACTATTAAGGTGGATGTCTGCATATCATAACATTTTCAATGTTAACCACAGATTTTGGTTATGTTATTTCTTTCCTGGGATTAAAGTTTTCTTCTGATAAGCAGTAGTCGTTGGTAAAACTAAAATCAACTATTCAATCATGCACTGAAAAATTATTGGTCAAACGGTAATTCCAAAACACAATCTGGTATACCTAAAACGTATGTGTAGTATATAATATATGTATAATAGTTGGTTCTTGAGACTCTTCATCCAAATATGCGTCACTCTAATCCGTTCTTATAAAATAATGTTTGCCGGATACTTTGGAATACAAGTCGTCTATCTCTGGAATCGGGTATTTGTTTATCTGTAAGGCAGAGTTCACTGTTTAAAATCACCACAAATCCTAACTTGTCCACTTTCATTTAATACTGGAACGATGGCAAAGACTCATTCAGAAAAGGGGGCAGGTTTGACAAAAGCATTAAAAAAAACATACATTTCAGTTCGGTCTTAAACTTTTCTTAGAGTGTCAATAGTATGGTCCGAGATTTCATGTCAATAGTATGGGCCGAGATTTCATGTCAATAGTATCGGTCAAGATTTCATGAAACGAGGGGTATTATTAGGTCTGAAATGCAGCTTTGCTTTTGTGTCTTTCAGAAACCTAAACACAATTTAAAGCGCTTAGCCAATTCTCTCTCCATGTTTGTCCACATAATTCGGTTACAGATAGCTGCTAGATAAATTGGTATTCTTTCCATTCAATTCCGTCCAAGAAGATTAGATCCCGATCCAAGTATAACCAGCACCATTAAATTGTAGGTTTTCTCTTGTAGGTTTATGCTGGAATAAGTATGCAATTTTTGCATTAAACTATTTTTAGACAACAGTGCATCAGTTTATTTTAACTGTAGAGAAGATGAACGTCCGGTGTTTATTTCCATTTCTATTTCACAACTGATCCCATTCAACTTTAAATTACACGTATTTACATTTCAGCTGTGTTAGAGTTGTTAGGTTTTGTTCTGGCTTGTAGTATTACTGCTTGTTTTACAAAATGCTGCTTCGTATTATTTGTATTATTCGGACTATTGTTCTCATCTTGGATGTTATTCTCACAATATTTCAGCCGATGTAATCTCCGACCTTCTTCAGGTGCGTCTTGTCGAACTCAGGAATATTATGTCGAACTACAGAATTTCGAATGGAACTCTTTTTTTAATCCACCCGGGGGTAGCTTGCTCTTGTTCTGTCAGCCATGATCGAGTAGAAGTTTTAAGTAATTTTTAATTGTATTCATAGTATCACCTGTATGGAGGAATGAACTTCCAACCTCCAAAAGACTGTCACTTAGAACTGATTATTACTTGGTACTTTTATCCGTTGCGTCACGGGTCTAAATAAGGATAGAGAATGACCCCACCTGTTGGCATGGGGATCTCCCCTTCTGAAACTCTTCCACCTGGCTCAGAAGCACCATGGGTCGAGTGAAGGACACCCAATCGCCTGAGAACAGGAATGTGGCGATCAAAAGCTGTTATGGCCAGATACGGTTAAAAACAAACTCAACCATCTACGGATGTGAAGAATAGAACCATACGATGCAGAACTGCCTCTACTACTGAACCGGTGCAGCTTAAAAGATCTCACAAATTCAATGATAAATCAAAAGACTGGGAAACTGTTGTATGATCACATGTTTCGAAGCCACAAAAAAGAAGCCCAAAATAGATGATGATTTAAAAGACTCAGATAACAAAACCATCAATTTGTTGTTCCTCTGAGAAAAATCCATCGTCCATTTTGAAACATCTTTAGTAGTCTTTTTACATTAAAAGCAATGGCGGATTTCGTCTTTAGCTAATGTCTCTTCAAAAAAAAAACTTCTGGTTTTGCTTCAAAATGTCCTCTGCGTTCCTAATTCATCATTTTCTCTTGTATAATTGTCATCGTTGATAATCTAGCGTATCTATAAAAAAAAATAGATCGTTAGTAGCAGAGGACACAAATCTATTCAATTCGTTTGCGATAAAGTTGGAAACAAACTTTAAACTGAAATATTTTTTGTTTGTCTTTGTTTTCATTGGTTATTTCATTTGAGAACAGATTCACATTTTGAAATCAAAATAAGTATTGTCCGCCATCTTCATTTTGTGTCACACATGGCCGCTGGGCTTTGAGTTGTAATTAACCACAATAACATGTTATATAGTGAATGAACCGTGGTATTAATTGTCCCATTTTTTAATGTATCCCTCACAGGGCCGAGTGGTATGTTTGTGACTGGCAAGCAGCTTCCACTTAGCACATCTGGTCCCTCTCAAGCAAAACTGGAAAAGAGGCTGAGAGTTTCTCTCAGTTCTTGACTGGTGACGTCACAGCAACACGTGATCATCAAATCTTGCCCCCTTTCACCCATCAATATATAACACAAAGAAAGATGAAAGGCAGGCAAAGTTAATGCTGTTATATATTGCTTCATACACAGTTTGAAAAGAATAAAAAATAAAGCGTTCATACTTATGTACATATGTGTATCTACGTTTTGTGTATGAATTATACAGGGTTATAAATGTATAGTCACTTATGTACATAAGCATACATTGGTAATTGTGTATATAAGCTAAATCGACAAAATATTCGATACAGAATTGCATCAGATGGTTTTCCTCTTCTGTTTGTAGAAATGACATTTGTCTTATTGTTTGTTGATGCAGAGCCAGTGTAGAGGTATTCGCTGACCCAAACAAACCCTTAGATGTGCCTCCCCCACTGAAAGTGTTGACCAGCTAACATAGTTACAGTAACCCATGGCTAAGTTGGTTCTAACCTTCAAAAATGTTGACTTCTTTCATCTTGTTGCTTCATTATTTCATCTATGCAAATGACCAATTATTTTTATTCCAATCATCAAAATGAATACGCTTCTTCTCAACTCAAAAATTCAGTTGCGTAAATTCTATTTTCACTCAAGTAACCTCACTATTTAAACATAAATTCCATTGAAGTATTTAGGAGTCTGGACTAGTGATGGAACGATCCCAATATTTTTCCCGATTCCGATACAATTATCGATTCTGTTCTAAATTCCCAATTTCGATTCTTTTGAAATTTCTAAATATTTAGGCATAGAGTTCTTTTTTCTTTTAATTTTTAGATTTCCGTAAAAACCCATGTAATATGTGCATATATTTTCGCAAAAGTAACAGTACACTTGTGGTGGTGCATACATTACACGAATACATTTTTTGAACTATTTTTTCTCTAATTTTTCCTCGTAATTGATTGAAAATAGCGATTCGATAAACTCATCATGAAATTTTCATGTATATTTTTCATTTATGCCATTTTTACCTATTTATCCACTCGTGCCATTTTATCTGTGCCATTTTTACCGGAACATTTCTTTCCGGTGCCATTTTTACCTAAATTCGTTATTATGATCAATAAATCTTAATTTTACTGGTAGTTTAAATGCAACACATATTTATCATTTTATCATTAGTACTAGCAAAGGAAAATTAAGTTGGAAACTGTTATGGTGACTTACCTATGTACAACATGGACTCTTCCTCTTTGCTCAATAAATGCCAACGGCAATTAACTCTCGCCGGAATCTAGTAAGATAGTCGAACTCTACTTACCAGGCGCATATTTCTTCCCTCTGTACTCTCTTTTCTTAATATACTTGTTTTCTACTTTATACCGTGTTCGTGTCTTCATTTCGGTCCCTTTAAACATGGTCACAACAGAAACAAAACAAAAAATTAAAAGGACCTTTTTTAGAACCGGAAATTATACTAGAATTTTTCCGATTCCGATACTCTTAAAAGTTGTAATTTTTTCGATTCCCGATTCCGATTAATCGTCCCAATACTAGTCTGGACTCATTGAAGGATCCAAGGTTGTCTTTCCGAGGATGTTTATTCCATATAATATAAATCTTAACTGTTTCTTTGCACATTTAAAAAAAAAAAATTTTTTTTTTAAACCTATGAAAATTGCCATAACTTAATATTTTTCTTGAATTTTGAGGAATTAAATTAATTTTGTAGTTGATGTTCTATAATAATCAGAATCATGAGATTTTCATAAAATGAAAAAAAAAACTTTCCGCATATTTTACATCCGGGCAACGCCGGGTCGATCTGTTAGTTATGGATGTTAAAGAATCTGTGAAAAAGACATATCACGTCATGAATACTAAGATTCTTAAATCATATTACAAGAGACGAAAGTTTCCAATGCTTCTCTTTGGAATGGCACAAGATTTATGAGTGAATGAAGTGAAGATCAAAGACAGAACAAATAAAAGAGAAAGCCACACCATTATTCCGATTCCATGACTCATCTGAACATGTATCTATGGGTGAATTGTTTCGAAAGATAAAGATACTTAACTGAAAATGTCATCTCAAAGTTATAAACTCAACTTACTCTGGGGTAATGTCAGAGAACATTTGTTATAATCTTATAAATCAAACAAGTAATATCACAAATGCAGAAGAGATATCAAAAGTATTTTCCTTTTTATAGAAATTGTGTTATATATTGTTATATATTATTATACTTTTGAGCATAAGTGTAAATTTTAGGTAAAAATCTATTATAGTGGCCGTGCCGTGCGCGTGCCGTGCGCAAAACATTCCATTCAAAAACAAACATTTTCCGTTTTTATTTGTTTCTTTCCCCCTAAATACCCACTTTTTGTTTTGTAACAGGGCTTCTTGGTCTTTTGGCTAAGATCAAAGTGTAGTATCTGTTCCGATGGATACTGCACGCCTGTCCTGTGCAGTTCTAGGAGGTCCACCCTCCCAGGCTTTGCCACCCCTCTTTGGGGAGGAGTAAGTTTATTGCTTACTGTCTGAGGCGCCCCTACCGGGGAATGCCGACGGGGCTGGTCAGGCAATTTTTAAATGGCCAGAGTGCTCACCTCTCGAGTGCTGGCTTTTCAAACCCCACTTTCTCGACCCGATCTTGGGTCACATCTTACTTGTGGGAGTAAGATAAAACTGGCCTTGTGCCTAACTCCTGGGGAGGAGTAAATAAAACCCACTTTTTGTTTTAGTTTTAACACGGGTGTTTTCATTTTCAGCGAGTTGCGACGGGTGTAGTTTGAAATATTATTAATTTTGCTGAGAGTAGTATTTAATTGTGACAGAACTACGGACAATAATACGCAGTTAAAGTAACATAAATATTCAACTATTAAAATTGCTATACGTTATTTATGGATTTTTAGCCCCGTCCGTAAAATGTAACAATAAAAATTATAAATATATATCACGGAATATTAATTTAACACGTGTGTTTTCATTAACACGGGCGTTTTCATTTTCAGCGAGTTGCGACGGGTTTGTTTGGTCCCCCATTTGAATTCTGCGCATGCGCAACACGACCCCGATAGAAATTTTCAAGAATGGAATGTTTTGCGCACGGCACGCGCACAGCACGGCCACTATAATAGATTTTTACCAAATTTTAATATTCAGTAATCAGTCTCGGGTCACTAAATTTGAGTATCTAAAAGATTAGTCTGAAGTTTTTAGGTATTGGAACTAGATTGGTCAATGTGCTTGTGGTCACTTAAGGGTTGCGTAGATTTGCCTATAGGTAAACACAGTTACTGCTCCCTTATGGGTCGCGTGCGCGAGCCTTTATAAACTCTTTTTCCTTTTTAACTACTATGGTCGATGTCACTTAACAGGTGACTGCCTTAGGGAACAACTCTGAGACGGTTGTCACAAAGCGTCCCTCCTATGCCAACAGAGCCAATAACTACTACATATTAATAAAGATTCCACAAATTTCAGTTTCTTTGGGGTATTTTAAAGTTTATTAGGGGGCATACTATTGGCCCAACCTCCCATTTTGAAAGTTCAAATATTTCAGATTTGCATTAAATTTGATCCATAGTCATTAGACACAAATTAAGCAAGATTCCCTGAATTTAAATTGCTTCTTAAGACCCCTTAAATTTTAGACATTCTCTAGAATCATAATCATGTAATGGATTTTGCTCAAAATCATTATAAGGATTCTAGACATAAGGCTTAGCATCATTATATTTTGATTTTAATCTTTGTAAGGAGACATAAAAGTGGTGCAAAACTGTTCTGTTGGGAGAAATAATTTTACTCGTCCATGGACGGGTATTCCTCTAATTTATATATATATATATATATATATATATATATATATATATATATATATATATATATATATATAGAAAGAGATAGATAGATAGATAGATAGATAGATAGATAGATAGATAGATATATATGAAAGGTTAGTGGGAGAGAACCCAGCAGAGTGCTCAATTATTAAGGAAAATAAGAGCTGCCGATGATCTTCTGATCTTCTGTTATATATATATATATATATATATATGATTTCAGTTTTTCGGTGGTTTGTGGTATGATTTATAATTGCCCATTAAATAGAGCAAAGGCAGTTTAAAACTTCTCTCCAGATTGCGATCTTGTATTAGAAAATGTCTGACTGTCTGTTTGCCAATCACTTGTTCATCGTTTTTGGCCCTGTCAGTTTGGCTTCTCTATATTTAGCCAAGTTATTAAAGAAATGCCAATATTGAAGTCGGAAAAGGAAGAGTAAAGTCATGGGAGAGTTCAGTTGTTATTTAATTAAGATATTTCATGCAGAAATGAAATCAAATTTGAAACAAAAAAAGATCATAATGAAGAAATGAGAGTTGTGCAAAAATTAGGGAAATGTAAAAGGAAGAGGGAAAGAGAGAGAGAGAGAGAGAGAGAGAGAGAGAGAGAGAGAGAAGGAAGGCAAAAGTGGATTTAAGTCAGTTAAGAGAAATTATTAGCAGAACAAAATATTGGAAAAAAAGGATAAATTTTAATAGGTTCATATATAATCATTGCACTTTTAAAATTTTATAATTGTCTTAGACCACGCGTGACCTGTTGGGTCTGTATTTGTTATATATATTACTAAATATTTATGAAAACATTTTGGAATTTCAAAATATTTATGAAAACATTTTGGAATTTTCAAATATTTATGAAAACATTTTGGAATTTTCAAATATTTATTAAACTCTCTTGTGATGTCATAATAGATCCTCTCTCTCCTCCTCTCTCCATTTCCTGCTCTGTCTCCAATCCTCTCTCCTCTATTTGGAAATTCCAAAAGGTTTTCATATATACTTGGAAATTCCAAATATTTATGAAAACATTTTGGAATTTCTAAATATTTATTAAACTCTCTCACTCCCCTTTTTCTTCTCTCTCTCTCTCTCTCTCTCACTCTCTTTGAAGTATTTACTTCATTCCATTCCTCTCACCACTTCTCTCATCATTTGCCCTTTACTTATGGTATTTGCTATTCCTCTCACCTCCTAAAACATTCCGGTGCAGATGAAGTGTGCACGGTGACAAGCAAGATACAGCATCAGCGTTTTAGTTGTTTATAGATAGTTTTTATTCATATTAAATTAAATTGTTCAATCATTTAACATTCATGTTACAATTAGTGATGGGACGATTCCAATATTTTTCCCGATTCCAATACAATTACGGATTCCGTTCTAAATTTCCGATTTTGATACAATTACAGATTCCGATTTTAATTCTTTTTAAACCTCTACATATTTAGTTATAGAATTGTTGTTGTTTATTTTAAATTTTCGGGTTACCATAAAAACACATGTAATGCGTGCATTTATTTTCGCAAATGTAAAAATACACTTGTGGGGGTTATCTATAGATTTTAGTTTCACTGTTAGTTTAAAATCAATAAATATTAATCATTTTATCATTAGTGCCAGCAATGGAAAATGTTGCTTTAAACAAAAACAGACAAAACAATGCAAGGAAAAGAATCGTTTTTTGCTTTGAAAATTAGGCACAAATTTTTCCGATTCCAATTCCGATACCCTCAAAAGTTCCGATTTTTCCGATTCCGATTAATCGTCCCAACACTAGTGATAATGTTATCCTCTAATCCCCCCCCCCCCCGAAGTCATAGTATGCACCATTTCACAGTCATTTTGTGACTTTGTCTCAGATTTTGGCATGGTAACACTTACTGATAGTGTTCCTATTTATTTGCCACTCACCCCCCTTCGAGGACAGAGTAAGACACAAGGTCGGTTTGTAAGGTGGGAAAAATCCAACTCCCCTAAAAGGGCACTCTTGATTCGGACAAAAATAAAAATTGGCTCAGTCCAGAAAAATTTCTCCTTCAGTGATCGAGGATCAAACAGATGAAGTGTAGTATCAGAACAGATACTACACTTTGAATTATTTATAGAAATAAAATTACAATTTAACAAATTAGGCCATCAAATGTGTAAGGAGGGGGGGTCGGTAGTCATCTTCTGTCTTTTATACTTTTAGCTAGAATAATTGCAGTCACCACAATACTACATTTATTCTTATATATATATATATATATAAACGGTGATAATTTTAACACTTTATTGGCAGCTTAATATATATATATATATATATATATATATATATATATATATATATATATACTAATGATAATAGAATTAACGATAAGTGAAATATCGTAGAGTGATCTATCTCGATAAAATAAAGCTCAATACGTTGAATAGAGCAATCAATTTTAAAGAAAGAAAGATGAAGATAAAAAATTGTACAAAATTACATAAAGTTACATAAATTAATACAAATTTTATTACATCGAAAGTTCAAATGTAAGGAGTTACATTAATCCTTAAACCATGGTTTTTCAAAGATAAAACTCTTCTCGTCAGAGGATAAAATCTGGTAATATGGTATTTATAACAATTAAATATTACCTAGTTCCATTTCACTTTGAAAAATTGAAGAATAAAAAACAAAAAAGGTTGGGGATAAAGAAATAAAAGGCCGGGAAGTAAAAAATTAGCAGTATTGCGAAGTGATTTTTGAAGACGAAAGGGACGTTATGGTGTAGATAGTTAATAGTAAAAGTAACAGTTTGTAGAATTGAAGAAAGTTTTTTAACAATTAACAAGTAAAAGGTGGAGGGTTCAAAATATCTCACTTGGTCCGTATGGATTCGTACTCCATTATAAGTATATTTCCGTGGAGTTACAAGTAAAAATCCTGGATTGGTATTTTAAATATCCAATTCGGCAAATCCGAGGTTAAGATTTTCTGTTGAAAGGCGTTATGTGGAAAAGTTCATATCTGCCTTCAATTCCTGGCTTCCCTGGCAGAGAAATGTTTCAAAGGTTTTATATATCATCTTAAATATTCTGCTTAGGGTACCAATCTTAACCTCGGATTTGCCGAATTGGATATTTAAAATACCAATATATATATATACAGCTAACATGCCAATCTTGCAATCTGGTAATCATGTCACGTGCCGGTTTGGTAAATTACCAATGAGTGCATGTGCGGCAAAATCAAGCACGGGCAAGAGGTGGCTTCAATTATGGCATCCCTTCAGATCATCACAACACCTGCCACTTCTGTGGTATCGGGCTGTAAAAGTCTAGCAGGCCTAAAGAGTCATATCTGTGCCTCTCACTGGGAGGCTTTACACTAGTATCACATCGATACACAGAAAGTAATCATACTCGAAATCGAATAGACAGCCACTATGTATAAAGAAATAGAAAAACGAAGAATTGAAAGAAAGAGAGAAAGCGAAATAGAGATAGAGGGATAAAAGGAGTGATTAAAAAAGAAATAAGATATATATAAGGAAAGAATGAGTGAGAGCTAGAGAGAAAAAGAACATTTGTGATTGATAAAGCTGGGACCCTGATGAACGCAGTCACAAAATGGTGGTCATGCTTGTGCTGATTTTGGCAAAGAACTTAATAAAAGAGTGGACGAGATTGATTTTTTTGCTGAAGCTGCATTATCATTTCAGGTTTCTCAAAGGATATTATCTTATGAAATATCCATTTTGGTGTAAATTTCTGTTATTGCTATTCTAAATAGAAAAAAACTCGTGTTTGACATGTTGACACTAATCTTTAGTTTGATATTAAGAAGGAATTAAACTGACATGAGCAAAAGAAAAAATAGACAAACATCCTCCTAACTTTGGGGGTTTCACTCCCCACCCCCTTTTGAAAAAAATGGTTCATAAAATACTTTTTCTTGTTTTTTTGTAGATTCGAAAACTGCTATTATATTCTATCTTCCTTGTGTGAAAATTTATGAGGGATATTTTACTGACATTTTATAAGAACCTATGAGAAACTAGCAAGGGTGACGACTTTGTTGCCAGGGGCATACCTAGGACAATAAAATATTAGTAAACAATCAAATTTTGAATAAATTATTTATTCAAATGATTCAGTAGAAAAAATATATCATGGTCGCTTACGATGAAAAAAAAGTGAGAGAAATTCTAATTTCGTCCATTTTTATGACAAAAAGATGAAATTTGGTGACATTTTTCACATGAAGCAGCCTATAAAACAGTGAGAATTCTGCTAATTAGTGGACAACTCTCTAGTGGTTAGGGTTAGGGTTAGAATTTGTTGGAGCAAATAAGTGCCTACCAAAGCTTGTTTCCAGTTAAGAGTTTTGGTTTTGTGTTTGAAGAAAAAAAAAAAACAGGTTTTTTTCTTAAATTATAAGGGAAATAAAAAATCTTAATCATTTAATATAAACTAAAACATCCACAGGAAACATCTGATTCCAAATTAGCCATTGATTTGGTTTCAAGATCAGTAATTCAGAACTGATGCAAAAAAAGATCGACACACGTATCTTTGCTTATACAGGGTGGGCCAAAACAAGGGTCCTATCTTTAAATTTGAATAACTTGAATTTGAATAACTTCCACAAAATAAAAGTTAAACTCACCAAACTTTATGTGTGTGTAGACTGACCCTTCCAAGATTTTTTGAAATAAACAAAACAAATTTTAGCCGAAAAACACTTCTTAAAACTTACAAAAACTAAAGTATTGTTTTTTACACTGTTTTGAGTTTTTTAAGCAAAAATAATGTTTTCTAAATGAGGGTACGTTCCTTAGGGCTAATACGGCTCATGCTTGCTTCGGAAGGGGTCCTTTACTTATTCTAATAAAAAAAATCAAAAAAAAATCAATAAATAAAAAAGTTATGAATTTTTAAAAATAGGACCCTTATTTTTGCCCACCCTGTATATATATATATATATATATATATATATATATATATACTAGCAAGAAACTAGGGCAGCAATTAATCTAACTGTAGACATTTTTATAGAAAAACAATTTTAATTTCACATTTTGGTAACTTGGAGAAAAAAAAGATGATTGTCATGGTGTTATTTGATATATTCTAATGTTGAGGGAATTAATGGGTATTAATATAGTCACATTCTATTAATTAAGAGAAACACAAAAAACAGGTTATTTTACATGTTTTTTATATTCAAAGTCGAGGGATTCGATTTTGAATAAGTATAAAACTGAAAATAAATTTCCATTGAAAACTGCTTCTGTAATAAAATGAATAAACGAAAAAAACAATTATATATTCCTAAGTAATTTGAAATGGTTCTTTGTGTTTTTGTCTTCATTATTAAAGGCAGAAAAATAAAAATTATAAACTTAATAAAGTTTTTTCAAAAATATTAATTTATTAGAAACTTTTTATAAAATAAGTATGCAAATGAAGTATTGGCATAACTGTGTTTTGGTGTTTTCCGATCACTATATATAGTATGTATCCAAATATGTTGTTTTATCATAGAATTAAATAAGCCTGGGATGTTCTGATATAAATATAGTTCGAATAAATGGAAAAACTTTTATATTAGACAAAGAGAGAGATAGAGAGAGAGAGATAGATAGATAGAGAGAGAGAGAGAAAGAAAGAAAGAGAGAGAGAGAAAGAAAGAGAGAGAGGGGGGGAATAAAGACATAAGATTTTAGATCAAAATATCGGTTTGCTGCGTTATCATTTAAATTAGTATGTTTTCCTGCTTATTTACTAATTCCATATATTAACAATTAGCTGAAGTTTCATTTCACATTTTAAACTGCCCCATAAGAGCTTAGAGTATACACATTTCATGAAAACCTAACTTTACTTGACCAATTGAGTTAACTATCAAATCTACTTAATAGGATTTACTTATTTGCCTGGCTAGCATAGTGGCGAGTGTTGCAGTTGTCACAGGCAGGAAAGGGGATCTCACATTCTAGAGAAAAAAAATTGTTTTGTTAAATGCTGACGATATAGAAGAGTGTTTTTGTCTCTGCACTACTCAAAACTGGCATTGCATCACTTATAGATCCCACACAATATAACTAGGAATTAAAAGTCTATGGTCTCTTAACAGATAACAGTCATAGTTTGGAGTCAATGTTTATCCAAATATAAAAATTGCTTTGCGGATTTATCACTGATATGTGACAAAATAAGCGTCTTTTGACATTACTTCTCTGTTTTGTCAGAGAACGTGTTATCTTGGTCCCAGGGGGAAAGGATGAGTTTCCGAATGGAACATCAACTAGCATTGAACATGATCTTTTTCTGGTATCATAAACAAGTTCTCATGTTAAATCTGCTTATAAAATTTATATTATCTGTCATTTCTTTTCATCTCTTATGACAAGATGCACCTGAAGAAAATCGGACGTTACATCGGCCGAAACGTTGTGAGAATAACATCCAAGATAGTCCGAATAATCCATATAATACGAGACGACAATTGACTGAGAAAATGCAGTACGCATTCTTATTGCTTCTTCTGGTGGTTGCACAACGATTCACATAGAAATAGAGAAACTTTGGGCAAAAATTGGCTGGACTAAATTGTAACCAAAATATCAAATACATCTACTCATAATAGTACTACATATATATATAGAGAGGGATAGTAAGAGGTATATATATATATATACATACATGGACGGCGGCACCGGGGGGGGGGCAGGGGGGCTCAAGCCCCCTCACCTTTTGACTTGCCCCCCCCCACTTTACGGTCATCAATAATTAAGTTGATATGCATGTGTTTAATTTTATCTAATTAGCTTATCTATTAATTGATTGAAAGCCAGAAGATGTGCAGCTATCCAACATACTCCGTTTTTTTTCAGATCTATATTGACCTGCCCTGTTCGATCTGTGGTGTCAGATGCAGTTTCAGAGTGATCCTTTTCTGCTATGAGACGCCTAAAAACATTCGTACGGTCCACAATGAAATCTACACGTTTAAACAGTGTGGCAATTATGAATATCCACAAAGATAAGGCGTCTTCTTTGAACTTGCATTTTATTGCAAACACTTTTGTACAGCCTAATGATACACGTTTTAATACGTTTGGATTGTTTTAAAGTATATTCATTGATATAAATATGTGCAATTACATTCGAGAATATAAATGATTTTATGTTATTAGTATCGTTTTATATCTACAAAAGATGGTATACTATATATATAAATATGATACTTTGTTACCCCTATGTGAAAGTACATACTTGTATAATACACAATGTATGGATATTTGGTTTGTAAGATTTATGTACTTAAATAAATTAAATTACATATGTATGTAAAAAACGTATGATATGTTCATGATATATGCCGCACAGTGTGCCCAGACTGAGAATTTATTAATTTTGGAATGTTCAATAAAATACAGTCCAGGGAGTACAATGCAAAAAAACAGAAGTTAAAATATTAAACGGTTGAAATTTGAGAGCCACTTAAAGTCGGCCTTTTTTGTAAACCGGTCAGTTAATCGTTTTTTCCGGTATTTAAGTAAAATTTCGCCGAAAATGGTCAATTTTCAAACCGTCACCATTTTTTTCAGAAACAAGATGGAAAAATTCTGTTTCCATCTATCTGAAAGCATTTGTTTATCCCTTTCCTGAATATGTAGAAAGAAAAATCCTTTGATTGCATTTAATTTTGAAAAATTTAACTTGAAGTCGGGTAGGGGTGAATTATTCAGAACACATAATTCCCGTCAATTTTACCCAAATTTTTCAGAAAAATCATAAGTTTTTAAAACGTTCTCATAATTTCTCCCTGTGTGGACCTGGTGTACTACAAAATAGATTTTATACACATTATCATTAAAAAGACCAATCAAATGTATTAAGGAGTCAAACACAGTATTTTCTCAAATTCTTTATTCTTCGAGGAAATTGAAATTTTCCGGTATTTAAGTAAAATTTTGCTGAAAATGTTCAATGAACGAACAAACAAAAGTACACTTATCAATAATACAATGAATCTATTTGAGCTTGTTCCATAGTTGAAGCAGTCGACTTGGTATGTCTGATTGACCTTTCTGTGTGTCCAGTTTCATCACAAATATTACAGTGAGGTCAGGGACGTCGTGTAGCAATTTCAGGGTGAGACATTATTAACATTCGTCGAAGTATATCATGAATATTGTCCTTGATGGACAGTTGCCGAGACAATGCAGCTGGGCCACTTAGGAAAGACCGAATGTCCTTGTTCTAAGACTCTACTGGACTCTCACTCCATTTTGCTATCAAGTTACCGTTATTCCACTTGAACTATGGGCACACATTTGATAGTAGCTTGGGATTATCATAATCCATGGTTTAGCCTTCTCATCGACGAAGGCAATTCTGAGATGAAGCATTATCTCGATGCCCACGGTTTTCAATGCTTCCACATGCACACATTTGTTTGTGACAGACTGGGTGATATCAGGATGATGTTGGTGTTACTCATGAACGTTTCAAAATGTTCGTGATCGACGCTGTTACAGATGAGAGAACATCTATAAAAGCGATTTTGTGGGCTGAAAAATCTGTTGCTAAGCAGACCATTATTTGTATTTCCTCCACTCGCATATGGTGCATCCATTAACATACCGGTGATATATCGAATTGCATCGATACATTTTTTTTTCATTGTTGAGGATCCGCATAATATCCAAAGTTATTCATTCCATCCTCCCTCCAGTCCTTCTGTCCACAGAACAACCGATACAGTATCTTTTGAGCAAAGTCCAATGAACGCAATTTGAAGTGAAGAACAGAGAAACAATGCAAGTCTGCCTTATTAATACGCTTCAAACGAGCTATTCCAATTCCAATGCATACCTTTATACTTTTATACTTAATACATTTAAACTTTTATACTTTTTACTTTTGTACTTTTATATGCACCTTGTCAGTTAATACTTTTAACTTTATGTATTCTCTATATTTAATATACCAATTGATTCTTGAATTTTGTCATTTTTACTAGAAGCGACTTGCTGATATGTTTCAAATGAGCTATCAAGCAGTGTCAGAAAATCATTTCATGTCTAGATTAAGTCCAAAAAAGTGTATTTGGCCCAAAATGACCAAATATGGTAATTTGGGTCCAGCCCCCCCCCCCCCAAAAAAAATTGCAATTTCTGTTTGTTCCTTATTCACCAGAAGCGACTTGCTAATATGCTTCCAACAAGACATCAACCACTATCAGAAGATCATTTCATGTCTAAATTATGTCAAAAAAGGTATTTTTGGTCCAAAATGCCCTTAAATGGTAGTTTGGGCCAAGACGCCAAAAGATTGAATTTCTTTAATGTTTCTTTATCTATCACCAAGAGTATTCTATTCAGCTTCTAACGAGCCATCAACCACTACCAGACGATCATTTTAAACCAAAATATGCCCCAAACAGTGATTTTTCCCCAATATGCCCAAATAAGGTAATTTGAGCCCAGACGCCAAAAAATTGAAATATTTTGAATTTTTCTTTTTCTATCACCAAGAGAATTCCATTCCGCTTCTAACGAGCTCTCAACCACTATCGGGCGATCATTTTTAGTCAAAATATTGAATTTATTCCTATATTTGGCATTCTGGGCACAATGTGGGCCTGGCACCCCCACTTTTTAGGAGACCCCCCACACACTTTTATAACTATTCCGCCGGCCCTGATATGTATATATATATATATATATATAGTAGGATCAAAATAAACCAAAGTGAAAACTTTTAGTAGATGGAACCTATTGTGAAAAGGATAAGCTCAATATACGAGATAGAGCAATAGTAGAGATAGAAGAAAAAAGATTGATAAATATGCGACGATTGTCCAAATTTATTTCAAATTTCAATTGTTCAATGCAAGGTTGTCAGTAATAAACTAGTGTTTATTTTCCTTTCCTTAAGCCAAGGCTTTTCAAAGATCGAAATCTTATCATCAGAGGAGAAATACAGATGGATAAGTTGGCTTTCGAAAAAACCAAAGTTCAAATATTTGAAAAATATGAGAATTATTTTTAAAAATTATTAAAATAATTTTTGTCTAAAAACGTACTGAATAAAAAGAAAATTTCGTGAAAAAGAAATACAATTGTCCGGGTGGTAAGTTTCCGTTGAAAAGGTTCGGTGAAATTGTAGAAAGTGAATAAAAACACTTTGCATGGGAGCAGGTTGGAAAAGGTGCTCAAAAGTAGATAAGTCCAGATGTACTTAAAAGAGGCTTTGAAGAGGAAAACAGGCCATTTTTTGATTTTCTTCCGGGCCTAGAAAAAACGGTAGGATCTCATACAAGGATTAACTCAGAATGAGAAAAAGCCAAAGTTGATGAAAGTTTCAGATTTGGGGTCAGGATGGGGGGGGTTAGGAGGTGCGGGGTAGTTTAAACAGTCGCTTTGTGAATTTGGGGGAAAATAAAAGTAAAATATTGGTGCCAGTGCTTTCCCCATAAAGACTCGAATCTCTAACCATATCTACTCTTTTAAACACAATAGTAATGGTACCACTAGCACCTCTCTTTCCAACCTAATAAAAAACTTTCACATCAAAAATACCCCCTACTCCCTAAGTTGGTCTATATTAAAAAAGTCAAACTCATATACTCCTGGTTCTGCATTCTGCCAACTATGTACCTTGGAAACTTATATGATAGCTACAGCACACAAGAACTTAAATGTCATTAACTCCAAAAATGAACTTATTTCAAATTGCAGACACAAACGAAAATTTAAATACATTAATTTCATCACTCCCTCTGACACTCCTCCTCCCAACCAATAACTCCCCCCATTCTTTAACATCTGACAAATCTCTAAACTATATCCCAGGGGAACCTTGTAACTTCCATTCTTAACACCCCTATTCTCACTAATTAACCCTCCCAATAAATTCTTCATCACCATTACACCTAATAACCACATTTACCCGGAAAACTATCAGTAGATTGAACTAACATTACTCCTCCAACTTTCCACCGATCATTAACATACCTAATATCTAGACTTATATACCTCTCCTGCAATATAGCTCCTTTTTATCCTTTTGCTTCAGCTCCACTCCTAACCCCTTATATTTATCTCATTGTTTCTCCTATCCGTAATCCCACCTACAAACTCATTCTTGGCCTCTCTTTCCCCCCCCCCCTTATTATCCCCTACACTTCCACTATATCGTCCTTATATTTAGACTCTTCCTATTTGCAACATATTCCCCTGTAACTTCTTTTTGTTATCATTTTAACTACGACATTTGAATTCCCCTCCAATTGGGTCCATTAATACCCCCCTATAATTCTCATCAGCTCTCTAACTCACTAGCTTCAAAACGCAGGTCTGCTTAATTTTTCAATCTTACCCTGGCCCATAACACTTATATTATATAAACTGTTACTAGCACTTCTGCTCTACCTCCTTAATAGCCTCCATAACCCCCTTTGTGTAATCTTTTTAACTATTTTGATTGATTCGAGCTAGTTACATAACTACTTATTTTGGCCTATTCTTGAATAATCCTAATCCCTCTAAATACTCGCGAGCCACTTTCTATCGGCCCATTCTCTCTTTGTTCAACTTATCTTATCTTTGACCAATTTCACCCCCCCCCAAATCATATGTTCATACTACTTGGAAACCCCTTGCAAGTTTCCCTTATATATCTAATTAAATTTAAACTGTAACTGTTAATTGTTACCCTGTTACGACTCACTCACCATTTAAACCACAGATTATAAAATTGACACTGCACTCAAATTTTTGATTGAACCAACCCAACTCCACCCCTATTACTAGAAATCGTAACAAATTGTTTCTAACAATCTTTCCTTATCCCTTACATTGTTCCCCTCTCCTAAATTTCAATATACCTGAGTAGAACAGACTTGACCTTTAAATTTCACTAACCCTTTTCCCATTAATTTATTTCCCCCCTCCCCATTATTTCCCACCCCCATTATTTCCCCCCCGCCCTTATCTCTTTGGCCATTTAATGTCCCTCCAAATTATTAATCTAACCCTTAATTTGGTTTTAAATTAAAAATAAATAAATAAATTCTTTATTAACTATTCCCTAGCTTTTTAAATTTAAATTTAATCTTATATTATTCAATGCTCTCACTACTTTATTCCTTAAACACACTGAAACCATATCTGATAACTACAATTTAATCTGCCCTTAGCCGCCTGATATATTTGGAAGCTCACATTTTACTTCTATTTTTAGAATCAACTTTTTCTATACCTATTCACCATTTAAGATTAACCCCACCCCCAAAACCTACACCCTACCGCTAGCCCGCACCCTTAACCCACCTGTCACTTTATCTACATCCCCATGCCAACCCGTCCTACTTTTATTTTCCCCCAAATTCACAAAGCGACTTTTTAAACTACCCCGCACCTCCTAACCCCCCCCCCCATCCTGACCCCAAATCTGAAACTTTCATCAACTTTGGCTTTTTCTCATTCTGAGTTAATCCTTGTATGAGATCCTACCGTTTTTTCTAGGCCCGGAAGAAAATCAAAAAATGGCCTGTTTTCCTCTTCAAAGCCTCTTTTAAGTACATCTGGACTTATCTACTTTTGAGCACCTTTTCCAACCTGCTCCCATGCAAAGTGTTTTTATTCACTTTCTACAATTTCACCGAACCTTTTCAACGGAAACTTACCACCCGGACAATTGTATTTCTTTTTCACGAAATTTTCTTTTCATTCAGTACGTTTTTTGACAAAAATTATTTTAATAATTTTTAAAAATAATTCTCATATTTTTCAAATATTTGAACTTTGGTTTTTTCGAAAGCCAACTTATCCATCTGTATTTCTCCTCTGATGATAAGATTTCGATCTTTGAAAAGCCTTGGCTTAAGGAAAGGAAAATAAACACTAGTTTATTACTGACAACCTTGCATTGAACAATTGAAATTTGAAATAAATTTGGACAATCGTCGCATATTTATCAATCTTTTTTCTTCTATCTCTCTCTCTCTCTCTATATATATATATATATATATATATATATTTATTTTGGTACAGAAAAATTAATACAGCATTCGTACCGTCGGTTTCAAGCACAGAAGGACTTAGCCATCCGGCTCTCTTCAGCTACTGTTGTCATCTGTTTCGGAAATGTGAAGTCACGTGTCACTCTCGTTTGGACGCGTTATTTGCTTAGAGTGTTATGTATGTTTATATATATATATATATATATATATATATATATATATATTATTTAATAATATATATTTAATTATTATCTACATACGTATGCGTTTTATCTTGACGGAATAATCAGTGTAGAGATAACAATTCAAACCAGTTGCACAATTCGAACCCCGGAACACGAGTCACCTTTAACTAAATTCCGAGCGCTTTAACCAATGAGGCTATTTTCATCGGCTACGGGCGAGTTGAAAAATAAATCCTATTTATGTGTCAAGTATGCGGACAACTATAGTCAGCCGTCATAACAGTGTTCAACAGGAAGGAACTTGCATTTATAGCTTAGATTTGATGGTTTCTATTATTTTTAAACACAAGGTTGGGGAAATATTCTTTCTGCATACACAAAGATGGTAACCGCATTTTAATAACTAGATCATTTAATATTTTCAGGTTATGTTTAGACCCTACTCTGTGCAGCACAGAAAACAGCTCGTCACTGTAAGCTTTAGCACAGGACTCGTTCTCAAATAAATGTGCCTTTATTGGGGAGCAACTGTGTTGGAAGTGCCTGTAATTTGTAATTACAAATATTGCTAGTTGGCATACAACTCAGCGACTAGAAGTGAGAAAAGCAAACGAATAAAAAACATTTATCATAATATTGTTTACAGCCCCCTTAATACAGAATTGGCCTTTTAAGAGAAGTACAAATAGGCTGAGAAACTAATGTTAAAATGCGATGTTCCGTCCAATTAGCTTGTTGAATATTGTAGTGATAGCCATTTGTAAAGACATAAATAGACCTTAATTCTCTTCTTTCCCCATGGCTGTTAGGTTAGCCGCATTGATTGAGAGGTTCAGACTTAAAAGTTAAAAGTTGATTTGGGTCAGTGGTTCGACAGAACAGTAATCCTCCACACTGATGATTCCCGGAAAAGGATGAAACATATGTATGTGGATAAGAATTTTAAAAATATATTTTTATCATAATATTGATCTTATATATGTATATATATATATATATATATATACATATTAATTTTAAGTAAATGATATTAAATTATTTTACCTATATACTCCAGCATTTCAAACTTTCGCTTCATCAGTGTAGGAAATGATAATCTCAGATAGTTGCAAGGCTCGAACCCCTGCTACAGAATCAACCTAGACTTCACAAGCAAGTGTCATAACCATGCGACCATGAGACATTACCACGTCAAGAAGAGAATTTAAGTTCTATTTATGCAAAGGGAGGCAACACAGAAAGACTGACTAGAGATTCAACGAACGTTGTCGGAATATACCTTATCACTACGTGTCAGTCTATTTTTAACTTCCCCGAACAGGGTTCAACTTCAATCTTATTAAAGTGGCTTATAACAATATTAATTTTAAGTGAAAAATATTAAACTATTTTTACCTACATACAATTCACTGCATCTTCACAGATGATTATCGTTTCATCACATTTTTGTATTGTCAAAATACACTGTTGGCTGCAGGAGACCACCACTATTGATGAGACAGACAATATCTGATGATTTCCTTTGAGAATAAAATATGAATCTTTCAGTGTAGCTTACTTGCCATAAATATATTTTCATATTATTATATATATATATATATATATATCATCATCATCATCATCATCATCATCATCATCATCATCATCATCAACCGGTTTATTTGTTGAATCAGGCCACAATTAATCCTCTGATGAGGGTGGGGCCTGATTGTCTAGTCTCGAAATCTAAGTCTTCCTCTCCACTCCTGTCTTTGGCAAGTCTTGATGGAATCCATACCCATGGCCTTCCTATCACGTTTGACTACGTCCTTCCAAGTCAACTTGGGCCTGCCAATGGTGATGTTCTCTGCTGGCACATTCAACTGTCGGACTTTAGCAATCCAGCCATCGCTACGCTCAATGTGATCCAACCAACGCAGTCTGTTCTTTCGCATGATGTCCGCAAGGCTTTTCAAGTCGACCTGTGAGAGCAGGGATTCAAAAGAAACGTACTGTTCAGGCCTCACCAAACAGATCCATCTGACCATTGCCCTGTCATTACGGTGCAGCTTCCTTAGTATGCCAGCAGAGACAGCCCAAGTTTCTGAGCCATACAACAGCACACTTCTGACACATGAGGAGTATACACGCCCTCTCGTAGTTGTTGGCAGGTGTTTGTTTGTCAGGATTGGTAACAGCTCTCTAAACTTTTTCCATGCACACTTGCAACGTGTAGCTGCCGCGAGTTCACAGCCTCCACCTGATGACAGCACATCTCCAAGATAACAAAAGTCTGTCACTACTTCCAGCTTGTTGTCACCAGTATCCATCTCCGTCAGTGGTCTGCCATCTATTGGTCTTGCCGTGTCAGTGCAACGAAAGCACTTAAAGTGAGGATCTGCTTTGAGAGAGCCTTTTATGCCACTGCACCTTTTGTGGACCCAACCTGAACAGTGAGTGCAGATGATTGAGTTGCTGCCAGTTCCTTTCAGACATACAGCACACGGGTATTTTCCTGTTTTCTGTAGTAAGCTGAGGTTTGGACCTGCGATCATGACCTTAGTTTTACCCATGTTTACTCTGAGACCTTTCTCCTCCATGCTACTCTTCCATCTATCCAGACGTTCCTTGAGTGACTGAAGTGAAGTATCAATGATCGCTAGGTCATCGGCATATAGCAGCTCCCACAGGCAGCCAGTATGGAATTCCAGTGATAGAGCCTCGAGTACAATGATGAATAGAAGGGGACTTAAGACAGATCCCTGATGGACGCCTACTCTAACCTCAAATTCGTCGCTGTAGCTGTTACCGACTCGTACCCGACTACGTACATTGGTGTACATAGACGTTATCACCTGAACCAACCACTCAGTAACACCCAGCTTTCGCAGGGCCCACCAGATGACCCTTCTGGGGACACGGTCAAAAGCTTTCTCCAAATCTACAAATGCCATGTACAGTGGTTTGTTTGCTGCTAGATGTTTCTCCATGACTTGGCGTATGATGAAAATTGCATCTGTGGTGCTCCTACCGGGCATGAAGCCAAATTGCATATCAGCAATCTGTATTTGTTGTCTGATCAGCTGTTCAACAACTCTTTCCAGGACTTTCATGACCTGATCAATGAGCTTGAGTCCACGGTAGTTACCTCTGTTTAATGCATCGCCTTTACCTTTGTACAGACTTACTATAATGCTGTCTTCCCATTCCTTAGGTATGCATCCTTCACTGATGATGGCTTCAATCAGTTCATACACCAAACTGGCCCCTAGTTCACCGGTTGGTTTGAGCATCTCAGCAACTATACCAGATGGCCCAGCTGCTTTATCAGCTCCCATTTTACAGATTGCTTCAGTGATCATCTCCTGGGTAATGGGGGTACTAGGACCTTCTATAGGAGGTTCATAAGTCAGCTCATCGGGGTTCCATGGAAATTCAACGTTCAGCAAGCGTTCGTAGTGCTGTTTCCATGACTGTTTTTTCGCTACATCATCTAATGAGAGTTCACCAGAGTCGTTCCTTATAGGTTTTTCACCCAAGACATCTTGATTGTCACAGCGCATCTGTTTTGCGAGCTTGTAAATGCCACTTGACTTGGGATTTATTTTGAGAAAAATCTCTTTATCAGCCTCTGACTTAGCGTGGTGTACAGCAGCTTTAGCAGCACGCTTAGCTCCATTGTATGCTTCCCTACTACCTCCTGTTTTCCATGCTCTGTAGCATCGCCTCTTTTCTCTAACAGCTTGATCAACAATCTCATTCCACCACCAGGTTTGTTTCCTCCAATTGTGCTTGGATGACACTCCACACACCTCCGTCGCTGCATCATTCAATCCATCCTTGAGCCTCTTCCAGTGCTCTTCAACACTCACTGCCCGTGTATCTCGATGTGAAGAAACAAATCTGTCAGCAAATTTAACCTGAATGATTGGATCCTTCAGCTTCCACAGTTTTATGTGTGGTGTAAACTTGTGTTTGCATTTGCAGGAAGCTTCTGCCTTGAGATCACATAATAGCAGATTGTGTTGAGATACACATTCTTCCCCCAGGCTGACTCTGACATTTGTGACACGTCTCCTGAAGCTGCGCCGGAATAGTATCTGGGTCATGATTCCTCCAGATTGGTATGTAACTAGGTGTTTAGGCCTCTTTTCGAACACCGAGTTGCCAATCACTAGATTATTAGCAACAGCAAACTCGAGTAGTTTTTCTCCTCCAGCATTCCTCATACCAATAGCATGTCCACCATGTACTTCTTCATAACCGCAAGGAGTGGAACCAATATGTCCATTCCAGTCACCACACACAAACAGTTCCTCAGTACTAGGTGCAGTTGCCACTAGGCTCTGCAGCTGCTCGTAGAAATTGTCCTTTGCTTCCTCGTTGAGTCTAACTTGTGGAGTGTAGATGCAAACAATGGCAAACACTAACTTTCCAACAACAAGACGAACAAATATTATCCTGTCGGATATTCGCCTCACCTCAAAAACTTTCTCCCACCACTTCTCTGCCACCAATATTCCCACTCCACCTGTCCCTTTATCATTCCCAGACCAGTAGAACTTGCAGTTGGTATCCCTCCCGACTATTTTTCTCACACCTTCATTTCTCCATCTCGTCTCTTGTAAACAACACAAGTCAATCTTCTTTCTGGATATTGTCTCCACCACCTCATTTGTCTTTTCCTCGCATGGTTCCAACATTCAGAGATCCAATGCGAAAAAGTTCTGGATGTTCGTATGATTTGCCATATATATATATATCAAGGCAGCATCTTCTCTTGCAGGCAAGTATTGTTGAACATAAGAGACAACTCATGTCTAGATATCTTTTAGTAGATCCTTTCAATAGTCCGAATTAGGATCTTAGTTTCGGAGGGGAATTGGCTGATGAATTTGCCATAGTTTGGACTTGTCTCCCAGATGGGTCCGAAAGTACTTGGGCGACAAATCCAAACTATGGCAAATTCATCAGCCAATTCTCCTCCGAAACTAGGATAGTAATTCGGACTATTGAAATATTGAAAGGATCTACCAAAGGATATCTAGACATGAGTTGTCTCTTATGTTCAACAATATATATATATATATATGTATATATATATATAAGAAAAAACGGCTAACAGTCGTTTCTGACAGTGCGGTTATCTATAAAAGCTTAATTCAAAAGTGTTGACATCTTAAAATTACCATATTATTTTCTTCTCTATTTGAATGCTTATCTCCTATGGATGGCCGAGGTTGCCGTCCCAGTGACCCTCTCCTCAGCACATCACTGCATAATGTGTTCTCCTGGCGCTTAAAAGTGAATATATCTACTATTTAAATAAATGCATTAATTTTTTAATTTCCTTTTCATGTTAAGACTAAAGTTGTCTTTTGGAAGCTATCGGGCAATTGCTCTCCAACCAGCCAAAATTTGTCTACCATTTTCTCCAGGCGAAGACGCCATGCCACGAATTGGTCACATGCATTGAACCTATCACTTGAATATGCATCCATATAGTCACATTTAATTTCTTTCAGCATCTGTCATTTTCTCCTTACTAAACTGTCTGTACATAGCAAGAGAACCACCACATAGCCATAACAGCAGAACTCACTTAATCTTGTCTATGACAAAGGGAGCTTTCATTGGGCACATCAGATTTTATCCACAAGCTACTAAAATTGGAGGAATTATTTGGTTAACCCAACCCCAAGTAGATTAGCCCCTGACTACCTTCGTCATTTGAGGCATGTGATCCTAGAAAAAGGTGCAGATCTCTAACATGATGAAGTGTTCTATCGATCCGCACCGACTATTGACTGATCACTTGTGTTACACACCCGGTTTTGAATTTGGCTGTCAACTTAATCCAGACAACATCCCCTTTTTTGTATCTACCTTCAGTTATTTGTGGTTTAAGTGGGGGCGCGCGATCAATTATCAGTGTCACTCACTATTCATGATACCAATTGACATCATGCATATGTACCACATCTGAATCGGGAGGCGAGATAATGCATCTTCCACAGTATTTTGGACACCAGCTATGTGCCGTATGTCGCTGGAAATTGGGTCATCAAGTCCAAATGTCGGGTTTAACGAGATGAATATTTGTTCAGCTTAGCACGTAGCACCAGCATAAGAGGACACTTGTCAGTAGTTATTGTAAATTCACGTCCCTCCAGTGCATGGCGAAAGTGTTTCACTGCAAGGTAAGTAGCCAACATTTAGTAAAGTGCTATATCGTGTCTCTGCTGGTGTCTTAGTTGATGTGAACAATAAGAGAGTAGTTGTATTTGTTTTGATGATCCTGTTGCAACACTACGCCGACAGCTGTATTAAATGCGTCCACAATCAACGAAAAGTGGGCAGCAGAAAGAGGATGTGCCAGCAAAGATGTGTCGGTGACCTTCTTTGCCTTGTCAATGACTTCTAGTTGAAAAGCATTTAATCCTGTGGTCTCTTTTTCTTTTCCCTATTTTTCAAAAGTTTGGATAAGGGAGAAAGAATATCCATGCAGTGCAGGATGTAACGTCTGTAATTATTTAATAAGCCAAAGAAATGGCGCAATTGCTGAAGAGAAGTTGGTGACTGAAGGTATCGAGAGCTTTAACTTTCTTGAAATGGGGTGAAATCCTCTGTGAGCTAATTACGTAGCTCAAGAAGACAAGAGAAGTAGCACCGGAAACACATTTGACCTGGTACTGTCACAAACTGTTTAAAGAGAAGGTGAGGTACTAGTTACTAGGATATCATCACTATAATTATAAACGAAATCTAAATTCTGTACAAACTCATTTACACAGACCAAAGTGTTTAAGTTATCTCTGAATTTTCTCCCTTTGAGCCATCTCCTTTATATAGGGTAAAGCATTGAGAGTGACCTCCCTTAGTTAGTTGTTGTGGAATACAAGATGGCTACATGCACGAACGGTGAAGGGTTTCCAGTTGGAAAGAAGAAGTGATACAGATCCACACAAAGAGCATAGTAAAAAATTCTAAGTATCTTAAGACGACAGTTGTTGCAGCTGTTTTAGGAATATCAGTTGGTTAACTGGAATTTTGTGACAAGCTTTTCCGAAATCCAACTTAGAGAATGTTGTACAACCATACAATGATGAAGCAAAATCCTGAATGGATAACAGTCACGAACAATAATCACATTTAAATGATACTGGGTGGGAGGCCAACTGTTGGAACGCTTAAGAACTAAATTTAAAGAGGACGTCTAAGAACTAGCTGGAGCATATGATTAAAATCAGCCCTTGTCTCCTTTAACTTCTCAGGAGAAAGATGGCGAGTGTGTGAAAAAACAGGAAGTCTGTCGTCTCAATAAAATGCTTTGTTGAGTGAGTAGGCTTACTCATTTCAAAATTTAAATTGGTTAAATCAGGAACGGAATCCAATAAGGATTGATAAGGATCCTCAGAAAAGGCTATAAAAATGACCTAGCTGGTAAGTGATACGGTAGATTTCACACCAAGGATAGATAATTTTGTGTTAGCATCTACTTACTTTACATATATCAATCAATAGATTAAAATGGTGGAGGAAATCAGCAGTTAAAATAGGGCAGAGTAGGTCCCAATAATAAAAATCCATGTAAAGTCTATATGTAGTTGAAAATCTAAGGAATGGGAAATTTGACCATATGTGGGTATGGGTGACTGATTTACTGCTTGCTTGAGGGAGAATGTGACATGTTCACTTCTCTCAGTATTCGTTTCTCTGAATAGAAGAAAATAAAAGGACAGGGTTTTCTGCAATGATTTGCCAAAGCACCGTAATGACTGTGATAATAACACAGTCCCTGGGCGTCAGCTCAACAACAACCTAGCAAAGGTGATCAACTTTGAAAACGCTGCCCTGGCGATTGGGCTCCAGCTAATTCTAAACTTTTTACTTCCATTGTGAATTGCTTATGATGCTTTATTCTGACTTAGAATTGTAATTTTAACATCTGTTATTAAAAACTTATAGTTTGGAGTGAATTTTGCAAATGTATAAACTGCTTTCACCATCAGTTTAACATTGAAGTTGAGAAAGATCTTTTTCAAAGTTGAAGAGAATCCAGAATAAACAGAGAAACATCATAGGACAAGACAGACTAAATAATGAAAAATAATTCCAAAAACTGGATGAGAATATCCTTATCAAAAGATACATCTGTTAATTGAGATGGCATTAACAGTCCATTGAGTTATCTCCCCTTTGCCAAGTAGCTGTTTAGAGAGTCTAAAGCTGGCTGGCAGTCATTTTGCATAGGTGGTGGTGTTTCAGTATAAAACTACTTTTTGATTAAAGAGTGTCTTTTATGAAACAAGCTTTGAGTAACCTATTTTGATGCACGATTGCTATGGTTACTGTTATTATTATTATTATTATTATTATTATTATTATTATTATCATTATTATTATTATTATTATTATTATTATTATTATTGTTGTTGTTGTTGTTTTTGTTGCTGTTGACGGACTATTCTGTCTCTGAACTTGTTTTCCATTTTTTTCTGCTGAAAAATTATTATTTATATTTTTTCCCGTTTTGTTATCTTTTTTGATAAGTTTGTCTGTTTTGGCAATGGCTACCATTAGCTAGAATCTGGCCACAAGAAGTAATGGAAGTTATTGTTAAGGCTTAACACCCCCCCCCCAAACCTGGATTTTTTGAATAGTGCAAGCTTCCTAAAGTTATTATTAATGTGAGGGAGATTTTAGAGAGGGCAAAAAAGTGTCTTCACTTGGTGACATCCCAAAACTAAACTAGAGGAAATAAGGAAAATAAGTTTAATAATGTTTGTGGTTGATAAGAAGACCTAAAAAGTTATAAGAGCGTCAACAGAAATCATCAACAACTGCAGGTTTTAGAGCACAAAGTTTACCACATTGTTTGCTTCAGAAGAAGAGTGTATCAAACTGCCCCAAACTAAGATCATAATGCAAGACCACGTGCTGTGCATGGAATACATAATTAAAATGAGGACATCTGTCTCCGTTTTTCACGTCTCTTTTCATGTGGACAGAGAGCATCAAGGTGCATTTAAATGAAATATGAAGATATCATGTCCATAATCTGGAATAAACACCCAGGGATATGGACGTTCGAAATTTTATTAGACAAAGAATCTTTCATACACATCCCTTACTATATAGAAAAACTTGTCACTGGAAGGAGGTCTTCTTGCTAGGCTTGTGGTGAAATAGGGCATCTAACGGTAGAATGCCTACAAAGAAAGATTGCAACAGAAGATCTTACAAAACACCTACCTCAAAGGCAAGTCTTCTGTCTCCTCTTAAAGTATCCACTGCAAGCCCTAAGTCTTCTCCAAAGACAACCACCACAAATTCTACGTTGACAAAACCCTGTTCACCCCTGAAAGCCATGCCCCCACTTGTTAACGCTCCCTTAAAAGAGAGAGAATACAAACTTACCCCCTTAAGCCTGATAAAGAAAAAAATCCACTTCCTCCCCAGTACCTTCCCGTTTTGTTCCCCCCAAAATACTCCTCTCGCACCACCTTCAAAAACTCAACAGCTCCTCCATTCTCCTCTTTTTCAGAACACTACTCACTTATGAAAACGAACATATTACCTCAAATTCCCCTTCTGGAACAGAATCATAAGCGCGAGAGGAATCCCTATATAGAAAGGGGGAGGAAAAGGACAACATTCCTCCCCGGAAAGGACATTTGTGTGGTCAGCAAGACACAGTAAGCCATAGTGAAGCACCATCTACTCGCTGACCTTAAAAAGCTTCTTAAATTTATGGAGGTCGAGAGTAGGTCAGTTGAAAACCCCCTAAATTTCCCAATGGCGACCCGGGTTCTCACTGTAATCATAAAGAAGTCAAGTGGGTATGCCGAATGTTGGAGGAGGCTAATACTGCTTTCAATTTATCTCCTCAAGCCATATTTAAAAACTCAAAATTAAACAAATATGAGAAAAGCTTGTTCTGGGAGGGTCCTAGTTAGATTACAGAATAGCTAAATTAACATTCCCTTCGGATGTTGACAGCATCTCTCAGGATGGGCTCATTAATATTCAGATAGATCAACACTTTTGTGCGAGCCGTCAGCATCCTAACTCCATCGATGTTCGTTTTGGAAGCCCAACTCTAAAGCACTACAATGCCACTCATACTAGCAAGTTTGAATTTCTGCCACATGAGGGTCGGTTCCCATAGACTTTGTGTTTTGCAGAACCTTCAGCACCCCGGAGCGGATATATGCTGCTTATAGGAGGCCCACTCTATTCAGAGGGCAGAGGGATTATGGGTGGGTGCTGTGTAGGTTCTTTGATATCTACTCAGCATACTTCGATGTAAGCTCAAGAGATATAGCATGGCTAGTTAAGTGCTCCTGAAATGCGTCGGTTTTACCTTGTTTCTTTGATCCAGAAGGGAGACTTTGCGTTTTGGATGTTACCATAAAGAATAAGGGATTTCGACTTATCAGATTTGCTTCATTTCTTCGATGAATCGAGCAGTTCATAAACACTTCTCATATGGTTATCTCAGTGGGATACTGGAACGCGGTCCTGGATCATGATTAAGATCATGGAGGGAATCCTAATAAGGGTACTAACTTTGATGAGGATGCCAAAGCATTTCATGATTTTATCAATAAGTTTGATCTCATAGATAAATTCCGAAATGAGAAGTCCTGTGATAGAGTATGGATTTGGACCGGTAGGCACAACTCTGGCTGATGATAAGTCATGCTCTCTGGGTCGGTGAAAAATTTGATTTAACTGGCTCGACAGATTCGTTGGTTTGTAAAATGTGCGGTTGGGGAATCGAGACTCTAAGTCACGCTTTCCTGCATTGCCATATTGTACTGCCGTTTGTCAGGTTGATCAACAGCTTCATGGTTCGCATACTTAATGTGAGCTTTTTTGAACTGGAGCATATTAATGTCTGTAGCAATTGGATAAGGGAATTGGATAAGGGAAAACGTTATATTATTTTGAGCCTACTAGTAGTTATGAGAGGAGTAGTATGGTCGATGCATATGAAAGTGGTCTATGGGAGGGAGACCTTTACTTCTCTCAGCCTTATTCGGATCTTCAAACATTTAATTAGTGTGTGCATTAGGGCTGAGAGGGTGAAATTCCCTTTCATGACCTTTAATCAACGGTGGGTGAGAACCACACGATTGTGTTGAGTGAGAGGTGATAGTTTTGAGTGGTACTTGGACGTGCCTTAGGCAAAAGAATATTGGGTGGGCGAAACGAACATAGATCATGACCCAGTTAAGTCTGCAGTAGTTCATAACTTAGCTAGTGTGTGTATGGTTTCATTAGGGCCCCCTTTTTTCTTTTTGTTCCCCACCCCCTGTTTTTCCACCATTTTTGTCTTGATAATTTCCCAACCCCATTCCCAATTAGGTGACAGATTGCTTGATTTGCCAGAGATCACACTTTGAAATTTTTGAATGAAGTATTGTTATTTTTAATAAGGCGTTGAGGCCTGCATCACCTTTTTTGACTGGCAAATCTGCGTATCTGCCACATATCTAGAAATAGGGCATCTTTTTACTAACAAAATAACGACTGTTAGCATTGTAAATATTTCATCTTTTTTTCTTTGTATATATTTTTTTTATTGCTCCATCTCACCATTGCATATTTTATATAAATATGGGTTTTAAGCAGGATAGTCATGATATAAATTCTTATGGAGTATGATTGTCAAGTATAAATGAGGTATTTTGATGAATGATGGTCAAAAATTAAGTTAAGTTAGAATAGTCCACATCACTTAGTATTTGACCGAACCTGTCCCCCCCCCTTTTTTGGACCGGGTGTCGCATTTTTTAATTATTTTACTGTGGTAAAGTTTTTGAAAATAAATATTCTTTTATGAAACAAACTGAAGGAGAAATAGCTGAAAATTTTGGTAACAGAGAGTAGTTTCCAGAACTATCAAGAACTTTTTGACATCATCATGGCTTCAAACGGATGGTCTTGTAATTTTCTTGATATAAAGACGACATTTCTTCAAGGTATTGACATTGACAGACCAATTTATTTACTACTTCCACCCGAGGCTGTAATTGACAGGGGCAAAAGCTATCTTCATGTGGTTTCATAATGGGAAATTGAAAGGGATCATCTGGTTGAAGGAATATGAGATAAGCCTATCAAAACCAATTTTGGCATTCCGAGCCCTAAAAAATGCCAATCTCTATGATGACAATGATAGGCTAGTGAAAGCTATGGTAGTGGATTTGACAATGGATGCCATGTCAAAACAGCTGCAAAAAATAATGAGACACGTTGGATGTGTTTCTGGTGGTTCCCATATTGTGTTCGATCAGATCAAAAGAGTCAGATGTTGCCTTTACAAACAGCAATGCATTTGAAGAATAGCAGGAAGAAGAGACATTTTATGCCTATGATTCTGGTGGACATCGACGGACCAGAAATGCTTACTATTGAAGGAGCAGAAAAGGTCAAGGGCAACCCGGATATAATGGGCCCAGGTATAATAGAAGAATCTATAAATCTCACAGTTACAAAAAAAAAGAACCGACTCACCTGGACCTGATGGCATGCCCTCCATATGTGCTGTGTGTGGTTCCATAATTCATTGGGATAGAGACTGCCAACACGCAGAACAAGAAAGAGATGTTGTGTATGAAGAAAACCTTGTGCTTATGAACCAGCTAGGTCAAGCAGTACAAATGCCAAGGACAACATTGCTGGCGAAAGACTATTGGTGCAGCCATTCTTGACTCTGGTTGTTCCTGTACAGTTTGTGACCAGACTTGATATACATGTTACTTTGACACTTTACCTCAGTGCAGGACAGAATAGAAACTAAACAGGGATATTTACCGTCCTTCAATGTCTTTATCACCATTTCCCTAGGACAGTATTTAACAAGGTCGTTATTCCGAAGACTTTGTGCAGCAGTGGTTTTAACATGAACGTTCACATTTTGGCACAAGTCTCAGAAGCTCTGATTATTGAACTCTCTTCCATTACCTGCTAAAAAACATTTGGAGTACCAAAGTACGAAATCCAGTGCTTAAAAACTGCACCAATTATTGTGGTGCTTTTTTAGTTCTCTAAGAATGGTATATTGCTGAGCAATGGAGAACTGAATGAAATTGTTTGTGTTACGTGGGAGTATAAGGTTGCTCATGATTTTACAAAAAGAGGTGTTCTTTCCTTGAAGATCTTTAAACAACTAGTTGGACATTAGAGATCTCCTTAAAAATACAAATGGATACATCTTCGGTAGGACTTTCATAAAAAATAATATCAATATTTATAATAAGCGAGATAATAAGAGAGAGAGAGAGAGAGAGAGAGAGAGAGAGAGAGAGAGAGAGAGAGAGAGAGAGAGAAAGAAATAGGGACAGAGAGAGAGAGAGAGAGTCCAGTTAGCATTTTAAAAATTTTTTGTAGAGTGAAGAGGGGTGAAAATACATACCTTGATATCGTTTAAGTGAAAGTTAAAAAATGTGTTGCTGTTTTATTTTAATTAAAAACGCAACTAAGAAGACAGTGTATAGTAAAATCGAACAATTAATTATAATGATTATTTATGAAGAAAAATGCAATATTGAAGTACACTGCAACCAAAAATAAAGATTTATTAAAAAATAATAAAAAAAATCTTGTCTGTCAACTTCGGTTTAAAAGAAACATTTGCTAGAATAATAAGTATTTTCACATTCCTTCAGCCTACATCAAAGAAACAAATACTCATCGGAATCTTCTATTATCTCTCTCGTCATTGCCTATGGCACTGTGTGCGCGACAGTGCATCTACTTACTTATCACTTGCTTATGTTCTCTTATTTATTCATTCACCCACGTTTTTCCACACAGAGACTGTCTCAGTTGTAGTACTTTCACGGCAGTGGAGTTATATTTTATTTCAAGAAATTATAGGGTCCTTCAACTATTTTTGATTATAGAATGAAAATATATTAAATATAAAAATGTGTAAAGGGAGGAAAAGGTAAAGTGTTGTTTAACAAGGTTACACTTTCAAAAAATATTCTTTTTAATGGATGTATGGCATAAATAAACTCTGCCCCTTACAGTATTGTTGTACCGCGTTGATCAAAATGAAATAGACTAATCCAAGTACTCTGTGTAATTTAGTGTCAGAATATATATGGTTATCGGGATCTATCTCCAAAACAGACATGAACTATAACAGTGGCTAGACAAGTAAGTCCTTCAAACTCAGATCAAAACCTGACAATTTTGCTAACAGTCGGACTTGTTAACCCTTACGCCATTAGCACAACTTATGCAGTAAGGGAAATCGCAATGCTTATGTACACATTATCAGTTGCCTATAATGATGGTTCCTGCAATTCCATGCACATAAGCATTTCCTGCCAGTGATGGTAGTTGTATTAGCCCCCTATCTTCAAATGTCTAGGTTTTTAATTAAAATCTTTAATAGGGAACTACGATTGAACCATTGCCTAGTTGATCACTTTATAGTATGTGTGGGCAAACTACAGCCGCAGGCCGCATGTGGCCCGTAAAACGAATTCATGCGACTTACGAAATGTTAGTAACTCTTAACATTCAAACTGAGGTCCCTTTGTCTTTCAAATATATGCGTTTCATGTGATTATTATACAGTACTTTTAAATAATAACTTTGAATAATAAAAATTAACTGCATTTTTTCTTTAAAAACCTTTTATTGTATCTATTGTAAATATTAAGTATTTTGGGTTAATGTACTCTGTGGCCTTATAAAATTGAATTTTTGAATGTGGCCCTTGCAATCAAAAGTTTTCTTACCCCTGGCATAAGGATTCCAAATATTGACTATATTTAGTTTTATTTAGTTTTATGCAAAGAAGATAAAAATGGTGTAAAAGCCCTTCGTGAACATTCAGATATCTCAGATTTGTGATTTTTTTTTAATGTGGCCCTTGCAATGAAAAGTTTGGCCACCCTTGCTTTACAGTATAAAGAAGGTAATTCTGGTCGTATTCACATTTCGAATATATATATACTATTGGCAATAGTAACACTCTTCATTTTTAAGAGCAATAGGTTAATCTTTTGATTAAAACAAAAACGAGAGCCATTTTGTTATTTCTCCTGTTATTTAAGTCTTATTTTTCTTATTGAAGGTATATTGGATGTAGACACTTAAATAAACATCATCTCTGTAAAATCCACTTGAAGCAAAGACAAAGTAGGGCATTATAAGGGGATTAATGTTTCTGATGAGAGATAAATGACTAAATAATTGATAAGTATAAATAAATAAAGCTGAGGAGAGACACACTTGATGGGCAACAGTTGTTTGACCAAAGATAAATCACCTCTTGAAAGGAAAGTCTTGCCAGAGTAATACAAATAAAAGTAGGAAAAGAAAGAAAGAGAAAAAGACGAGAAAAAGAAGAGACTTGTTCTTATTGCTCTGCCATTTTTTTGCTAAATGCCAAACACCAAAATCTGACAATGGTTCGCATGTGAGTTAGAATTATGCAATGGGCCACTGAGCACTCCATTTGGAAGATTACAAAGGACGGTAACCTGATTAAGCTTGTTATCGGTAAGAGTTTGTATTAGTAGAAGTAAAGCTAAAAATAAAACAGATAAACAATCTTGAAGTCAATTTGTTTCTCTATTGTAATGGCCAACTTAAGCCACAATGGATGCTGACTGTGCACTGAACTTGATTTCAAAGCTCTTCATTTTTTTTATCATCAGTTACCTCCCTTGATTTACAAACCTTTTTTTTCAAAGAAAACTAAAACGATTTTCCTCCTAGAAAATCTTATGATGAGTTATTCTTTTTTTTAGCTTTGAGCTGATAACATAAGGTTATCTACTAATACATGGAGGGGTGCATAATCAGCCTAATGTATAACATCACATACTATGGAATCATCTATGCTGCGTTAAAATTCTATCAGATCCATTTTAATCAGTTACACACTAATACTGCTGGGAAAGGTACGAACCCGCAATTCTCCCTCATCTATAGGTAAACTCATTGAATGTAAAAACAATTAAAACATGCGATGTCGCTAATGAGAGAGAGAGAAAGAAAGCGAGCAAGCCAGCTAGCCAGCCAGCAAGCCAGCCATTCAGTCACCTTCCCTCCCTTTTCTTTTCTTTGCTTATGTCTCATTCGTATCTTTTTTTTCTAGCAAACGATGTTAGTTTAATTTAAGAAAGGCTTTTAGTAATTTATCCTTTTGTTAAAATCACTTTAATTAATTACTCTTAATATCGACTAAATTATTACATATATATAGAAAATAGTACAATAAAATTAAAAATTACTAATTCTTTGGTTAGTAGATGTAGAACAGTTGAAGTAGCAGGTTCAGTTCACAGGGAAAACATGGGAGGAAGTGATAAAATTGGGCTTGAGAGAAAGACGGATAAATAAAGATGTGGGCGGAGATATGTTAGTTTGGAAGTCAATTTCATAGAGCCGTCCAACGCATGCCAGCATGTAAAACGAGCGTTAAACCGATCATGATGACGAATAAAATAAAACCAAACAAATAGAAACCACTAATACCCAGGTAATAATTATTAAAATAAACTTTGAAAATGAATACATATTCATTCTGTGAACTGCTATCTAAGAAAGTAGATTCAAAAATAAAATCGCACATGCACATATGCAAAATTATATGTATATATAAAAGAGGTTTATGTAGTTTGAATTCAAATTTAACCAGTATTTTCTGCGAGACTGCATCCTTACTGCACCCTTAATATGCAGACTTGAACTTGAGTTGAGCACGGTTCTGAAGAAGAAAAGAGTTCCCGAAATATTATATCATACAGAGTTTCCACCAGACCATCTTGATACAGGTATTACATAACATTGCAACATTGTGTAGATTAACAGATAAATGTGTGTTTGTGATATATATATATATATATATATATATATGTGTGTGTGTGTGTGTGTGTGTGTGTGTGTGTGTGAATGTTTACATTGTATTAAGGGTAAAACTATTTAACTTGTTCCACCATTATTTATCTTATTTGCTCCAACTTGTGTCTATCCGTCACGCCTCTGCATTGTATTGCCTTCTAAGTATCACATTTATATATATATATATATATATATATATATATATATATATATATATATATATATCAATTTTAAATAAATAATATTAAATTATTTTTATATATATGTATATATATATATATATTTGTAAGTTTTTATAAAATATAGATATTTAGGTATATACTCCTTATAATTTACGAAATATTTCGAATTGCAAGCTCGATGAAGTTGTATTACAAGATTCAGAGCATATATACTTTATAGTTGCATTCCAATGACCACTGGAAAAATCAATCCAAAATCATAATTTTTATTTTCACTTCACTGCAGTTTGGGATTAAGGAGGAGGATACCGTTTGAAGAGTTGTTTCAAATATTTTTCTTTTTTCTTGGTGGTGGTGGGGGGGGGGGGTCCTAGGATTTTGTCACCATTCTTCATGCGAGGTTATGTCATGTATTTCGGCTTGTGACATTTTTTGGGTTCAGTCTTCTTCTTGGATTTTTCCCATTTTCTGTTCTACTGTTTTTGGTATAATATATTTTCCTATTACTTGTAAATGAACTCTTCGCTCTGATGATCAGCAAAGTTTAACTAAAGTCTACATAATTTCCCTTAGAACTTGCTGTGAAACGTACATAAGAAAAAATAAAATAAAGGAATAAATTAAAAGATTAAAACAATAAAAGAGTTTTGTTTTTCGGAAGAATAAAGAAGAAATAAAGGTATTCGCCGAAATATGAAAAAAGAGAAATTGAAGTGAATATGGAAATTACGATTTTGAATTGATTTTCCCCGTGGTTTGGTTGTTTTGTTTTACGGCATATCAACATTTTTAGAATTATTTAATGCCGAATACGGTCATTTTAGTAAAAAAATTATGCTTCAAGTCTAATATATCTTGAAATATTTATTCATGGTGTTTAGTTTGGTTGTTTTGTTTTCCGCCATATCAACCATTTTTCAAGTTATTTAATGCTGAATCCGGTCATTTTGGTAGAAGTTTTTATACCTCGAATTCTTTATAACTTCAAATATTTATTCATGGTGTTTTGTTTGGTTGTTTTGTAGAGAAAAATTGTTGTTTTTGTTTTTGATTTTGCAGAACATGATTGAGTTTTGCAAAGGGAAAGAATAAAACAATAACATCAATGTTTGGCGCATTTTGGGTCAGGAAGCAAGTCGGATCTGGTAGCACCAGACCGTGATTATTGGAATGCAACTATAATATATATATATATATATATATATATATATATATATATATAATTTTGTTTTATTATTTCATGTATATCTCTTCTCGACATATATAAAGTTATATATATATATATATATATATATATATATATATATATTCTTAATCGTCTTAGAAACGATCGTACGTCAAATATTTGTTGATTTCGAATTAGTTAAACTGATCTAAATAATGTGCTAATTTACTTTTTCTTTGCCTACTCTCTCTCTCATATATATATATATATATATATATATATATATATATATATATATATATATGGTAATCTTCTAAACTAATGAACAGATCATTATGAAATTTGAAATGTATATTCTAGGCAATACGGTGAGTAACATGAGCATAATATTATTTTGTAAATGTTAACATTTAGGAGGTGCATATAAAGTTTTTTATTTTTTAAATTTATTTTTATGAACCGATCATTATGAATTTTGGGATATATATTTTCGGCAATCCGGTGAGTAGCATAAGCATATTATTTTTTTTGTAAACTTTACTATTTAATACTCGCACCCACCCCCAAAAATCTGTTTAAATAACTTAGATACAAAAAAATTTCATAGAGAAAAGAATTGCTCTATATCAAATTCGGAGTTATATTAAGTAATACATTTGTAAAACGATCGGTGCGTGAGCATGAGCGTCAATAATATGTATGTGCTTGGTAAAATTATAAACTATTGAACTTATCATTATGAATTATGGAATATGTATTCTAGGCAACAGGCTGAGTAACGTGACCACATTATTTCATTGTAAATTTTATCATTTAGGGGGTGAGGTTCTATCGAACCGTACCATACTCACCAAAGAAAGAAAAAAAACATCAAAATTTAGAACTAATACTATATTTATTACTTATACCCGTCCTGGAATCGGCATTCTACTAGTACACATATCATGAGATAATATAATATATTGTGTTTATATACTTTCAGTATTTACTTCAACAGTGCTCAATGCGTGAGTAGAGCTTAGAAGTAGTATAACAATATATCTATGGCAGGTAAGCTACACATAAACGTTCATGTTTTATTTCAGCAGAAACTCGTCTGGCTAAATGCATGGATGTATTGTTTTCGATTGCTTTTATATAGAGAGATATAAATCTCCTCTCATCTATATAACAATATCAGTCACTGCAACCTTCTCTATAGATTAAATAAGTGCGACAGAAACCACTTCTGTCACACTTCTACTCTACTTCTATCTCCCTTTATCTCTTCACCTTTCTGTGTATGTCTATGGTTTACCTCTACACCTGTCTATTTTTTTCAAAGTTTGTTTTCTATAATAAATCTATCTATCTTTCTCTGCAGTTTATCTAGAAAGATAATATTTGCTTCTCTAATACTTTCAATTCCTATACTGACAATATAGTGGACATTTCTAATAAACTACATTTAAAAAAAAATATATTTTTGTTTTCTCAGTGGGGAGGGGAGATAATAAAAGACAATATACTTCCTTAGGGGAGGAGGCAATATTATCATTTTATTTTTAAGGAAACATCTGTTCAGGGGTTTAAGACCAAAATTGCTATTCATATATACATGCCCCACCCTCGCCTAGCAGCACACGTGACACGCCATATTTTCTGAAATTTCTCATTCAGTTAAAGACATTCTGTTAATTTCGAACATTCTTTTACAGTTTTGTTTCTAAAGTTTGTCTTTTTTTTTATAAAGATTTTCGTTTTTAATTATGTGACCATTTAGTCTATTCTCTGTTAGAGTCGCCAGCTACTTTACTCCACCCTTCGTTGATAGTTCGACAGAAGGCTTGTACATCGATTCCCATATCTTTTAAGAAACACATGGTTGATGCTGCCACAAAGTCACTACAACCCTCTTCCACTGGGATATATCTTTGTTTTTCACTCTTGTTTCGTCATCTCTGCAGCAAGTTCTTTGTTTCACAGCTTCTTTCTTTCATTGCACCCTCACCCCTGTATTGAGTTTCTCAAGGAATCGTTATTTCTACTAAACCAGAGGAGATGATCTGGCTTGAAGTTGCTCACTATAATCTGTAATAGTACGATAAAATGTTGGTTCACATCCATTAGTGTCTGCCATTCCCGAGCTGTTACCAGGTGGTTTTAGCTAATGTATGAGAATAATATATTCCTAAGCAGTTGAATGCAAATTCAAATCGAATTGTATTCTAATGCTAATATCAAACATTTTCAAATATTAGATAAGCCATAAAACTGTGGTAAAGTGTTAAGATGAACAATTTTTTAAATTATTTATATATTTATAGACATAGCTGTAATTATTGCGGCTACTGAAAGAAATGTTGGCAAACCTAGAATTAAGCAGGAGATACTTATACCTAGACTCAATCCCCAAATTAACAACAGACAATCATAACTGACACACACATATGCCTGACAACATTTATACTGAAATTAAAATAAAATATTTTTATCAGTTTTGCACCTATGACTACATTCTGACTATAATATATTCAACCAACAGTTAAATACTCTATTTTAAAAGCATTTTGATGTGTATCCGATAACAATAGATACAAAAACAAAAAACAATCACAATTTTTTATCTTCCTTTGACAAAGAGATTTATTGCGAAATATTGGTCATTTTAAAAATTTAAGTAAAAAGAATACACAAAATTTATATCTATATCTTATGCCGGCCCAATTGGCATAATGGTTAGTGTGTTAGCTAATGGAATACGAGAATGAGGTTCAATACCAGAGACTCAAAAAATGGTACTTGATGCCTGCTTGCTAAATCATTCAGCATTATTAGGTGAAGGATCAAAACTAAATGAAGTGATCCTGGGAAAGAAGTGATGCCTTCTTTTACACTTCAGTGTAATAGCTAGTGGAAAGGGAGCTTTCGAGCCACATACGATTATGGTTAACCACTTTACTTTTTTTAATCTAATGCCGAATTAATGCCTCTAACCCAAATATTCTTATTATATATATATATATATATATATATATATATATATATATATATATATATATTAGGTATAACTTTTGCTACACATTTACAGACCTATTTCTGTTAGAGCTATGGATAGCAAGAGGGTGTAATAAAAGAAGGAGTTTAGTTGGGACTATACCAACAGCACTGGACATATAAGAGTATAAATATATACGAGATATGAGGGAGGGGAAAAAGTTTCTTATTAATTTCACTGGTGTGTAAGAAAAAGAGAGCCAGCTTTACAGGAAATATATATTATCTATTTCAAATTGTGCTCTTATACCAATTCCACATTCAAATCAAGATAGTAAACTGGAATAACATTAGATGTGGAAGGGCTGAGTATTCCAGGAAATATTATAATCAAAGTCCAGCCGTTAAAGACGTGTTTGGAAAAAAACAGAAACAAACAGATGCTAATCTAGCCACACTTAAAAGCTGTGATACGGCGAAACAGTCTGTCTGTGGATGACGATAATAGCCCCTCCTCTTGGGTTACACTGTCGTTAGTGATATCGCGTGCTACTGTTAGCTCAATGCAGAGCTCTTTGTAAATAAACAAATTGACTACTGTCTAGTAGTTGACAATGTTTATATAAAAAGCATTTAGATATCACTTGTCAACAGCGTCCGTCCCATAGTCAAGTCGTTAGAATCGCCGACGATCAACTAGATAGTTATAGTTTCGATCCTGGTTGGAGGCGGGTACTAGTCTAGTTGCACTAAAAAGCTGTGATACAGCAAAACAGTTTGTCTGTGGATGACTATACATATATTTCTTTTTCCTTTTTTTCTTTTTATGTAAATCTCAGTATTTTCCTTGTTCATTTTTATGTTATTTTTGCTGCACCATTTTTGGCTTTTACATAAATGAAGAAAGTATAAATTGTACCAAAACGTCATATGAATTGAATAAAACCTATTTCATATGAGATTTTTCAGTCATTATATATATATATATATATATATATATATATATATATATATATACTAACTGGCTTTGCTAGCTCGCTATTGCTTCACAAAGTTCCCTACTTGAAATATTTGAAACAAAAATATTAAATAATAAACATTTCTTTCACAAGTTTGTTGTAAACATAGGAGAAAACTTCAGCATTTATTCATATAATTAGATAAACGGTGATTCTTCGGGTTAACCCCTATATGAAATATTGCTCTTTAAAAGAAAATAGCGCAAGAACTTTACTATATACTTACCTGTTAGGGTAAAATAAGACAGTACATCAAAATTTACGGATATTCATCCAGTATTTTTGTTTTAAAAAAATTAATTTAATTTTTATCGGTAAACGCTTTCTAGCCGGTATTACTACGATGTTTAAGTCAATTAAGTCTGAATTATCTCCCTTGACCTTAATAATGCTGAAATGGCGGTCAGAAAGCGTTTACCGATAAAGCTTGAATTTATTTTTTAAAAACAAAAGTACTGGATGATTTTCAGCAAACTTTGGTATACTGTCTTTTTTACTCTAACAGGTAAGTACATAATAACATTTCTGTGCTATTTTCTTTTTAAGAGCAATATTCTTTGTAGAGGTTAACTTGGAGAATCATCAGATAAACACTAACATTTATTCATATAAATAAATACAAACATTTTGCTAATTTTTATGCAAATTTATTTATATTAGTTGGATTATTCGAACTACTTTTCTCATATTGTGTGTTATTCTCACAACGTTTCGGCCGAAATGAGAACAGTCGTCTGAATAACTAATCTAAACAATTCAGAAACATAAAATTATTTATCTTTAATAAGATACTGTCAAGAAATTAAAAGAAGGAGGGAATCAATTCACCTGTGTGATCGTATGTGGGCAATCTTTTTTTAACTTACAATTTTTTCATTGAATTTAAAAACAAAAGAAATGTTGGCTGCTAACGGGTTGGGACGTGGCCGTCCTAAAGTAAACTACTTACTTTATGAGGACCGCGGTTAGGAGCAGTGTCACTCCCTGGTTTTCTCCATGTGACGTCGGTAAGAGGGAGATAGTGTGTGTGTGTTAGAGAGAGAGAGAGAGAGAGAGAGAGAGAGAGAGAGAGAGAGAGGGAGAGAGAGAGAGGACGTAGGTCAGTCAATCAATCAGCTTTTTCTCTTTCTGAACATTTGCCTCGTATATCCTTTCTTTGTAGTTTAATTTAAATTACCTCCCCTGAAAGTTAATCAGAAAATATTTTAAGAAAGGTTTCATAATTAATTATTGTTAATAGCGATAAAAATATTGCATATACATATAACAAATGGAACGCTAAAATTATGAATGACTAACACCAAACATTAATTAATTATAAACTTTAAAAAAAGTAGTTGTGCTAATTTGACAGATCTATGAATGTCGATGGGTCTTTCCTCTCTACTTAATATACAGTGGGCCTTTTGGCTAAGATCAAAGTCTAGTATCTGTTCCAATGGATACTGCACCCCATAGACTGGTATTGTCTTGGCCTTCGGGGCTTGATTTACGCCGGTCTATGGGTCTGTCCTGTGCAGTTCTAGGAGGTCCACCCTTCCAAGCTTTGCCACCCCTCTTTGGGGAGGAGTAAGTTTATTGCTTACTGTCTGAGGCGCCCCTACCGAGGAATGCCGACGGGGCTTCCCAGGCCATTTTTAATGGCCAGAGTGCTCACCTCTCAGGTGCTGGCTTTTCAAACCCCACTTTCCCGACCCGACCTTGGGTCACATCTTAGTTGTGGGAGTAAAACTGTGCCTAACTCCTGGAGAGAAGTAAATAAATACAAAAGACTAATTTGTATTATTGATTTAAATAACATCAACCCGTTTTGATGGTAATGTAGTTGTGATAAATAAAAGAAGCTTTCGTATTTATTCATTTAGATATATATATAATTACTTTGTAAATTTGTTATTACTAGTTAACATCAGATTACCGATTTAAATCTGAAATGCTGCAAGAGTCCTAATGAATAAATAGAAGGGAAGTGACGGTGACTTTACTTTACTAAATACAATTATCTGTCCTTAATACATATTTTCTAAAATAAGTCAATTAAATTATTTATTTTTTACTTATAAGAGTAAATACGTTGTATAGTAGCGGCAGTACAGGATTAGTATACTGTCATGTGGTTCCGCTGTTACAAGTCTTGTGCTTTTATAGTGCCTTGCATTCAAAAAAATAGAATCTGGTTTCTTCATATGCAAACGATTTAGAAAATTGTCTTGCTCCAGATTTGTTTCACTTCTCAGAATTACTTCAAACTGACATTTCATCTTTCACAGATTCCACTGAAAATTTCTTAGAATTGCAATTCGATCGTCTGTTAAAAATAAAAATTATTGTTTCGAGTTAATTTTCTCAAATGGGAAAATTGTTCTTAACATCAATGACCCATCAATCGTAATAGAAAAAAAAATTGAACAAAGTTGACAAAAAATCAAGAATAAAGAGGAAAGCACCATGAGACAAGATTGACTAAATAATTGAACATTAATGCGTATTGAACATTAACTTTCGTGAAAAATTGACATTACTGATTTTTTTCCTCATGTTAAATCTAGAAATTGTTGTTTATAAGTTGTATATATTATATATATATATATTTTTAACATATTTAACCCCAAACAAGGCATATCGCCACTGTAGATGTAAGGGGCTACTGAGAATTATGGTGTAGGTTTTAGGTGTCATCCTAAGTTGGAAGCTGTGCAGCAGGATGTCTGTTTACATTAGTTTTAAACCTCTGCATGTCAATACTGTCGGGGAAACATGGAGCAGGAAGGGAGTTCCAGAGGCCGGCAGCACGAGGAAAGACACTATTGAAGAAGAAGGCTTTCCGGCATCTGGGGACCTCCACAGTGAATGGATGGGATTTAGCTGATTGTCTGGTTGGTCTAGTGTATTTTAGTCAAGGGGGCACCAGAGCAGTCAGTTCACCGGAGCACAATCCATTGAAGTATTTGTAAAACAGACACAAGGATACAACATTACGGCGATGGGACAGGGACTGTCTAGGAGGGAGAGACTAGTGGAGGATGTACCAGCCCAGATGTGACAACAATACTTCATGCATGGGCGGATGGTGGCTTTGTAGAGAAACAGGATAATGTCAGGTGTGAGAAGTTTACTAGCCTTGGCAATAACTTCAATGTATTTGTTCCAATTCATGTTACCTGTGAAGGTAAGGCCGAGGAGTTTGAATGGTCAACTCTCAGATAGGGTATTATTTGCTATGGCAATACATCGGTGGTTGAAGAGGTTTCTTGTAGTTATTGAAGGAAAAAAGCTTTGTCTTTGTGGCATTAAAAGTTACCATCCGTCTATGACCCTAATCCACTACAGCCTGGAGGTAATTTTCTAAGGATTCAGCCATTGCCTCAGATATGTTTCGGTCTGTTTTGCCCACATGACGAGAGTAAAGTGTGGTGTCATCAGCAACTATACCCATCTAAGACACAATGTCACCAGGGAGGTCGTTTATGAAAATCAGGAACAATAAAGGTCTAAAGATCGATCCTTAGGGTACATCTGCATTTATGTCATGTCGTTTGGATGAACGGCCATCGAGAACAACCTGGATCTTTCTTTTAGATAGGAAGGATCTAATTATATTAAATGTTTGCCCAGTAATACCATATGAGCGAATTTTTAGGAGAAGCTGTTTATGCCAGACCTTGTCAAAGGCCTTGGATATATCAAGCGCTACTGCCCTAGCTTCACCTGCCTTGTTCAGTGTATGATATATGCGTTCGGAGATAACCGTTAGGATATCCACAGTAGATCGTGCTTGTCTAAATCCATACTGGTGGTCAGAAAGAAGTTTAACATTAACTAAGTGCCAGACGATTGCTCGATTGATTAACGATTCAAAGATTTTAGCAAAGATCGGCAGTAGACTGATTGGGCGGTAGTTCTGAGGTTCAGTTCTATCCCCAGAATTCTTGTAGGCTGGTACCACAGAGGCAATTTTCCAGCTATCGGGGAAGCAAGATTCAGCTAGGCATTTGCTGTAGAGTTTGAAGAGGACAGGGGCCAGTTCTGCAGAGCATTTCTTTATTAATATTACAGGTATAAGATCAGGCCTACAAGCTTTGGAGGCGGCAAGGTTTTTTATGATGTCTCTCACCTGGGATGGGGTGATAACCAGGTCATTAAGTGTAGCTTCGATCCACAATGGGAATTCGTTCTTTTTTATCTCTTATTGTCTCTTAAAGTCCTCTTATGATGTTGGTTGGTTGTTGGGTTTTATGGCATGTCAACCAGTATTTGGTCATCTGTTTTGTATATGATTGGTTTGTAGATTAATTTGTTTTGTCGTCGTGTATATTTTGTAAATGAATAGTCTGACACGATAGTTTCTATTTAACACATAGATGGGATCTTAAGAGATGCTCTGTATTAAATTTGACCTGAGAGTAATAGTAATTACACTCCCCAAACTCCCAAATTGGGGTCTCACCATCGGATTAACTTTAAGGTCATACCCATGACCTTATGATGTACTATTTGAATAAATGTGTTAAAAAACATGTTGTTTCATGTTGTTAAATCTAAAGTTATCTTTTGGAAGGCCCTTTAAATGTGCAGGGAGTATCCTACGCATCTCATCCGGCTTTTAGTTGTTGGTTAATAATAGTGTAACAGTAAATCATTGACTTATCGTGTTGACAGACAACTAATTCGGCTTTTAGTAGTCGGATCAACTCAAAACTAATTTCATTATTATAACCAAATAAATCTATGGAGACTCTATTATAGAAATGTATATGAAAAAATATCCATTTCCCCCAATACCTCGGTTACAAACAGACGCAGAGATTTTTCTTTACTAACGAATCACCATTTCTGAAGGCCAAAAGCCACTCGAGGATAAGAGTTAACGAAATGGATAGATTTTTAGATGAATGATAAAAAATATTATGAGAGGATTGAAAATGAATAGAACGAACAAAACTTGATTACTTATCTTCTTCTTCTTGAGTCATCTTATAAATTAATGGTGAAAGATTCTTCACAAAGTGTGTGCGCCATGATGCTTGTTCACTCATTGTGGTCAGAAGCTCCAATCCCAAGAGGTCAGTGTCTTTATCCAGAAGAGTCTTGATTGTAATATGAGGCTTTCCAGTCCGTCGCTTGACCTCTGAGAACCTTAGAAGCACTTTTTCATCAGGTTCGTCATGTTGGGATACATGTCCAGCCAACGCCAAAAGTCAGCATTTAACAACAACTGCAGATATGAATGGAAGGCGACCATACAGCCTTTAGTTTATTACATGGTCTCGCCATAATATGTTGTAAATATACAATAAAAGCCATGCTGTGCTGCAAAAGAATAATCTAATTTTAATAATGTTATTTCTTTCTTAACATTCCGTCATCATTATAAAATTCATTAATCAGTCGTTTATGAAAATTCGTTGATGAGAATTCATTAATTAATCGTTTATGAAAATCAGGAACAATAAAGGTCTAAGGATCGATCCTTAGTGTACATCTGCATTTATATCATGTTGTTTGGATGAACGGCCATCGAGGACAACCTGGATCTTTCTTTTAGATCTAATTATATTAAATATTTGCAAATAAATATTGGTGAGACTGAAAAACAATGTGTGAGTTCTATTTGAGCGCCATTGACAGACGTTGTATATATATATATATATATATATATATATATATATATATATATATTAGGTATTTAGATCTGTAGGGCTAGGTTTCCTTCCTCTTATCTAATTGCCTTTCTGGTACCTAAGGTACTTAAGCTTTTTTTTTTTTTTAAATGCAACTTTAATTCCTATATAATTTTATTTCTAGCTACCATATCGCAGAATGATTCTTGGGTGTAGTGTTTAGATAGTATTATTATTATTATCATTATTATTATTATTATTATTATTATTATTAGTATTATTATTATTACTAGTATTACTATTGATATAATGAATTTTATTTGATATGCAAATTACCATATCACACGGTAGTCTTAAGGGTAGTATATTATTATTATTATTATTATTATTATTATTATTATTATTATTATTATTTATTTATTTATTTATTTATTTATTTATTTATTTATATATATAAGTGAAATTTTAAGCTGAATTATTTCGACACTTGATTATCGGGGAAATGGTATTTTGATCAGTACCATTGGAGAGCCATGCATATTATAACTGTCCTGTTTTTAAATCTCCGAAACAGTTACATGGTAAACAGCTGATGATCCCCGTGTTAATATTAGATGCTTACGTTAAGGTCTCCTGTTTTAGTTTCAGTGTTAGATACTTAATTCCCCTTTTTATTTTATTTACTTACTATTATATATTTTCATTTATTTATGAATTTTCCAACGAATGTTAAGTCTGCCATATTTTGGATGTAGTTAGTTTCTCTGGGAATTTAAACTGCATTTTCCTTCTTTATTTTTTTATTGGCTTTTTGTTTAAAATAACTCAAAGCTTCTTTAGACTATATATATATGACTTGAGTCATCCATCGATTGATGGTGTAACATTCACGAAGTTCGTGCACCATGATGCTCACTCACTCATTGCGGCCAGAAGCTCCAATCCAATGTCGAGAGTCCAGTGTCCTTCTCCAGAAAAGTCTTGATTGTAATATAAGGCTTCTTAGCTATTACTTGACCTCTATGGACCACAGAAGCACTTTTCCAACAGCTTCAGTGTGTCGAGATACATGTCCAACAAGCGATAACAGTCGATTACAATGATTACTTATGAGCACGGTTTATAACAAGTATTTGTTGATATTGAATTTGAAGACGACCATGTTGTAGTCTATAGGGAAGCAGTCCTGTGTTAATGTGTTCTATAGATGGGAAATTCTTGGAAAGAAATTCTGTTCATGAAAATTCCGTTTTGATATTGAAGAAGGAAGGAAATTTCTTAGCAGTTGTAGCAGAAATACAAGTTCTTGCTGTGAATGTCTTACAAGGAGAACCAGAGGTTGAAACTCAGTCGAGCACATTCCATGTTAATAATGATGGAGTAGAGAAAGACTAGCAACGTCTCTTCTGTGAGAAAGGGGCATTTATTATAGTAAATATCATATCAATACATCAATATACAACCATATTTTTGTATAACTTGTATTCCAGAGCTGAATCAGAATATCTTTATTCCATATCAAATTATTTTTCTTTTCTCTTATACAATTAATTAAAATCTCACAGACAAAAAAACGCTAGAAAATTTTCTGAGATTTTTAAGTCAAGATTAGAAGCCCATATTTTCCACCATTTAATATTTCCGTATCAAAGTTAAGCTGGCAGCATATATCAGTGTCTGGGTAAACAGCCTACAGCTTCAAATATAATACCTGGCGGGATATATTCTTTGAGAAATAATTTTCGAAAACAGGTGGACTGGGTGGGGTCTTATATTCTTTTAGATATATTTTCATTTGAATATTTATAGAACTTTCTTGGCTTTTAAATATCAAAAACATTAATTCAATCAACAATATGTTATTCGCTTTTTGCTAAAAAATAAAATATAGATTCTATAATTCATAAATGTATTAGCCTTATGCAAAATAGGAATATTTTTTTTTTCTACATAAAATAGAGCGATATTTTCCCCTGTTCCGTTGACGGATATAGCTTTCTAACAATATCTACATATAAAAAAGGCCATATAAATAGGCCAATTATTGGTAGGTGTTTTTAAAAACAAAACAATTAGTTTCACTTAAATTCATCGATTTTTATATTAAATCCGATCATCCGTTTTCTCTTTAATTATTCATTTCAGCATGAGAGTAGGAGTGATTAATCCCCCTCCTTCACAGTACTAAGTCCTCAGCCTTCAACCCATCACACCGTAAAAAAATATGGAAGAAATTTAATTAGTCACTTTTTCGTATTACACCGTGTGCTCGATTAATTTATATTATCACTACACCTATCATCGATTACATGGCTAATAAAAAAAATTACACAGGTACTTTTTAAAGGAGTGACATAGATGAAAAGTTCTAATAATGTGTGATAACTTCTTATACCTATCTACTGTATTCATTACTTTGAAACTTATCTTTTCTATACAGATTTTTTTCCATTCCCGAATTTCCTTCTCATGCTCAAGTTAGTTTACAAATCGACTTCTATAAATTGGCTCATGATTAATTGGGTCTTATGGCATCTGGAATCTTTTAAAGGTCAGTGGGAAGGTGAAGGTTAAGGAAAATATAGGAGGAAGTGATAAGGGTGGACTTGAGAAAAAAAGGAATAATGTAATTTCTAACCAGAGATAGTTTATTTGGAAGTCAATTTCTAAAAGCCGTCCAACACAGGCCAGCATGTAAAATGGACGTTAAACCGATGATGATTATGATGATGATGATCATGAAGTATCATTTTATGTCCCGTTCTTTACTAATCCCAAAATGCAAATAGTGTTGCAGCAAAAGAATCGATACAAGAAAGGTTTTCATAGCTTATACTTTATTGTGGGAGAATGTCGAAATTCTCTTTAGCACACTCAGCTTCACATATACAGTTCAGTGTTGCTCTCCAATTTTCTCCTATTCTCACTCAATCGGTGACGTAAACCTGAAAAATTGCTTTTCTTAACACATTTTTCAATCCAATACCTCAAAAGACAAACAACAAAATGTTTATATTTCCATTTTCGTTTCAACCCTGAAATTATCAAAACAATCGCAGTCGCATTACAAACGAGACGTCTACCCACACCCTTGACCTAGATCTCGTTACCATCTAGATTATAATTCTTGTTTACTATCCGGTTTTTCCGATCACCCCGGGGTTATCTGGTTACAAGATTCTGTGTGAAAAAGTTGCCCTAAAAACGAAATATTTTCTGTCACACAGAAGTATCGAATTGTATTGTTTGAAAACGACCATATTTCACAGAAAAGTATGAAAAGTATGAAAAGTAGATCCGGTGCAGATGTATGATGAAAGAAATAGTGCTTAAGTTTCAGAAGCATGAATCATCTTTGTGAGGATGGATTTAAGTTGGTACAACACTTAAATAGTCAAAGAGAGGCCGATCTAGTGCATCTATTTCATAAGTGCATAATGAACTTCATCACGAAACTACATACCAAATTGTATCCGACTCATAGCTCCGAACGCAGGTCACGTGACTCATCTTTAATTTTCTTTTCTACAAAACTCTTATAGCGATGTTAAGCTATTTGAGCCCGTTCCTCCATGGAGAACTTCAATATGTCTTCCCACCAAACCCTTCTGAGTACATAACCAACATATATATTTGTTATGACAATGAAGGGTCGATAATAAATAAGATAACACGGTTGTATATTTACAATAGTGTGTATTTCCAGAAGTACAGAATAGTATGTTACAGAAAGACTGCCCTAAGACTGCTCCGTCCTTCGTCGTAAGCTCCATATAGAAGAGTCCATGCAGTCACGAAATAGTGTAGATCACCACCACACCATAACAATATTACAACACATTCTCTCACACAAAAATTTCATAGACTACTGAAATCAAATCTTCTTTTTTACCGGATATGAACACACCGAGGACAGAGTGGAAAATGACGAACATTTCTCTCTGATCAGAAGCTTCACATATCGGTTCCAGTTCCAAACAAAATAGCTCAAGAAAATGTACATTAAAGAACCGAGATGGATATTGTTCCAAAGAAAAAAGATTGGCAAAAAAATGTAGGACTCATTCACGGATTCAAAGCGGTCTTCACCAGCTTTGTCGTCCTGAAGCTTGTACATTGCTTCAAAAACTCCTCCCTACCTACACCAAATAATGCCGATATACGCCCGCTCACCTTCCTCACTCAACCTACACACCATGGATCGATCGGCGCATTGAATAAGAGATCAGACTGTTGATAAAACGATTGGATTCTGATCTCTGCTTCAACCACTTGCTAGTCTAGTTGCACTTAAGGACTGTCATGTAGCAATACAGTCTATATGTGAATGACTATATAGTCATATATATATATATATATATATATATATATATATATATATATATTTATATAGTCATATATATATATATATATATATATATATATATATATATATAAACTTTATATAAACATGAAAAAAGCCTATGCCAATTAATTTACGTTTCTGTGCTAAGCACACGTCGTCGGGGCTGTTACGTAACAATTTTCAATGAATTTATGAAGATTGTTCCCTACATTTACTGAGGTTTACATCATATTAAAAAATATTAGAGCTCTAATTCTGCATTATGAAGCTATTACAAAAACCGTTATGTTATAAAAATTTATATAAAAAAACTTGAAATATACACATACAGAGTTTGAATTACCTAATAGACACCATCATCGAGTGTCTTCGGTCTCTCTGTACAAGGGTTTATCAGGACAACCCTGATCAAATATTCAAAATAGCATAGTATTCAAAACCCAAATGAGATCCCCTCGACACGGCTATAGACTGGCTCATACGAGAAATGGTGCACCTTCTTCAAGTAATGTTACTTCAAGTAACAACACATACCTTGATACTCCACCAGACTAGATTAATTCCTGTTCTAGAATCCAGTAAGACCAAGAGACCACAAGAAAGATATATTATAACATACTTAACTGGTCGATTGGGGAGAGGAAAATTAATGTTGTTAAATTCTTTACTAACTCAAACGTTGACAGGTAAAGGAGAACTTTAATTGAATATTTGAATATCTATGTATCTCATATAGGGATCAAGTGTTAGCCCCACGAAGGTGCCCCTTTATTTCTGAGAACTTTGACTGAAGTTAAATGAAACAAAAAAAGAGAGAAATATATATATATATATATTAATGTTTCACTGAAAATAGTGTATACTCAGTAAGGTCTGGAACAAGGCCAATAAAAACAAGCTCAATGAGACCCGATTATTGGGGTACATAGCATTTATATGCATATTTGGAGAGCTTACCAAGACATTTCATTCAAGAAAGGATTCATCACAACAATTAGGCCAATCCCCCGTGGGGCATTGTCAATTATTGAGGTCCATATTTTAGGTTTTATATCTGCCCTGATGAACTGCCAAGAAAGTACCTTACTCTGGTAGCGAAACACGTGTAGGGAACAATGATTTTAGAAAATAAATACATAATAAAGGAAAACTTTTTTGATGAATCCTTTCTTGAATTAAATGCTTTGGTAAACTCTCCAAATAAATACACACACACACACACACACACACACATATATATATATATATAAGGAATCATTCGAGTTGATAAGCTAAAATAAATCGTCACAGGATGAGAATCACCTATATATATTTTTTAAATATATAGCTATTATTTAATACCTATTATTCATTTCAATATTGCAGTTAACATAAGCTTAATACTTAATAGGTTATGCCAATACAAGCTTTCATTGATTCATCGGGTAAAATAAAAATTACTTTTACTCAGTCACGGGTGACGGAATGAGAACAATCTACCCCCATAGATTAAATAAAGGGTTCAGTTTGAAATTCTGTACAGATTCCCAAATTCGACAAGACACACTCGAAAAAGGTCAAAGGTTACATTAACCAAAACGTTGTGAGAATAACGTCCAAGATGAGAACAGTAATCCGAATAATCCTAATAATCCAAATTGTCAATCCTCATCTAAAACATTCTGAAACATTAACTTTTCTTTTCATCTTGTCTCATCAGTGCGTTGTCTTAATTTGAGTATTACTTTTGTAAGGAGATTGGTTCTCACTAGGTGATTATGACCCCGTATGAAACTAGGTTTAGTAAATACCGATGTTAAATTCAATGGAAACGTCTGTTTGGCAGCTGTGTATTGAAATCAGCATTTTTCAAGTGAAATTTTAATTTGCTTGAAAATGACATTAAAAGTTTGAATATTCATCAAATTGTTTAGACATTTGAACTCTTTGTTTTTTTGTTGTTTTGCATCAACTATTTTGTTTGATTCATTATTCATTTGAGTAAATTTAATTGCCTTGCACCCAATGTCAAATTGTTGTGCGATATTAGCTTTCTGACTGCTGATCCATAGGCATATCATCAACGAAATGCACTCCACTGACCTCGGTCAAAGGACATGAATTAATTTTCCAGATGATAACTTCAAATCATAAGATGTATGCAATCAATAATAATTTTCCAGATGAAAGATGCATCCAATCAATTTGTGCGTTCAGTAATCGAAATACTTAAAACAAAAACTTAAGCTTCAGAGATTGATCAATAGATGGAGTCTACTAAAGAGATGCTTGGATATGTCTCTATATTAATGCCTGAGAGTCAACTGGAACATTGGAATAACTTCCAAGGTGTTTATTCAACACCTACCCACAATAGGAGTATGTGACACAAGGTCGGAAAGTGGGATTTTAAAAGTCAGCGTCTGAGAAGGTGAGCACTCTGGCCCTTAAAAATTGCCTGGGCAGCCCCGTCAGCATTCCCCGGTAGGGGTGCATCATGCAGTAAGCAATTAACTTACTCCTCCCGAAAGAGGGGAGGAAAAGCCTGGAAGGTGGACCTCCTAGAACTGCACAGGACAGACCCATAGACCGGCATAAATCAAGCCCCGAAGGCCAAGACAATACCAGTCTATGGGGTGCAGTATCCATCGGAACAGATACTACACTTTCTTCCTAGCCAAAATGCCAAGGTGGCTGTCCTTTTAGAAGGTACATAATAACAGGGCTAATGTATTGCCATTTCATGAATGGAGTCTGAACCATGCAGTACTTTCCAGTGAAGCCTCTCGATGCCACATTAGTAGGAACTGCTACGGCTATCTTTTCTTCAATGAATTCAAGGATAATCTCTTCTTTCGGTCAAAGGACATGAATTAATTTTCTCTTTACTCAGAGTCTCTGCGTTCTGCTTTTAACTCCTCTGCTGACTTCTTCTACAAATCTTCCAATCCTAACATAAGTAACAAAACAAAACACATGCATAAACCCAGAACCCCAACTTCTAACGTAGATCCCTACTATTACGTTTCTTTTTCCAACATTAGGGGGTCTACGTTCCAACCTTCAAGAAATTGAAATCAATTTACAGGAGACCAAACCTGACCTGTTGTTCTTCTGCAAAACTAGCATTGGCCCGTCTGTTTCTATAGATGACTTCATGATCACAGGTTACTCAAACATGACTTCAAAACTCGACCACCAAGATCATGGTCATGAAATCTGCACCTACATCAGGAATGGTTTACCATTTTGTAGGGACACTTTCTACGAAGACTCTGATTTGCCCTATAAGTGTTTCCGTGCTGCACTTGCTAACAGCACTGCTTTCATCTTGGCCCTTTACCGCCCCCTCACTGATAGAGATTTGCTCAATATGAATAACTCTAACAAAATTGATAAGATGCTGTCTGTTCATCCTGTTGCTAGCATTCATGTCTGTGGTGACTTTAATATTTACAATGTTAAGTGGCTAGTCAACTGAAACAGGACTGATGATGGAGGGAGTTTCTTTCACGACTTCTCCCTTGCATATGAGCTTATTCAAATTGTGGACAAGCCAATATGCGTACCAAATGCTGATGGATATTTCGCAAGCCTTCTTGATCATTTTCTGACAACTTGCCTTGAACAGTGCACATCTACTGTCATATCTCTTCTGGGATCCTCTGATCACTCAATTGTCTCAATTAAGATCAAAACGAAGTTCAGCAAGTCCCCTGATGCCCCTTTCCATTGCAGAGTGTATCGATGTTCTAGACAGCTTAAGATCCTTTATTTCTGAAGTCCTTTTGAAATCCATCTTCAAAAAGAATGTGTCCTGCATCGCATCTGACTATCTGAGTGAGTTACCGTTGGTATTGAGAGCTCGTATCACTTCTTGCTTTCAGTGAATAACCACAACACAACAATACCCTCCAAAAATATTCCAACAGAGACCGAACAGTGAGCCTTGGTACACCTGTTAATGTATTGCTGCTATTTCAATTGCTTTGAACGAAATACATGCTCTGACATCAAAGCCTCCTTTAAAACTGCCAGAAACCACTGCAAAAAGAGTTATAGTAAACGCTAAAGAGTCCTATGCCCAATTCATTAAATCTAGAGTGGCCGGTCAGGGGCTTGGCTCCCATAAGTTTTGGAGAATAACAGGCAAAGTCCTGAACAGATGTAAGACCTCTATCCCAACCATAATTTGTGGACCAGAGGTTATCTCGTCAGCATCTGATAAAATCAAAGTTTTTTCATAGAACTTTGCAGCAAATTTCCCTATTTGCAATCAGGGCTACCTACTCCCAGAATTACCCCCTATGGCCGAAAAAACTCTAAGCAACATCCAAATAATTGTCCGAGATGTCACCAAACTTATCAAAAACCTCGATGCCAACAAAGCAACTGGACCCACCAACATTAGGTCAAAGTACTCAAGAAATTGCAACCTGAAATAGCTCTTATCCTTACAAAGCTGTTCAATCGTTTCTTGAAGGAGGCATGCTTTCCTTCACCTTTGAAGACTTCGTTGGTTTGCTCAGTATTAAAAAATTCCAGAAAGTGTCCTCTACATCCAAGTACAGACCAATCAGTCTCCTCTGCATCATGAGTAAGTTGCTTGAATCGGTACTAATTCAAAAAGTTGTCAACCACCTCAGTAAAAAGAATCTTCTTAGTGACAAACAATATGGATTTCGTCCTGCAAGATCTACAGTTGACGTGCTAACTGTGATATCGCACAGGATCAGTGAATCTATTGATAGGGTTTTTATTTCGAAGGCGGTAGCTCTTGATATATCAAACGCCTTTGATAAAGTTTGGCACAAAGGTTTGCTCTACAAGTTTGTTAGCTATGGAATATCTAGAAATGTCCTCTAAACCATCAAACCATTCCTCTCCGATAGGTCTATAAAAGTAGTTATTGATTGGCAAATGTCCAAAGATCCTCAGGGATCTATTTTGGGTCCAACTCTCTTCCTGAGCTTCATAAATGGTCTTCTAAAGCATATTCTGAAATCATTCATTGATATCTATGCAGATGACACAACTATCTATGGCAGCACTTCAAAGAGCATTGATGATCAAGATCTATCTGACTCTCTCTCTCCTTCAACTTGGGGCAATGGGGGAAGAAGTGGCTTGTTACTTTTAACGCCTTTAAAATTGCAAAAAAAAATTTGGAAGCATTTAAAATGTGGAATAGAAAGTGATTTAAATTGGCTTTAAAATTATTAGCATATCCTCATGTATTAAAAGATTGAGAGTTTGGAAGCTAATTGTATACAATGATTTTATAAATAGAGATTAAAACAAAATTACTTATAGTTTTGTAACAATTTGGTTCAATTAATAATTTAATGACCAAACAATACTGTAATAATTGAATTTATCTTTCAAATCCTATTAAAAAAAATTAATTTGTTAATAATAAAAAAAAAACGGCATAGTTAAAAAGAGAAAAAAAGCGAAACAAAAATGAAAAAGAGAATACTCCTGGCCAACGCCGCGTACGTATAGCTATTTTGAAAATAAGAGTCATTCTTTCAGTCTGTATATTTCGGCCTTTTGGCCAAGATCAAAGTGTAGTATCTGTTCCGATGGATACTGCACCCCATAGATCGGTATTGTCTTGGCCTTCGGGGCTTGATTTCCGCCGGTCTATGGGTCTGATCTGTCCTGTGCAGTTCTAGGAGGTCCACCCTCCCAGGCTTTGCCTCTCCTCTTTGGGGAGGAGTAAGTTTATAGCTTACTGCCTGAGGCGCCCCTACCGGGGAATGCCAACGGGGCTGCTCAGGCAATTTTTAATGGCCAGAGCGCTCACCTTCTCGGGCGCTGGCTTTTCAAATCCCACTTTCCGACCTTGTGTCACATACTCCTATTGTGAGTAGGTGTTTAATAACGGCATTTTGGCCAAGATCAAAGCGTAGTATCTGTTCCGATGGATACTGCACCCCATAGACTGGTATTGTCTTGGCCTTCGGGGCTTAATTTACGCCGGTCTATGGGTCTGTCCTGTGCAGTTCTAGGAGGTCCACCCTCCCAGGCTTTGCCTCCCTTCTTTGGGGAGGAGTAAGTTTATTGCTTACTGCCTGTGGCGCCCCTATGCGCACTATGTCGACGGGGCTGCCCAGGCAATTTTTAACGGCCAGAGTGCTTACCTTCTCGGGCGTGGCTTTTCAAGCCCCACTTTCCGACCCGACCTTGAGTCACATCTTACCTTGCGGGAGTAAGATAAAGATGGCCTTGTGCCTAACCTCCTGAAGAGGAGGTAAGTAATACTTTATTATATTGTCTGCAAATATTGCCCATTGCAACTTATCACTAAATGGTTTTGTACATTTTAAGTTTTGGTAAACGAATCTTTGATCATAATATATTTGCTTTGGACACAGATTCTCTGCTATATTATATTTAAAATATTCATCTTATATGTTAATCCATTCGAGCGATTACCTCTGAACACTCTTCCGGCCGGAAGTTGGGAGGCTGCCATTATTGTTTACCCTGTAGTTTGTAGAGGAGCACAAATAAAATATTCCCTCCGTATCCATTATCGAAATTCATTATTTCTGTGTTAACATTCTTCTTGTTACATATTAGCAATCCTTTATTTTAGTATTAACATTATATTTATCTGTTCTAATCAAAATCTGAAATGCATTCGGGCGGACCTTCCTTTATAACAATCTTCTTAATTAAAAATAAAAAATAAAAAATAAAAACACTGCACAGAAATTTTGCACCATCAATAAATTTCTAAAAATATTTATATATTGCATATCAGATTGAAAAAAACTATTATACATATATATATATATATATATATATATATATATATATATATATATATATATATAATAGTAAGCTATGAAAATATATTTATGGCAATTAAGCTACACAGAGGCTCCCGCGTTTCATCTCCGGGAGAATCTTCAAGCACTCTTAAAGTAAATACTGAAAATTGATACATAAAAAAATTATATCTCCTTATAAAATTTTATGCGGATATTTATTATTTGTCGCTCATAGAAAAAGTAGAGCACTGTATGTGTAGTATTAACACAGCATGACGTCACTAGCTTTAAATGCATCGTTCCTTTCATTAAAAAAAAAGAAAAATGTAGAACGCTCTTAGACGTTAAGTCGCCGATAAAGTGCTAAAATTATCACAGTTTATTCGCTGTTAAAAATTGGCCGAGTGGTTAAGGCGTCGGATTTGAGTTGCAAAAATACTCGTAATCCGGTGTTTCGAATCGCATGACCGGTAGTGAATAGTCATATCTCTATGCTGATGAGTCCCGATTATTAAAAAAGAACGAAACGTATGCGTACATAGATAATAAACAATATATATATTTAAAAAGTCAAGTTAAAAGATTACAACTTTAGGTGTATCATAAGGAGACAAAAATCATCAATTAAATTAAATAAGTATAAAAAATAAAAAAATTCAAAAACCACATACCTCGGACCCACATATAAAGCCAAGAATTTCGAAACATAAACATACATTTAGTAAGCTAGATTGTTCAAATGTTACTTATTTGTGTAGACGTATATGGAATGGTTCATAGTTAATAAAGCAAAAGCTTTTTAGATAAATTTTGTAGTTTGTGCTCGGAGGAATCATTACCCATAATTAAACATACTGATAACCTATTAAAAAAAAACGAAATTCTCTATAATTGTATGCATAAGATACAAGTTTTATACAAGGTCCATTAGGTGCATATTTCCATTTTCCTTAAACTGTATTAAACAATGTACACGCTAAGGAGTTGATAGTAATTTATTATCTGAAAAATAATAAAACCTTTAAATATAGTGTTTTATATATCTCCTACATCTAAGCAGATTAAATGATAGTAATTCCCGCCTTAATCGATGCTATTGGAAAATAATCTTAATATTAGTTCAACAACATTGAATTGGGAATTTATATACAATTGTATGTAGTATGGTATATTTATGTATGTGCATATATATATATATATATATATATATATATATATATATATATATATATATATATGTGTTTATAAGTGTGTGTATGTATACATATATGTATATGTATGTGCGTCTCTGTGTGTGTATATATAGATGTATATATGCATATGTTTTCTAATATATATTTTGCTGCACATTTTGGGATATTTTTCTAATATATATTTTGATATGGATTTGGGAAAAGACTTTTGAATCTATATATATTTTGTGTGCTTTTTAAATATATATAGTTCTTAATACTGTAGAATAATACTGACATTAGTGTAACATGTAAGATTCGGACTTAATAAAGTTGTTGAATCATTTAAAAAAAATACTATCTCGAATAATAACAGAATAAATTATACTAGAATAGTTTCTTTCGAAACCCTTGGCCTAAGATATTATAAAAATAAATGTGTCTCCTATCACCTATTATATAATAAGAAGCTAACTGCAACTGGAACTAACTCCTATTCTTACAAAGCTGTTCAATCGTTGCTTAAAGGAGAAATGCTTTTCATCATCTGGGAAAACTTTGTCAGTCTGGCCAATATTAAAACATACTGATGATAAGTCTTCTGTGTCTCATTACAGACCAATCAGTCTCCTGTGTGCCATGAGTAAGTTGCTTAAATCTGTGATATAACGAGAAGTTGTCAATCATCTCAGCAGAAACCGCCTACTCAGCGACAAGCAATATGGATTTCGTCCTCAAAGATCAACAGCTGATGTGCTGACTGTAATATCACATAGGATCAGAGAGTCTATGGATAGGGCTTCGTTTTTAGAGCAATAGCTCTTGACACATCAAGGTTTACTTCACAAACTTGCAAGCTATAAAATATTTGGAAATGTTCCCTCAATAATCGAATCCTTTCTCACTGATAGGTTTTTAAAAGTAGTCGTTGATGGATAGAAATCTGAAACACATAGTATGAACACCGGCGTACCTCAAGGATACATTCTGATCCCAACCCTCTTCCTGATCTTCATCAATGATCTCCCAAATCACATTCTTAGATCATTCGTCGACATTTATGCAGATAACAACCATCTATGGCAACACTTCGAAGAGCATTAATGATCAAAATCTTTCTGGAGCATGCCATGCAATGGGGAAAAGGTGACTGGCTACTTTTAATACATCTAAAACCAATCTTCTCTCCTTTCACCATGAATGCTTGCATCTTCAATGTGCTCCAATTTAAATGAATGGCTCTCTTCTTGAGGAAGCCCTGTTTTGATAAGCTTCTAGGACTGGCCTTCACTGCAGACCTGAAATGAAAGACTTACATCAAATATGTTGCTAAGGTCGCTGGAAACATAGTTGGATCATTTTACACCCCAGAAGGTATCTCACTCTTGACGCAATCCTTTACCTACATAAGAGCCAGATACTTCCTAAGATGAAATATTGTTACCACATCTTCGGAAGTATCGTTCAAAGCAATCTTGACTTCGAAATCTAGTGGGGAATGCCCTCTTCTCTTCCCTACAGCCCCTTTTTACAGAAGAGAGGTTGCTTGTCTTTCTCTACTCTAACGTTATTTTTATGGTAGGTGCTCGACTGAGCTTCAATCCATTGTGTCCCCTGTAAAATATTCACAAAAACTCGTTTAACTAAAACCACTGTAAATAATTTTCTTTTTTTCCTCTACTTAAAACTAAGCATAACTTCCATGAGCAAAGTTTCTTTCCAAGAACTGCCCGTCTGTGAACACAATATTGCGGGGCGTCTTCCCAGCTGACATCAATATGGTCGTTTTCAAGTTCAATGTAAACGAATTCTTGTTAAGTCGTCCTCTTAAATAATCAAATTCTGCCCATATTCAACCATCATTCTCACAATCTCATTAACTCTTATCCTCGAGTGGCATGCGATCCTTGATAAGTGGTGACTTATTAGTACATAAAAGAACACAACAATTGTCATCTGTGTGTGTAACAGTATATTTCCTATATGTGAGTGTGTGGTTATGTGTTTCACGACACACATGTTCTTTTGTTTTAGTGTGCCTGTGTCTGCATTTGTGTCTATTGTGAATGTTAAAACTTACTATTTTCCCTTTATCTTCCTTCTATTTTCAAAAAGTCAACGGTTCTTTTCTCTTCCTTTCTTAATAGTTCTTCTATCTTTCTTTTTCTATTTCTCTCTTTCTCTCTCTTCCTCGCACACTCTGTATCTTTTTAAATCTTTTTTCTCATTTTTCCCTCTTTGCTGCCTTCGTTTTTCTTTCTTTATTAAGACCCATTTTGTGGTGTCTGTAACCCTTTTCTTTTTTATTTTTACTTCTTCTCGTGTTGAGAATTCCTGGTCACGGCATCAAATAAATGTCTGGTACATATACTTCCCCTTTGAGGCGAGGTCCAATGTCTCATAAGTCACAATCAAATAAACTACATGGATAATTAATTTTGTTATCGAATGCAAATCACAATACAATTAAATCCTACCTCGTGTCCATGATCATTACCACAGAGGGGTGCGTTCTCGCCTGTAATCAAAGTCTCATAGCAACCAAAGAAAAGAAGAACATTCTGGAATTTTAAGAAATTACCCTTAATTGTGATGTTGATGTTGCTTTCTCTTTTGCTAGCAGCGAAGGACGTTCTGGGCTACGTATATCTGCAAGCCTTGGACCCTTAATGTATCAATAATCTTAAGTCATTCTCTACACGTGCTGTTCGTTCTGAGACTTCCAACGAACTGCCTACCTCTCTCGCTCGCTCTCTTTCTGAACCGTGTGACGTCAAGTCGGCTTCTCACTATGCAGGTTGAGGTGACGTTTAGAATGTATACTCCCTGGCCTTATGACTCTGGGAAAACGTACCCTCTATTGTTTAACAATATATCATCATTCTTGTTCTTGATAGAAAGCACACCTTAATATCTTAATACCAGTTTTTGATAGAACCACACTTATATACCCCCATACATTTCCTTAATATGTCACACCTACATATCCGCATATGATTTTTTGATAGACGCATACTGATATGTTGAAATGCATGCATGGAAGTGCACCAGTGAACACATTCTATCGAACATCTGACACAAGGAGCAATTAAATTTGAATACAAAAAAAGAGGCTGTGCCCTTCACGCTAATTATACATTCCAAGAGAATAATGGCTTTCATCATAGTCAAGCACATAGCAATCAATGTGTCTTCCAAAGAAGTGGAAGAGGGAGTAACCGAAATTTAACACTTTTTGTTGTTGTTCACTGAGATTTTTTCAGTGCAATCATAAAGAATCATTTAAAATTCATTACGATCAATATAATAACCGTTTAAAGTGTTTCAACAATAGACAGTAGACGAGAAAATCATGCTCATTACTGGCTTCTTCATTTATGAAGCATGGAAACGTCATTTAACGAAGTGAACTAATACAGGGTGGGCAAAAATAAGGGTCCTATTTTTAAAAATTCATAACTTTTTTATTTATTGATTTTTTTAATTTTTTTTTTTTAGAATAAGTAAAGGACCCCTTCCGCAGCAAGCATGAGCCGTATTAGCCCTAAGGAACGTACCCTCATTTAGAAAACATTATTTTTGCTTAAAAAACTCAAAACAGTGTAAAAAACAATACTTTAGTTTTTGTAAGTTTTAAGAAGTGTTTTTCGGCTAAAATTTGTTTTGTTTATTTCAAAAAATCTCGGAAGGGTCAGTCTACACACACATAAAGTTTGGTGAGTTTAACTTTTATTTTGTGGAAGTTATTCAAATTCAAGTTATTCAAATTTAAAGATAGGACCCTTATTTTGGCCCACCCTGTATTTGGCACAGGTATAGCTGGAGTAAGAATTCCATTTAAGAACATTTTAGTAAAATATATAAAAATATATATACATAGTGCTTTATGCATTTTAAACTTCTGCAGGAACTTGAAATTGCAGTTACGTTTTTTAGCTTCATTATTTATATATTCTTAAAATTACAACTCGCCTCACATATTGCAACATTACACCAGGGTTCATGCCTTTAAAGGACAATTGTCAGATGTTTCTTCTGTTGTGGTTTAGAATTCATTTGAATTAAAAGGAGGACTGAACTACAACAGAAAAAACATCTGACAATGGTCTTTTAAGGGACGTGTGACCGGGTAATGTTACGATTTGTGGGGTGAGATGTAATTTTAAGAATTGTATCAACTCTGTTATATATTTGATTAATTTATAAAATTGAGTACTCTATAATTCTACAATTCGTTTTTAAAAAATGTTTTCTATTCTCATCTTGAACTTTTAAAACTAATTATATATATATATATATATATATATATATATATATATATATATATATATATATATGTGTGTGTGTGTGTGTGTGTGTGCGCGCGCGTGTGTGCCAGTGTGTGCCCGTGTGTTTACCTGAAAGTCGAGAATAACTCCCTGATTTACAGGCGAAAAGATTCCAGCTTGAGCGGTAATTTTCTTTGAAAAGGAGGTATACATCAAAAATTAAAATATATATATATATATATATATATATATATATATATATATATATATACTAGAATATATGTACATATATTAGAAGAATAGCCACCCCAATTAATTTCCCGAACAGAACAGTTTTGCACCACTTTTATGTTCCCTTACTACAATTGAAATTAAGATATAATACTACTACTAAAGCTTATGTCTATAATCCTTATTCAAATTTTCATCAAAATCCATTTTTTAATTTTGATTCGAAAAAAATGTCTCTAATTTAAGGCTTAAGCTTAAGGGTTCTTAATTTAATAATAAATTGAAATTCATGGAAACTTGCTTCATTGGTGTTTAATAACTATGGATCAAATTCAATGTAAATCTGATATATTTAAATTTTCGAATAGTAGGGGTAGCTCATATTAAGTCCTTTAAAAACTCCAAATAAATTGAAAATTGGCGAATATCTATTAATTGATGTCTAGTACCTTTTGTTAACAGTTCACAAAAGTTGGAGGTATCTGAATTTTCACGAAAGGCTTCCTACCCCTTTTTATTAACTTTCATTAAAACTAAATAAAACTAAATATAACCCATATTTGGATCCTTTATGCCTAGAAGCTGTGTTCCAATATTCATAATGATTGGTCAATTAGTTTAGGACTAAATCCTGTACATATAAATATATAAACATATAAACATACCTAAATGTATAGAGATATATTACAATAATTAATTTGGCTTAACATTACTTGCAAATAAAGAAAACAAATTGAATTGTAATTTTAAATTGAATCTTAACATGATTATAGTCATGCGATTTTTTCAGAGAAAGATACTACTTATATGATGAAAGAAAATCATAGGATCACACCACTTGCAAATGTAAGGAAATGTTTTTTAAATCGACATTGGAAAAGATGTCTTATTTAAGTCGACTGATGTAGTAAAGAGTTCCATTTTATTTTATTGAGCAATAATTTTATTATGTACATCGATAATGTACTGTTTAGTACTAGTTTAATAATGTATAATCAGAAGAAAAATGTCCAAAACTAGTTTTTCTTTTCCATAATCGAGGCACATAGAGAAAGAAAGAAAATTGTACATGCTATGAATCCCCATTTCAGCAGTTCTATTCTATTTTTCTTGTATGAAACTAATGTGGAATCTAGTATTTACATTTGTATTAGTAATTTTGTATGAAACTAATGTGGAATCTAGTATTTACATTTGTATTAGTAATTTTGTATGAAACTAATGTGGAATCTAGTATTTACATTTGTATTAGTAATTTTGTATGAAACTAATGTGGAATCTAGTATTTACATTTGTATTAGTAATTTTGTATGAAACTAATGTGGAATCTAGTATTTACATTTGTATTAGTAATTTTGTATGAAACTAATGTGGAATCTAGTATTTACATTTGTATTAGTAATTTTGTATGAAACTAATGTGGAATCTAGTATTTACATTTGTATTAGTAATTTTGTATGAAACTAATGTGGAATCTAGTATTTACATTTGTATTAGTAATTTTGAATGAAACTACAGTGGAATCTAGTATTTACATTTGTATTAGTAATTTTGTATGAAACTAATGTGGAATCTAGTATTTACATTTGTATTAGTAATTTTGAATGAAACTACAGTGGAATCTAGTATTTACATTTGTATTAGTAATTTTGTATGAAACTAATGTGGAATCTAGTATTTACATTTGTATTAGTAATTTTGTATGAAACTAATGTGGAATCTAGTATTTACATTTGTATTAGTAATTTTGTATGAAACTAATGTGGAATCTAGTATTTACATTTGTATTAGTAATTTTGTATGAAACTAATGTGGAATCTAGTATTTACATTTGTATTAGTAATTTTGTATGAAACTAATGTGGAATCTAGTATTTACATTTGTATTAGTAATTTTGTATGAAACTAATGTGGAATCTAGTATTTACATTTGTATTAGTAATTTTGTATGAAACTAATGTGGAATCTAGTATTTACATTTGTATTAGTAATTTTGTATGAAACTAATGTGGAATCTAGTATTTACATTTGTATTAGTAATTTTGAATGAAACTACAGTGGAATCTAGTATTTACATTTGTATTAGTAATTTTGTATGAAACTAATGTGGAATCTAGTATTTACATTTGTATTAGTAATTTTGAATGAAACTACAGTGGAATCTAGTATTTACATTTGTATTAGTAATTTTGTATGAAACTAATGTGGAATCTAGTATTTACATTTGTATTAGTAATTTTGTATGAAACTAATGTGGAATCTAGTATTTACATTTGTATTAGTAATTTTGTATGAAACTAATGTGGAATCTAGTATTTACATTTGTATTAGTAATTTTGTATGAAACTAATGTGGAATCTAGTATTTACATTTGTATTAGTAATTTTGTATGAAACTAATGTGGAATCTAGTATTTACATTTGTATTAGTAATTTTGTATGAAACTAATGTGGAATCTAGTATTTACATTTGTATTAGTAATTTTGTATGAAACTAATGTGGAATCTAGTATTTACATTTGTATTAGTAATTTTGTATGAAACTAATGTGGAATCTAGTATTTACATTTGTATTAGTAATTTTGAATGAAACTACAGTGGAATCTAGTATTTACATTTGTATTAGTAATTTTGTATGAAATTAATGTGGAATCTAGTATTTACATTTGTATTAGTAATTTTGTATCAAAATAATGTGGAATCTAGTATTTACATTTGTATTCGTAATTTTGTATGAAATTATTGTGGAAGATGTAAGCACAAGAAAATAAAACGTCAAATACAAGGAACTTGCAATCATGAAATAAAATTAAATAAATCGTCATTTTTCATATTCGTGGGTGTTGGGCGATTCGGCAAAGTGATTCTGCGCACTATTTTCTGGTGAATCTTCTCTTGTGATCTTCAAAAGTTTTTAGTTTACCGAATGTGTTTCTTTCTAAGTAGGTTTTTTAAAGTGATGTAAATTGGGAAAAAGGAATCGGATTTGCTAGAAATATGTTCGCCTTTAATATGCAGAGTACAACATTTAGCCAACGCACTATTTTCTGCTGATTCTCGGAATTTGTGTCTTATTAAATTTTGGTAACGGTACTGATGGGGCGAGTGGGAGAAAATACCAATGACTGGGTAAGTTCTCCTCTGACTTCCTCTAAATCTGACTAAAAAAATAAATATTAATCAGGACTAAATATTAAAATCGAAGAAAGCGATCAAAAGCTATTTTTTTCTAACATCATAGACGAATATATGACAGAAATCACGAACTGAAAAATTAATGTCCGTGACTTTTGTTACCAAAGCTATCGAGCACCCATGGAAGGGGGAGAAAGTAACTTTACTTTATATATAACATATAAATTGAACTTCCTGTTTGTTCGGTTGGTTGTTTACAAACTCTTTCTAAGGTTTAGACATAATCATATATATTCTGAAACTACATTACTCAGAGTACATGGATAAGTATATTTCATTTTTCTCAAAGATGGGGGTCTCCATTCGCATTGGACAAATTTATTTTATTGTATATATAACTTGAAAATCGAGATAGCCTCCTGTAAGCATATATATTCTGAAACTATATTAACTTTGGATAAATATATTTCATTTTGATCAAAGGGGGCTACAATAATATTGTGGGGTTTCCATTCGTACCGGACATCCATAAAATTGAAATACAACATTTTACTTTTTGATTTATAACTTGCAAATTACAGAAATTAAAACTAGAATAGAAATGTTAATATTGGGTTTAAGGCTTAGAGTAGGAGTACACAGTAGGAGGCTCTCATTTATTTCTGAGAAACGCCGGATGTGCCTCAAAAGAATTGAACAGTATAAACTTATGGAAAATTATTTCAATAAATGTTACTTTATTTATATCCTCTCTAACCTAATCAATATTGTGTACATCTCTGGGCCCCACTCTAAAATTAAATATTATAAAATATAAAAGAATATGAATATCAAGGTGTTTTATGGTGTTTTAGCCTTGACACACAACAACCTAAAGTATCTTGTTGTAGTTCAAGCAATACCAGGTCTTACGATAGGGTGTTCAAGACAGATTTGATAATTTTTTGATATAGTTTGATTTCAGAACAATTTGAAGTCTGTTTCTGCGTATCATTGGTGGGCATGAGAGCTGGAGACGATGGACAACTGGAAAGAACCGGAATATTGGTAGATAGTAACCTGCATCATGATGGTTAGTCCCGGATTTAAAAAAATTGGAAATCTTAGCTGCAGATTCGTGCTCCTTGTCCAGCTTGGTGCTCCTTGAAAAGCTTGAGATGAGAGCTGGGGATTTGCAATGGAGATGAGAAAGCAGTCGCTATCATGGAGGATTAAAGCATGTGTTCTGTGTCCACACAACGAAATTCGTCGAGAAGCTGACAAAAAAGGTGCAGCAAGATCCAATTCAGATGGATGCAGGATTCAGCTCTGTGTGACACTTCCAGGAAAACTCAGGCTTCCACTTAACCAGGCCCATCATATGCCGCCCCCCCCCTTGTTCAACTGATTGCAATACCATGGACTATTATATGTGGGGCACAGTTGAGAAAAAACAACTGTATCGCTTGCCAAGATCAAACTGGTGTTCAGATGTCTCTGGAAGGACAAGATGAAGGCCACATGCTCCAGATTCGGACGGGACGTGAATCTGAAGCATGCAGCATGTGGAGGCCCAGGGTGGCTTCTTAAGTGAGCAAAAGTGAATTTTGAGAATACATAAATTATTGGTCAAAGTTTGACTTATTTTTCTTTCTTTTCTCAAAATTGTCTCAAACACCCTGTATAAGATTAATTACATTTTTTTAGGTAATGCATTTGGTATCCGATCCGATAGTCCTCGATACGAAAATAGTTATGAGTACAGTTATTAACTTTATAAGATGTTTTGCTCATATTTACATGTCAAGGTTTCCCCCATCTCCCTCGATAAGGTTTTGCCACACTTTTTTTTGTAGCTTCTATTCGATTTTCGTTGTATGGACAAAGTCAGATGGTCTGCTATTATCCATATCTCCATCACAATATTCCAGCTCACATCTCACAGCTTTCAAAGAATTCAAAGAACACTGAACTGCAGTTAAGGTTTCCGAGTTATTTAATCTGGAACAAATCATGATGATGCCGATTACTCACTTTCAATATTCCGGTGATTTCCAGTCGGTCATCGTCTCCAGCTTTCAAACACAGAAATAGATATCTGTTGTACTTTACTGTTATTAAATACTTCAAATAGTTTGGAAATGAAAGAATATAAAAAAATTATCAAATTTGAGTACCAAATATATATCTTCCTCTATTCATTTAATGCCAGTTTTCCCTTGTTCAGGGGTCAGACGTTTAATGATATTACACAAGTTAACTCTATACTTCTCACGGTTCAGCGGGTCAGCAGTCTCCAAATTCCACTCTGTGCAGTCTTGTTCAATCACTTGCTTCCAAGTTTTCCTTGACCGGCTAACTTTCCTGCGATTTAAGACATTCATGCTTTTGCAACGGTTTATCTAGGAGGATGAATGTTCCACATGACCATACCAGTGCAATCGATTTATCCTTAGGATACCCCCATACTTGGCATGTGTAGTGCTTTCAGCAAATCCTCTAGTCTGATTTGTTGGGTTTGGTCAGATTTCATATTGCAGATCCATCTGATCATGGATCTGTCATTGCGCTGCAAACGAGTGAAAAAGGACTGGGCGAGGACCCAACATTCACTGCCATATATCATGATGTTCCTGACACAGATGCTATACAACTTACCACGGATGTAGAGAGGGACATTATGTGATGTTATCAGAGGCAACAACTCATAAAAGTTTGCCTTCACTCTTGTGGCTGCAAAGTGATAACATCTGCCATCTGCACTTAGCATATCTTCTAGATAGCAGAAAGAGTCTACTACCTCCAGGGTATTGTCATCTAGTGCCATCTCTTTGTGAGGACCACTGTCAATAGGATGCGTCTGTCCCATGCATCTCCTACACTTAAAGTTATATTGTAACTTGTATTGAAGTTAGACGGGTGAGTTTCGATCCAGAGTTGAGACACTAGCTGGTCTAGCCGCACTGAAGAGCTGTGACACAGCGAAACAGTTCCTATGTGGATGACTATATATAATATCCTTTTCTTGGGTAGAGCTTTTTCGTAAAGAAATCGCCAACTGCCACTAGCTTTAAGGAATAGCTCATTGGGTAAAATCAATTCGAGTTCCCGGCACTTGACAATGTTTACATTGAGATTTAACTCACATTCAACCAGTGTCGCGTGATAGAGCAGGGGTAGAGATGCCGACTATCAGCTCTACGATTGAGTTTCGATCCAGGCTTAAGGCACTAGCTGGTCTAGCCGAACTGAAGAGCTGTGATACAGCGAAACAGTCTGTGTGTAGATAACTATATATATATAGTTGAATGAAAGTGAAGATATATATATATAGTTAAATTATTATTTTCATACTTTCTTAATATTCAACAAAAGAATAGAAGAGAGTCCATTTAAGTTCCTTTAAATCCAGGATTTTTCAAAGAAAAATATTTTCAGAATTGAGCATAAATTTATCGTATTAGAAACTTTATAATACATTCGAAAAATATTTATAAAGCTACATTTTTTACAATATATATATATATATATATATATATGTATACGTAGGTACGTATATATATATATATAAAGTTAGGTAGTTACATGCATTTATTTATATATACAGGGTAATCTCCTAAGCTAATAAATGAATCATTATCAATTTTGGAATATATATTCAAAAACATACGGTGAGTAACATGGATACAGTATATTTTTGTAAATGTTAACATTTAAGGGGTGCATATATATATATACATATAATTTTTCTTTTTATTAATTTATCTTTTTCTTTTTCCGAACCGATCAGTATAAATTTTGGGATATATATTATCGGCAACCTGGTGAGTAACTTTAATATTAAGGGGGTGCTCTCACCGAAACTAACACCCACCCTCAAAGTACTTTTAAAACAAGTTAGATACAAAACATTTAAAAGAGAAAAGAATTGCTCTACATCAAATCTTGAGCTATATTAAGTAATACAGTTTTAAAAGGATCTGTGTGTGTGAGTGAGCATTAATAATATGTATGTGCTTTGTAAAATCCTAAACTATTCAACTTACAATTATGAATTTTTGAATATGTATTCTAGGCAACAATATATGTAACGTGGGCACATCATTTTCTTTTATTCTAACTTTATTATATAACCGTACCATACACTCCAAAGAAAGAAAGAAAAACATTAAAATTTTAAACTAGGGCTATACTTATTATTTATACTCGTCTTGGGATTGGTATTCTACTAGTATATATATATATATCTATTTATATATATATCTATTTATATATATATCTATTTATATATATATATATATATAGATGTATATATATATATATATATATATATATATATATATATATATATATATATATCCTCATGAAGATTTATGTGTATTGCTGATGAAGATAATGATACTAAACATGTACATTTCTTTACATAGTTACCCCCCTCCATCTATGCATGTATAAATATACAAAAGTCCGGATATAAATGCTTTCCAATATCCTTATGCAAAGTCAGTGAATAGATAATATTTCCTTCCAATAGCATTTCATACGCAAATCAACTAAAGGCCTCACACTTATATTGGATTTTATTAATCTATCATCTTGCTCATTTATGAATTGATATGTAGATATAATTATTTCACTGGAATACTTACATACACACACGATTACCTACTGGAGAGTTTTAATTACTTACTAGAGTGTCTTCGGTCTCTCTGTACAAGGGTTTGTTGGGACAACCTGGCATGAGAATACTTCCTCCTACAAGTAAACCATGACCAAATATTAAAAATAACATAGTATTCGAAGCCCAAATAAGATTCTTTCAATACCGCTATACACTGGCTCATATGATGGAACAGTGCACTTTTTTCTTGTGATATTACCTCTAGTAACACTTAGCTGGATACTCCACCAGACTAGATGGATTCTTGTCCTGGAATCCAGCAAAATTTAAAAAAAAAACAGAATGAAGATAAACTATGAGATAATTAAGTGGCTAATTGGAGAGAAGAAAATGAGTGTTCTTCAATGCGTTACTCACTCAACGTTTAAGAGGTAGAGGATAATCTTGATTGAACACTTGGATATCTATGTAGCTCATATAGATATCAAGTGTTAGCCCCAGAAAGGCGCCCCTTAATTTCTGTAATATAATGAAAACAAAAGTCATATAAACCTAGCTATTTATATATATATATATATAGAGAGAGAGAGATAGAAGAAAAAAGAGTGATAAATATGCGACGATTGTCCAACTTTATTTCAAATTTCAATTGTTCAATGCAAGGTTGTCAGTAATAAACTAGTGTTTATTTTTCTTTCCTTAAGCCAAAGCTTTTCAAAGATCGAAATCTTATCATCAGAGGAGAAATACAGATGGATAAGTTGGCTTTCGAAAAAACCAAAGTTCAAATATTTGAAAAATATGAGAATTATTATTAAAAATTATTAAAATAATTTTTGTCAAAAAACGTACTGAATGAAAAGAAAATTTTGTGAAAAAGATATACAATTGCTCTATCTCGTATATTGAGTTAATCCTTTTCACAATAGGTTCCATCTACTAAAAGTTTTCACTTTGGTTTATTTTGATCCCATATATATATATATATATATATATATATATATATATATATATATATAGAGAGAGAGAGAGAGAGAGAGAGAGAGAGAAAGAGAGAGATAGAGAGAGAGTAGAGGGTAATGCAGCATCAGTGCAATTCCAACGAGAGAAAAATGTATATTTAAAGAAGTGAGACTACCAACATTTGTAAATAACTTTTTCCAACCATTGTTTGTTATTTCATTATTTTCTATTTTGTGATTTTAAACGCGTTTCGAGCTTTTCTTGCTTGCTCTCTTCAGATATATACTCTATTAGAAAAAATGGTTTATTTTTAACAATTTGATTTTTCTGGGCATGTGTGCATATGTGTGCACGCGGGTGTATGTGTTTTCATAGTTTTTACTTCTCTGAGTCAAAGTTATTTGTTTTTTTAAGTATGTGTGATTTTGACTTTTATCTTTGCGGTCAACTTCGTGGGCGACAGTTGAGTACACTTTCTTCAGAATGCTTAAAGTTGGTCTTCAAATTTTATGACCTTGTCGGCACACTGTCTGTCTGCGTGTGTGCACGTGTGTGTGTGTGGCTAGCTATTGTCCGTGGCTCATAAGAAACATGATTATATTAATTATGTTTGACATAGTTTTATTATTCAGGAAGTAATATAAAACCAGAAATTTACAATAACAAGTCAGTATTTTCTGATAATGATATTTAGGTACACAGGTGCCTAATGCCCTGTTAAAAATGTGTTTGTTTTCAGATGGTTCTCAACGTGCATATTGGGAAACCAAAAGTAATATCTCCTGCTCATTAAAATGAGCTTGCCGAGTGCATCAAGCTGATGGAAGGATAGGGCTGGGTATTCACTTCTAAGGAGGTCAAAGACACTTTAATGGAGTGTGTTCAGACCCACAGCATATATATCCCTTTTGTGAATGGTCGTTCAAGGTATGACTGGCTACAAGGGTTTTTAAGCCATCATCCATACATAGTGTTTCGTAATACTGACCACCTCAGCACTGTTTGTGCAAAGGTAGAGGACCTTCAAGTCAGCATGCACTTGTTTAGGCTTCTGGATAAGGTTCTTATAGAAGAGGGAAAAATATACCCCTGCTTAGTTATTAAACACAGAATAAAAGGGCTTTGTAACGGACCCCAAAACAAGGACCGTTTTAGCAGAAAAGGGATCAAAGAGAGTGAATCAGAGTATTGGGGATTCTGGAAAGAATCAGATAACAGTTAACTGTGCAGCATCTGCTAGTGGCAATCTACTGCCACCCTATGTTGTCTACAAAGAGAAAAACTTCTACCATGCATGGACACAGGGTGGACCTGAAGGTGCTGCCTATACAATCAGTTCAAAAGGATGGATGGAGACTCCGCATCATTTGGACTGGTTTAAAATATTTTCCTGAACTAGACACATGATGTCAATGACAAGGCAAGACTTCTTGTTTTTGATGGTCATGCATCACACCTCTCTTTGGCCCTTGAAGAGCAAACAATGCTGTGCTGCTGCAACTTCCGGCTCACATGACACACCACCTGCAGGCACTTGATTGTGCCGTGTTCATGCCTGTGAAACTAAAGTAGCAGTCCGTCCTTCTCAACTTTGCCTGAACCCACACAGGACCAGTGGGAAAGAAGGACTTTCCCACGATGCTTAACTCCTTCATAGATAAATCCTTCAAGCAGGATTCAGTTGCACAGGCATCTTTCTTTCTTTTCAATGTCCAAATGGTCACTGTGGAAAGTCAGCCTCGTGTCATTCTCAAACATCTTCCTTTCACCAGCTGCTCCAGTGTCTGCACTGACCCCTACTTCAGGACTCTCATCATAAGCTCCCTTCTCCAGGACCCTCATACTCAGCCCCCTCTCCAAGACCCTCTTCCTCAGCCTCCACTCCAGGACTCTAATCCTCAGACATGCCTGTTTCCTTCCTGACTTCACCATCTTCATCCGCCTCATTGAAAGACTTCTTACTCAAACAAATGACTCGCCACTTTCAATCTGCATCAAGAGAGAGATCAACTAAAATACAGCAGATGAAAGTATCACTAGACTCATGGAGACATATGCTGCTAAGGAGGTTGCTACAGTATCCAAAGGACGTGGCGAAGGGAATGGAAAGGGGAAAGACAGGGGTAAAAGAACACCAGGACAGGAGACATTATCACCACCACGATCAAGACTCCCCAGTCAACATTGGATATTCTGACACTGAGGAATGTTGCAGATGTGGTCAAGGGGATGATGGCATTAACTGTGTTCAGTGTGACATCTGTGATTTCTGGTATCGTATACAGTGTACCAGCATCAACATTTCACTTGAAGACCTCCAAAATGAGAAATGGCTGTGCGATTTTTGTACACACAAGCCCCGGTGATTTATGCCCCGGGAGATGGTGCCTATTGCCCCAGGTGACTGAAATTTGTGAAAAGCTTACTTGAGTTTTTAAAAAATTCAATAAATATATTTTCTTCTCTGATGAACACATGTTAACTGCTATTTGTTTGAACAAGACATCAAATATGTTTTTTCCCATGATAGTCCAAAGAAACTTTGGATACTAACTTTTATGCAGACGAAACATCGAGTTAGTGAAAAGGTGATGCTTAATACCCCAGTTTACCCTGTATTTAAAAAAATAAATATTAACAAAATTATTTCTTAAAATTAATTGTATACCATAATAGTAGGTCAAATAATCTTTCTTTTAATATCTACTTACTATGTCGTTTCAATTACATGCTAAAAGAAATAGATTTTTTATTTTGACTTATGTATTTTTAAGGGGCCTTTTATTATTCATGAACAATGGATCACCATCACCATCTTGCATTCTAACTTTAAAAAACGTTACCATGATTACAGTTTATCTACATTACATAGAGAGATATTCATTGGATTGTTTTCATATAACAAATGTAAAAACGATTTTTTACTAATTATAAAACTAATCTTTTTTTCAGATTTACAAACTTTTCCATTGTGTACCTTCTTTTTAACAGATCATTGCCATACGATTTGGTGAAAACAGATAGGAGACAGATACACATGGAAGAGTACTTTTTTAAAATAATAACAATATTCATAAATTATACGTAATAATATTTTATTACTATTTTTCAAGAATGTGACGGATAGAGAAGAAGAAATTTTTAAACATAGAATGAATCCTTTTATTGTGTAAGCTGGTCTAGCTATTCCAGCAATAAGTGGACTTACCCAAACACAATGAATACAGTTACATCAAAACGTTGTTGTGCCATTCATTTGGCGCCCAGTGGCAATAGCGGACACATACTAGTCGAGGATCCGAACTCAACAATTAGTCCGACAGAAGCTGGATATTTTCGGTGGCTATTTATTTGTCGGTTTGAGGTATTCATCTTTGTTAGTCCTCAGAGGTCTCCTCTTTGTGGGGGGAGTAAGTTTATTGCTTACTGCCTGAGGCGCCCCGACCGGGGAATGCCGATGGGGCTGCTTAAGCAATTTTTAAAAGGTCAGAGTGCTCATTCTTTAGGGGCACTGGCTTGACTTTCCCCACTTTCCAGCCTTGTGCCACATCTTCTGGGAAGAAAATAAATGCCACTATTAGTTGCAATTATGGCCCCAGAATCACGATGCGTACTTCTGTAACATACTTTTGTTAATACACTTTTTTTTACTATACAACTGTGTTTGTCTTGATTATTACCGGCCTGAAAGGCCACAACTCTGGCGACAAGAATTCAAGAACTAGATCATAACACTCCCGTCGAGGATTTATTCGGACATTACCAAAATCTCTGACGCACACACTCGAAACAAGGATTCGAAATCTACATCTCACAAACCTGGAGAAAAGATACTCGAATTTATTCAGTCCAACATTTTTTCTTCAGAATGTACGCTGCACAACTTTGACGACAAGAAATTCGAATTGATTCAAAACACGAAAATAAGATGCACACAAACACTAGCAACAAAAAAACTCAGGTTTATGTCGACAATTGAATTGTTGGATTTTGAAAACAAAAATTTAGTTGTATGCTCTGGTTATTGGTTTCACAACAAAACAAGCAAGAAGTTTAAAGCATATTGAAATTTAACAAGCAAGGTGTTAATTCCGCGATAAAACTCCAACGTCACAATTTTTTAAAAAGAAAACGATAACGTTTTCTAAGTAGAACGAAATAAGTCCGAAACAAAAGTTTTCAAAAGTCAAGTATTCAACAACGAAGGAAAAAGCAAGATAAATCAGCAAAAAAGGGTCTGTAGATTTTCTTTTGTTAATCCAGAAACAAAGTAAATAAGTTTGTACGAACTTCTTTTTCTTTCTTTCCTGTTCATTGAGAGGTTACAAACTTATCTCACAGTAAGTAAAAACGACGAACCATGTGATTAAAAAAGTATATATATACATACACGAAGAAGTCAGTTATTTCAAGCGATGGAATAAACAAATGAAGGATTTCAAAAACGTAATCTTGGAGCTTTTCAAGCATCAGCCAAATGAACAACTACGATTACAGGCTGAACAGGCATCTTACCGAAATAAAATTGAAGCGGAAAGATTGGAATTACAGAAAAAACAGCTTGCACAAAATGAAAGATCTAAGATGTTGATTCAGACCCAACAACAACACAGAAATTATTAAACTTGTCAAATGGGTAGCAAAATAGTACAGACGAACGCGCGTTCCCTCAGAACACAATTTGAGACTCCATTGAAACTTTCAACTACGATCCGAACAATGAGGTTTCCTTTGCCTTGTATTTCAGGCGTAATGAGGACATATTGTTCAGACTGCGAAAACTGATGATTTCAAAAAGGTTTGGTTACTGTTAAAGATATTGGACACAGTGGAACATACGAAATTTGTAAATTACATTTTACCTCAAAAACTCAGCGAACTAAAATTTAGTGAAGCAATACAATTGTGTACGAAATTATTTAGTCCAAATACATCTCTCTTCTACAAAAGGTGAAAGTGTTTGAACCTTACAAAAAAGGATAATAAGGACTATACAGTTAAAACCGTGTATAAAAATAATTTTCAAAAAGAAGCGAAATGTTCCGTTCGCATCAGAAGAAAAAAATCAACGTAAAATTGAATAGACTCGAGAAAATGGGAGTAGTATCAAGAGTTGAATATAGTGAATGGGCTTCGTTGACAGTATACATAAAGAAAAAGATAAAAAAATTCAAATATGCACAGGCTTTTCAATGGGATTGAACTAGGCATTGAGAGATTACTATTATCCGTTGATTAGTCTGGAAGAAATATTCACGAAGCTAAATAGATGGAAAGTTTTTTTCGAAAGTGGTTTTAAGCGACGCATATTTTGAAATACCGGTGGATGAAGAATGTTCGAAGTTATTGTATATAAATACACATAAAAAGTTATACAAATTTGAAAGACTACCATTTGGAGTAAAGTTTGCACCAGCTATATTTCAGCAGGTAGTGGATAAATTACTGAGCGGTCTAGACTTAGCTATAGCCTATCTGGATAATATCTTAATAATTAGCAAAAATATGGAGCAGCATAAAGCGCACATACATGAAGTTTTCCAAAGAATTCAAGATTCCGGTTTCAAACTAAAAGAGAAATGTGAGTTATTTATGCAACAAATTAAATATTTGGAACAAGAATGGGAAAAGGCCCGACTCAGAGAGAGAGCAGGAATGATTAAGAAAATGCCAGCGCCAGAAAATATATTGTCTTTGCAGAGTTTCCTTGGGTAAGCGAATTGCTATAACATATTTATTCCAAGTATGCACAACCTACGAGCGCCTTTAAACGAATTATTGAAGAAGAATAAAGACTGGATTTGGAGGCATTTAAGAAAATAAAGACCATTCTCACGACTAATTTATTTCTAACTCATTATGATACAGAGCGCGAGATCGTCGTAGCTTCTGATGTTAGTCTATAAGACATAAGAGCATTATGTTACAGAGAATGGACGCCATGCTTCTCATAAACTCTTACCAGCCGGGAAGACCTACTCGAAAATAGAAAAAAAAAACGCTGAACATCATTTTTGCGATAACAAAGTTTCACCGTTTTGTGCACGGAAGAAGATTTACATTACAAACAGATCATTTTTATTAACCATTTATGGATCAAAGAAGGGGTTGCCTACATATACGGCTAACACATTATAAAAACAGGATAGAGTATTTCTCATCTTCAAAGATCAGATGCGGTCAAGATTCATAGCAAAGTCTGTGGAACCCCTTGACGACACGATAATAGCCTTTCTACAAACAGAAGTTGGGGTGAAAAACACGTTGTGTACTATCGTAAGAGAACTTCCAGTGACACTAGTAGAGATAAAGACAAATGCGATGAACGATGATTTTATAAAAAATATCAAAAAGGGCATAATAGAAAAGAACCAAAAAATCTGGAAGCATATTCCATCTGCGGTGATGTAGTAATGTACAGTGATCTGGTGGTCATTACGGCAACATTGTAAAAGCGTATTCTACGAGTGTTTCATGTTGGGCATCCAGGCATATCACGGATGAAGAGTCTTATGCGAAGTTACGTCTACTGGACGAACATGGATCAAGATATCAAGAATACAGTTAAATCATATAAAAGGTGCACGTTAGCAGAAAAAACGCCTTCCATAAAATTCAAACCTTGGCCTAAAACTGACCGACCGTGGTCGAGAACTCATATTGATTTTGCTAGGCCATTGGATGGGTTCTATTATCTGGTTGTAGTGGGTAGCTTGGCCAGAGATACTTAAATATAAAAATCCAACGACAGAAACAACAATTTGGTTTCTGCATGAATTATTTGCACGTTTCGGAGTTGTGAATTGTGTAGTATCGGATAACGGTAGTCATTTCACATCGGTGAATTCAAAATGTTTTGTCAGTCGTTTTTAGTGGAGCACCTTACAGTTGTACCGTATCATGCAAGAAGCAACGGGCTAGCGGATCAATTTGCTGATAACTTTTAATAGAGCGTTAAAACAACATGGGGTACTCCCACAGAGAAAGCCATACAAGATTTTTTACAAGTGTATTGAATGCCCCCGAATGATAACGTTCGATCTTGCACGTCATCAGCTGAAGCTATGTTCGCAAAAAAAATCAAGACGATTTTCGACAGACTATTACCGATTCATCAGAAACCGGAGCGAAAAATAAATGTCAAGAAAGGACGTTTTCAAATCGAAGAAAAAGTTATTTTCTGAATGTTTAGCAATAACAAGTCATTTTGGGAAATCGGGATCGTAGGTTAAAGAATTAAGAATATGCTCTTTATGGTGAAAAGGACCAAAATGTACCCATAAGAGATATTTAAACCAAATCAGTAAAAAATATTCCGATACTGGAGAAGACAACACTACAGAAGAAGAATTAATGGACGTCGTGTTTGACATGTTTGAGTTACCAGTCCTGCAAGTAATTTCGCAAAGGCGAAAACATACCGACTTCATGGAAGTCACCCCCAAGAGAAAAAGATATTGTTTCCTTAAGGAGCATAGACTTAAAAGAGGGTTGTTATTGTGTAAGTACAGTTACATCTAAACGCCATGGCAGCTATCTGTGGCAGTTACGGCCCCAGAATCATGACTCTTACTTCTGTAACATTTCTAAAAAAAAATTATGGAAATTGCTCCAGACAAGGCATGAAGCCACTTGAGCTAAAAAAAAGAAATTCTACTTCAAGGTAAAAAACTAGCCAACGATAAGTGTTAGATGGATAGATTCTGACCCATAAATCAGCAATTCTTCTCCCTTTGTCAGAAACATCGCTCATAGAATGTGAAGACTAAAGAACAAAATAAACTTCCGAAAATAAACCCAATATCCACTTTCTACTGTCATTTATTCTACTCTCATTAATTTATAACATAAAATTAGAATTATATTTACAGTTTTACTATAAATAATTTCACTTTCTACTCACCTTTCTGTCCAATTACAGATATTAGACAAAAAGAAACTGTCTTTTTTAAAAACATACTTTTGTTAATACACTTTGGTTTACTATACCACTGTGTTTGTCTTGATTACCGGCCTGCAAGACCACAACAATTACCTACCAATACTAAACAAAAGAGGCTCCACATCACTCTAGAAAAACCGGGAAAAATTTAATAATATTAATAATAATAATAATAATAATAATAATAATAATAATAATAATAATAATAATAATAATAATAATAATAATAATCATGAAGGTTCAAGGAAGATTGAAAGATCGAGGAGAGAGAACACCAACCAGACCTCTACTTGAAGAGTGCGGAGTCCCCTGGAACCTTGAATATGCTTATCGTGATTAAACTTCTAGAGAAAACTAACGGTTGACACTGGTGATAAATCAATGGTAAACGGCTGTTGTGATAACAAAAAATGACTTGGAATGGTTATCAAAGGAGGCAGAGAGCACTGAACATCTGGGAAAACTTGTTGTCACTCAGACTCCAAGGAACAACACTGGTTGGTGTCAGTAACAATCACTAATAATGACTTGTGTGAAAACTTCTTGTAAGTAAATAATAAGAACAACATAAAGTCTATAATATTTTTCTTTCTCTTGAGGTTTTTTCTCCGTGTTCATGTGTACAATTTTACCAATACCAGTTTAGCTCCAAGTTTTTACATTATTGTTCCCCGTTTTTAAGTGCAGAGCAGTAAGACGTCACTTTCGTTAATTTTTTATTTTTAACATAAGAGAAACTTACCCCTAGAATTAAAATTTATAGAAAAATAATCCAGAATTATCAAAAGATAAACAATATTTCTGTAAGAAAGTAATTTTCTTTGTACGTTTTCAGCGTCTCAAATTACCTGTTCGTATTCGATTTGAAACTTTAACATTAGAAAATAAATATCACTTTACTTCAAAAATTGCAGTTTTCATTTATATTTATCTGTTAGGGTTTTACAGAAACATTGTGGGGCTGCATTCGCACCAGACATCCATAAACAATAAAGAAAACGTTTTGCTTTCTTTTATTCATAAGCTGAATATAGATATTTATAGAAAGTAGTAATTTCGAATAAAAATTTTAATGTGGGGTTCAGGTGTGGGAACAGGAGTTTATTTGTTTCCTCAATTTACCTGCTAGTTAATAAATATAGTCGTAGTAAATGCGATATTTATAGAGGATTTTACTCAATATCTGTGATAGAGCTTATGTAAATCTAATTTTGTAGATATGAGATTAACAGCACATAATAATTTTTTAAACCTAGATATGTCCCCCTCTCTCCCATTATTACAATAAAACTCTTTTTATGAATTTAAAATAAATTATTCCTTAATAGCTATTTTTACTTGACAATTTTTCAAAGGAATTGTTAGCATCCGTCTGTCTTGAAAAACAATTGTTCTGCACCTCAGTCAGTCTATTGTCGAATTGCAGAATCTCCTATGTCTGCTGTGAGTGTGCAAGCCTATCCTGGGCCAGCAAGCTGTATTGCTGTGTCACAGAGTGAAATGCTATCTTGATTTGAGAGCTCTGATGCAACCGTCTGCCGTCTATGTTATCTCCTCTACTACTACTATCGGTCTCTTCTCTCCTCATTCCTCTTGGAGCATGCCTTCACAGCATTTCCCCAGCATCTGTTGTCTCCAGCCACGTACTCCTAACCTGCTGGGTGGATACCACCTGCCTCATGTTTTGCTTGTAGCGTAGGACAGGTCTTCTTGTAGGTCTGGAGCTAAATCCTCTCATCGTTCATGTGCCTGGCATAGCCAAGTCACCAGAGCTGATGCTGGGTGAGCAGAGCGAACATGCTTGGTATGTCTACCTGATCAAGGGTGCTCTTATTTGAGACATGGTTTTGCCAGGGGATTCCCAACATACAGCACAACATGAACACAACACAACATCAGTGCACATCAACACGTTAGTTGAACAACATACAACACAACACACAACATCAACACAACACGAGTGTACATCAACACGTTAGTTGAACAACATACAACACAACACACAACATCAACACAACACGAGTGTACATCAACACGTTAGTTGAACAACATACAACACACAACATCAACACAACACACAACATCAGTTCACATCAACACGTTAGTTGAACACCATACAACACAACACAACACACAACATCAGTGCACATCAACACGTTAGTTGAACAACATACAATACAACACAACACACAACATCAGTGCACATCAACACGTTAGTTGAACAACATACACACAACACAACACACAACATCAGTGCACATCAACACGTTAGTTGAACAACATACACACAACACAACACACAACATCAGTGCACATCAACACTTTAGATGAACAACATACAATACAACACAACACACAACATCAGTGCACATCAACACGTTAGTTGAACAACATACAATACAACACAGCACACAACATCAGTGCACATCAACACGTTAGTTGAACAACATACACACAACACAACACACAACATCAGTGCACATCAACACGTTAGTTGAACAACATACACACAACACAACACACAACATCAGTGCACATCAACACGTTAGTTGAACAACATACACACAACACAACACACAACATCAGTGCACATCAACACTTTAGATGAACAACATACAATACAACACAACACACAACATCAGTGCACATCAACACGTTAGTTGAACAACATACAATACAACACAGCACACAACATCAGTGCACATCAACACGTTAGTTGAACAACATACACACAACACAACACACAACATCAGTGCACATCAACACGTTAGTTGAACAACATACACACAACACAACACACAACATCAGTGCACATCAACACGTTAGTTGAACAACATACACACAACACAACACACAACATCAGTGCACATCAACACGTTAGTTGAACAACATACAATACAACACAACACACAACATCAGTGCACATCAACACGTTAGTTGAACAACATACAATACAACACAACACACAACATCAGTGCACATCAACACGTTAGTTGAACACCATACAACACAACACACAACATCAACACAACACACAACATCAGTGCACATCAACACGTTAGTTGAACAACACGCAACATCAACACAACACACAACATCAGTGCACATCAACACGTTAGTTGAACAACGCACAACACAACACACAACATCAGTGCACATCAACACGTTAGTTGAACAACATACAATACAACACAACACACAACATAAGTGCACATCAAGACATCAGTTGAACAACATACAACACAACACAACACACAACATCAATGCACATCAAAACAAAAAATAAATTCCATTAGTTTACACAAGAGTTTTGATGGATTCAATGGTTTAAGTTTGAGTGTCGGGGTGATTCCATCAAAATGGGCCTCTATCTTTGCAAGGAGAATATGTCTCTGACAAGAAGGATTAAAAAGAGAAGGAAATTAAAAAATGTTTACGCTTTTGAGAAGGACGTTTTCACGGCGAAAGGCTCTTTAAAAGAAATAAATAATTTATTAAAAAAAATAAAACCCACATTGTTGTTTGTCTTTCAAAAAAATTCCTAAATTTTTATTCAAATAGCAAAAATGTTTCAGAGTGTGAATATATATATATATATATATATATATATATATATATATATATATATATATATATATATATAAGGTAAGGTGAGTCAATGAAAAATAGTTAGACCTGTAAATGGAAACAGATCAATATCTTCAGTTGTTCAGAACAAGGAGCATTTAGTAAATAAAAATATTTCTTCTTCTTCTCTTTCAATTGCATTCCTTAAGCACGGCTTTTCAAAGATTAAAATCTTATCATCAGAGGAAGTAGTGATTGATAAGTTGACAGATAAGAACAGTCAATATTCAAAATTTGGAAAAAGGTTTTAAAAAAAGTTCTTTTTAAAAGTTTAAACGGGTGTGTTTCAATGTAAATGAAAGTCACCAAACACGGAGATCCAAGTTGTATGGGGTTCAAATGTAATTGGTAAATCCAGAAGAATCTGCATGAAAATCCAACGGCGAAGATTCCACCCAAGTCCTTAGTCTTATTTTTGCTCTATCCAGTATATTGAGCTTTCCTCATCTCACAATTAGGTATAATTCTCTAAAAGTTATCTTTTAGTTATAAACCTTCATATATATATATATATATATATATATATATATATATATATATATATATATATTCAACATCTTTCCCTCGACCCAAATATTTCTGTTACTTTTTAGTAATGTCGACCAAGGAACAATTAATTAAATTTTGAGGCAGATCTATTTTAAACATTTTTTTATAGAAATACATTTTCATAAAAATCATTTGTCAATTAAATGTTTTATTCTGATATTGAGAAATACATCCTTCCTCTCATTATTTTCTCATTCACATTTTCTTCACAGCGACAAAGTTTCCATCTGGAAATTTTTAAGGAAATGTAGATTTTTTTAAATTAGAAGAGATTGACCTTCTGGGATACTGGGTAACATCCTTGTAAATTGGTTTCATCACTTAGCTCGTAACTTGATGACATACTCTGCAGCGGTCTCTATGTTATATTGTCGTGTTGTAGTCTGTTCTTGTCTTGAAACACGCCAACCCCTTTTTATAATGATAGGAATCACAAGTAAAATACAAGAGACTAAAATTTAAATGATATCATGATTAGGCAACATGTGCAGTGACCAAAAGTGACAGAATCATGTGACTGCCTAGCATACTGTGAGATTTTAAATTGGGAGATTTCATTTACAAGCGAAGTGAGGTGGATCTCTACAAAATGTAGACCTAATCATAGCCAGTAGTAAGCTAGTCTCACTCCATCTTTGCCCGAAACTTTTACCCGAGATAAATAATACACAACATATATTTTAGGTACATTTTAGGTGTGTATTGGTGAGAATAAACAATGCCAGTCAAAGGCGACCACATGAGGAAACACTCACTAGAAACTTATCCCATCCAGTACAAAATAAGCCGTCATCCTTGAACAACCTAATGAATGCGACATTACATTATTTTAAACATCTAATATTATATAAAATGGACAAGAAAGTATTTAGTCTTTTTCCAAATAGTTTTTCATTACAGCTGATTTCTTTTTACTGATGGAATAAAGAAAACTTCCTATTGATGTTTCAACGATTCTTTTTTCAGCTGTTTTTCAAGGACTTATGTTAATAAGCAGTTTTTAAAAGCAGCAATAATAATGCCAATAATACCGTCATAATAGTTAACAAGTAGGAAAGAAACTGCCAACTTGTAGATTTTGCCGTCCCAGCAGACCACAGGGTGAAGATAAAAGAGACAGAAAAACGAAGCAAATACACAAAGCTTGTCGAAAAACTGAAAAGAATATGGAACATGAAAAAAGTCAATATAATACCAATAATTGTAGGAGTACTAGGAAGAGTCCCGAAAAACCTGGAAAAAAAGACTAAGAGAAATTGGAATCAAGGGAAAGACTGGGAGTATACAATGGATGACAATGATGAAAACAGTTGAAATCTTAAGGAAAATCCTCGAATGCGGAAACCAACACACATCAACTACAAACACTAACCAGCCACATGGAAACTGCAGCAAAAGTAAAACAAAAAGATGGAAGGAACACCACAGGAACCGAAGGGAACTGAAGTTGCAAGAATCTTATAAACTGTGCCCCCCCCTCTCCAAAAGAAAGGCATCAGCATCGGCTGATACAACACAAAATAGCCATGAAGGGTCAAGGAGTATGGAAAGACCGAGGAGGGAGAGCACTAACCAAACCTCCACTGAAAGAGTGTGGAGAGTACTGGGATCTTAGGGAAGGCTTATTGCCACCCAAATCTCAGAGAAGGTCAATGGTCATTGCCAGCGAGAAATAAATGTTAAGCGACTGTTGCGATAATACAAAGTCATTTGCAATGGTTATCAAAAGAGGTGGAGAGTACTGGAAATCTGTGGAGACTTGTTGTCACTCAGACTCCAGGGAACTCTACCGGTTATTATCAGTGAGCAATCACTGATGATAACCAATGTGAGAACTCCTAGTGAGTACGTAATAATAATCATTGTAATTTTTTTTGTGTAAATTAATCGCAAAATCTGGTCAAGACATTCTGACTGCATTTAAATGATATATAGTTGATTACAAGTGTAATAAAAACATTACATAGACTATTAATGAGATTATTATTATTATTATTATTATTATTATTATTATTATTATTATTATTATTATTATTATTATTATTATTATCATTATTATTATTGCTGTTATTGAAAATTAGTATTAACATTTAATTCCTTAACGATGGCTAGCCCAATAGGTAAAAGTGCATAAGCAAATAAAAACTAAAAACATTGAAGCATCAATTATAAGTTTTTTTTAATCCATCGACAAGAAAAGATCAGTTCGTAAAAGTTCGCTTTAAAGGCTATTGAGAAAAACACTAAAGACAACCTTGCAATCTTATTGAACAAAACATGTTTAAACGAAAGTTTGCTGCCGAAATATATTTTGATACAATTACATTACTTGTAAACGACTGAATAGCTATATAAATAGATCTTAAGTTTGACTATTTTAGTGATTGAACCGTAAGTCAGGTGAATAAAATACTATGTCTCAACATTCATTCTACATAGCTTCATAATATCTATGTAATTTGACCAAATTACGAATTTTCTTGGAAGCTTACACTGACCGGTATCCCCAAATGTATAGCCTACATTAATGGGCCAATTTGAAATGTTTGCCAAGTCTAGCTTGTGTTCCCAATCAAACACTTCTCAGAGGTACAGGAATAGACTTAGAAGCCTCTTCACTCTGCCAGAAGTATCATGAAAATAACAAAGAAGTTATGTAATTTATTGATTAAAATATTCAGAGACATCTTTTTATCATTCCCTACTTTTCGTGTTTCTAGTAATGGGCACATTTTCATGATTTTAAGCTTCAACTTAAGAATAATTAAATACTTGATTTACCATTTTATTTATCTTCTAGCAGGTATAACTAGCATTGTGCATGCATTCATCCTCTGTAATTTGATGCCTTTGCTTGACACATTTAAAAGCATGCAACAAATTATGTTATATAGCTTTTCTTTCAGGATTCCTTCTTAGGGTGCGATTGTTATTTTTATGCTAACGATGATCACTGTCTAGTGGCTACTTCTTGAAAATGAAGAAATGAAAACTTCTGGGCTGAACTGATTGGAGGTTAGCTTGCTGCACGAATACATGCAGTCATTGTTTATTTCAATTAATGATCATGGACGATTTTAATACCAAAATCTTGTTTTATTCATCATATAATCATCAGTGTATGGTAAGAGAGAGAGAGGGGGAGAGAGAGAGAGCTTCAGTTTTGTTTGTTTCATCTTTTTTATTATAGAAATCGCCCCAAACAAGGCCTGGAACCACTTGATGTAATGAGCTAACAAGAACAAAATATGATTATCGCAAAAACAGCAGATGCCTATTGGCCTTAGTCTTGAAAAGACCAAGGTTATAAGTAGTAATAAAACAGTCAGCAGGGAGAGAGTTCTACAATCCTGCAGTTCTTGGAAAGAAGCTACTGAAATAGGAAGCTGTATTACAATGAGGTATCAAAACAGCAAATTGATGGAGACCACTCGACCAATGACTCAAACAAGCTGGAACAAAAGAAGCAGAGAATAGATCACGCAATTCCAATTTTAAGATCTCATTTTATTCGATGCACACCAATTCGCTGCTAATCGATTTCTACTCATGTGTTTCTTACTTCCACCTCTTCACTCTCGCTCATGTGAAACTTGATTTATTGAAACCTTGAAAGCCAATTTCCTCCAATACATGACAATTAGACCTTTTTCTTTGTGACATTGGATCCTTTTCTACTGAAATTGTCTAAGACATGGAAATGCAACAGACAAACACATTGAAGCAAGATGAGTGGACATAAAAATAGTTAACAAGAAGGAAAATACATGACATATAGTAGATTTGGTCGTCCCAGCAGTTCACAGGATGAAGTGGAAATACACAGAAAAACTAAGTAAACTCATGAAACTTGGCAGAGAGATGAAGGTAATAAAGAACATGAAGCAAACTAGTGTAATATCAATAATAGTTGGAGCAGTAGGATCTGTTTCGAAAAATCTGATAAAAACTCTAGGAGAAATTTGAATCAAAGAGAGGAATGGTGCTGATGAACACAGTTGAAATATAAAGAAAAATCGTTGTGTGCAGAAGCCAACCCTCATAACTAGATGACACTGACCAATAACACATAAACTAAAATAGAATAATGCTAGAAATATTGAAAGAACACGAAACCAAGGGAACTGAAACTGCCAGAGTAGATATGCAAAACAAAAACGCAATTACCCCTAATCTTCCCCTCCCCCCTGTCAGGCAAGAGAATGCGGTGACACCAGCATTGATTTGTGCCATAGAAAATGGTCGTGAAGTGTCAGGGAAGATGGAAAGACTGAGGAGAGAGAACACCATCTAGACCTCGACTGGAAGGGCACAGACACTGCTGGAATCCTAGGACGCTTATTGCCATTCAAATTCTAGAGAATGACAACGACCGTTATCAGCGATAAATCAATGATAAACAGCTGTTGCGAGAACGCAAAGTGATTTGCATTGGTTATCGAAAGAATTGGAGCATACTGGAAATCTGGGAAGACTTGCTGTCACACAGGCGCCAGGGAACATCACCTGTTGTTACCAGTAAGTTATTACTAATAATGACTAGTTAGTAGTAGTAGTAGTAGTAGTAGTAGTAGTATTACTACTAATAATAATAATTATAAATAACGGCAAACCATCACATTACAAGAGTGGCGACTAGGATGAGATCTGATCTCACACTGTCAAATTCACTGGCAATGTAATCCGTATTTATTTATATAGTAAAATTAATGGTTTGAATTTCAGCTAAATGAAGGTGCTTCAGTTTCTCCTTTGAATTTATAAATCTCCACGTCTCTTGTAGTCTGTTCCATTGGCAGACATCTTAATGTGATATCCAACAAAAGTTATGATGCAAAACTGAATCGTTAGCAAAGCACTTTTCTAGAACCAGCTAATCTACTCTGACAATTGCACTACAACGCTGACACTGCCATTGTCAACTTCAAGCCAGGACAGAGACACGTTAAGTAGGACCAACCATTATGCATTCATAATTAAATTCATGTGACAAAACCATCTGATTATTTTGCCTTTCTTTGGCTTTGAAGGGAAAACTGCCCATTTAACTCGATTGTGAAATACAGCTTAGGCATGCAATCGAGAGGTCAATTGACATGGGTTGGGCGAAAAGTGAGTGACTATGTCTTTTGAATTCTGTTAGAACTGAATTGAAGAAGTCAAATAGACAGGAAATAATTCTCTGGGAGAGAATTATGCAGAGAGATGAAAGGTATCAGTGAGCAGATTATAAAACGAGATGGCTGAAGAAAGTACATAAAGAAAGATATCGATGATATAATACAGTCAGTAAAATTATTGTATTTGTAACGGGTCATTCATTGATTAGAATATTACAAAATATCAGTTACTGCATTTTAAAATTATGTTCCCTTGTAGGCAGACAGTTGTATACATAACGGTGTGCCCTTTGCAGGGGGTCAATATTGAGTTGCAGGCAGAAAAGATTGATCTTTCATTATATATTTGAAACTTCAATAAACAAGTTATGATATTATGAATCGACTCAAAATGAACAGCCCATATTAACATATGAATGTGCAATCATTTCCTGTTTCAGTGTAACAATACATTATTTTTTAGATATCATAATTTATATATAAAGTAATGTTGATCCGTAGATCTATTATAGACACGTTTATCGAGGCTCAATTAACATTTCTGTTTCCTTATTAAGACTTGCCATACTGCTGGTATTGTTCTTATTTCAGTTCTATTTGGAATATTGTATAAGTGAAGTACTTAATCCAGCGCTTTTTGTAAGTTACATCCATTTTTCTAACGGATACAAAGGGAGAGTAGGAGGAACTAACGATGAACACAAATATTATTCCCACCCCGACTCTCTGAGAATACGTTTGTGTTCAGAATATTGTGCCATGAGATGCTCTTACAGATTCTATTTTCTAAACATTTGATTATAATTAGTAGTAGGAGTTTTAATAGTCATAGGCAATGATAGTTATATCTTTTCCGATCAAGAAGACACAAACAGTTTATAAACATTAGTCGGGTTTCAGATAATAATAATTACTAAATTAAATTATCTTTTTTTCCCCCTAAAAACATCCAATGCGGAAATAAAAATATTATGATAAAATAAATACTACTTTTTATTAGATTTTATGAAAGAAAAAATAATTTAATTATGCAAAACATTTTAATCTAAAAAAAATGATTTACTCCGTGAAACTTAAAAGGAAATCGAAGCATTAAACTGTTTAATAGAAAGTCATTTAAACTGGCTTTAATACTTTTAGCAAATTTCTACGTATTAAAAAATTTAAAGTTTTAAAAGCTATTTACATCCAATCATTTTATGAATAGTTTTATAAAATTTTGTTTGATAAAATTATAGTTTTATAAAAATGTGTATATATATATATATATATATATATATATATATATATATATTATATATATATTATATATAATATATATATATATATATATATATATATATATATATATATATATATATATATATAGCATAATCTCCTAAATTAATGGACGGATCATTATTCATTTTGGAATATATATTCTAAAAAGGACGTAAATATAAAGATTTAAGAGGTGCATATATAGAGTATTAAAAAAAAGATTTTTCAGAATTTTGGAATATATATTCTTGGCAACGCGAGAAAAAACATTAAAATTTAAAACTAATGCTATAATTATTGCTTATACCTATCCTCGGACGGGTATTATTCTAATATATATATATATATATATATATATATATATATATATATATATATAAATGAATAAATGCGAATTTGTTTTCATTTATCACTCCTATATCACCATCAAAACGGGTTACTGTTATTTAAATCAATCATACAACAATTTATTTACCTCCCCAGGAGGTTAGGCACAAGGCCAGTTTTATCTTACTCCCACAAGGTAAGATATGACCCAAGATCGGGTCGGGAAAGTGGGACTTGAAAAGCCAGCGCCCGAGAAGGTGAGCACTCTATCCATTAAAAATTGCCTGGGCAGCCCCGTCGGCATTCCCCGGTAGGGGCGCCTCAGGCAGTAAGCAATAAACTTAGTCCTTCCCAAAGAGAGGAGGCAAAGCCTGGGAGGGGGGACCTCCTAGAATTGCACAGGACAAACCCACAGACCGGCGGAATTAAGTCCCGAAAGACAAGACGACACCGGTCTATAGGGTGCAGTATCCATCGGAACAGATACTACACTTTGATCTCAACCAAAAGGCCGAGGAAACGCACAACAAAGACCTTTGAAATTCTATATATATAGTAGAGATGAACGATATAAGGTCACTAATTGTAATGGTTCATTTGCATATTCATTTATAAACGGTTCATAATTAATATTTAATGTTATTAAATTCTAATTTTATTGTGCTATTTTATCTACATATGTGCAATAATTTCATTGATATTAACAGTAATTTATTAAAATGATTTAACAAAAAAATAAATTACTTAATAAAAAATACCCTAAAAATAATTCTTCGCAATGCTTGCAAGACTTCTTACCGACTCGGTATAAGAGGGATCGAAAAAAGGAGGAAGTGAGTGGCTAGCTTGCTTACTGACTGGCTGTCTATCTCTCTCTGGCTGGCTGTGTCTGCCCTCCCCTTCCTCTCTCTAGTTAATGACACTGTATTATTTTTTATTGCTTTGAAATTCACGTCTGATGTCGTTGTGATGCTGAGAACAGATACTACACTTTGATCTTAGCCAAAAGGCCAAGGAAAGGCCAAGGATCTATAAAAAATGTTTTTTATGACTCGGCATTTTAAAATAAATTACAGGCTGAGAGCAGGCTCAAGGTATTTCCTCGAATAGTGGTGATGCATGGGCGCTCGTTAAGCTAAATCAATTCCCGATGTGCCTCATGATTAATTGACTAAGGCTATTAAGGGAGTTGTGCTTCACTCTTCTCCACAACGATCAGTTGGAATACATATCTGTTGAGAAGACTCGGATATTTTGATTGCATAACACTGCTACATATCCAGGGTTTGTCCCTGATACCAATAATGAGGGTGCAAAAGTGTTGCCACAAGTTACATCCGATATTAGCTACTTACTGTTTGCAAAGGAAAACAGTCAGTACATTGAGCAGTTTTCAAATTGACATCAGATTTAGCATTTTCATATTAAAAAAAGTTCATCTCTAGCTACAGCAGTTTCAGGTGACATCTGAGTACATAAACCGACCCTATGACCTCGAGTTCCTGTGTATGTGTCAACGTTCTCCTGTAAACCCAAATCATTAGATATATACCCTTTACTATTTAACATTGTAACGAAGTACCTGAACAGAAAATTGATGAAGACCACTGGACTATTAAGTTAAATGTGCTGGAACTAAGAAAACAAGGAATAAATAGGACAATTCTGAAGAACACATGCCATAATAGTATTTATAGAAGAGATGGGACAAGCAACATCACTTATATCAGATAGAGGGTGTAGAGAAGAAGAAAGGGTGAGGCCAACAAAATTACAAGTACGTTTCTTAACCTTATCATGAACCGTCAAATGGGACAGAGATTGAGCAGCCCCAAAATGTTAACAGTACTCAATAGAAGGCTCGATAGTAGATTTGTAGAGAAAAAGAATAGCCTTAGGTATGAGAAAGTGTTTGCAGCAATAGATAGAACCTACTTTATGATAAGCAGGATGTATGATGGATCTAATGTTTGAACCACAAACAAGTTATTTGTCATTAATCTACTGATCATATTAAAGATTAAGTGAATGTAGTAGGTATCACAAACCAAGCTCATTTTGTGTGCGAAAAAAAGGCAAATATAGAAAAATTACTTTCAATTTAAACTTGTGATAGCTTATTTATTTTTTGAATATTTTTGAATAAAATTTTAATATAAACAAAATCAAACATTTTCTCTTTATAAATGTATTCTTTTTCTTGTGCCATAAATAGTTTTTTTAGGTGATTTCAAATTATGTAACTATTTTCGGTGACAAGCGATTTATTTTTTAAAAGAGAAAGGATTCACAAGCCAATGTAGTTAAAAAGAAAAAAGGAATCCCCCACCCCCAATTAAAAAACGCGCTAGCCTCTCATTAGCTATAAAGAGAAACCAGATAAGTCATTAGATATCGTCCACCGCCCGGGAATGGAGTCCGCAATGGAACCAAATATAATCGACGAAATTTTAAAAAAGCTAAGTTTTTAATTTCTTATTTTTAACTGTCTCTTGTTCTTAAATTATCCATGTATAACCGCTTGCGATGTCTACTTTTAGTTAAATAATGTTCTCATTCAGGTAATTCCATCTTTAACGCAACTACTAAATTGACTTTTATTCTGTAACGTCATAGCCCCATCGTCAGATCAGCACAAAAGTAGATTAACCCTCTCACCCACCCACAATAAATTTTGCTAATGAGAGAACGAGAAGGGGAACCTATCTTCAGTCCTTTACAACCTTTGGAAGGCGGCGTTTGGACTATATATATATATATATATATATATATATATATATATATATATTTATATATATATATATATATATATATATATATATATATATATATATATATATATATATATATATATATGAAAGAATATTTTTTTTTTAAACTTGCGGGGGCTTGGAAATACCCGACTAGTACACGTGCGAAGGCGATCTCCTCTCAGTGTGTTGGACTCGTAGACCTTGTCAGGTCATCCATCTAAGAGAAGGAAAACTCTGATAATAAAACCTTGCTACTAACCATTTATGTCTTGGCAGAAAACCGTTGGGGAGGAAGGCCTCATTAGTCCTGATCAACAACCTTCCTAGAGCTGGAGGCTTGAACAAAATATCCGGTTTGCAAACATAAAATTGCTTAAGGAGTAGATGGTCTCTGCCTATCGCCCGGCCTTCATACTCCTTCTGTGTCTATTAGGCAGGCACAGAGGTACCAGCGCTGGGAAGCCTCAAAGACACCTAGTGCCTGGCCTTGTTTCCTGACTAAGACAATGAACGTCATTTCTCTTTCTCTCTATCTGGGCAACTTGAAGAAAGTTTTTTCGTTACTAAGTCTTACATGACAAGTCTGGGCCGCTCTTGTTCCGACAGGTTGAGGGTACAGGTTAGTCACTTGTCTGGCTGCTGTTTCTGACTGTCAGTATAGGAGCCCTAACTCTTAGGTAGCGCTAAGAACGACTGCTCCATCGACAGTTGTATAATATCGTGGGTAACTGTACGTGTCATGTCGCACATGTATAGAGACCCTACAGTTATCCCCAGTGGGCTTTCCCGAGGCCATAAGACCCATGGACCAAATCACGACTAATGGATTGGTTGTGTGGCACCAAAGAAGCACCCATTTTGCCATCTCCACATCTGGGTTGGTGCATCATCCACTAGTCTCTCTTTCTTAGACAAAGTCCAAAAAAGAGTCGCCAACTTAATAGGTCCCTCACTATCCACCAAGCTCCAGCTCCTGTCCCATCGCAAAAATGTTGCATCCTTGTGCTTGTTTTACAAGTACTTCAATGTATTGTGCTCTGATGAACTTGCTGCTCTAGTGTCTCGTCGACGTAAATTCTCTAGATCAACCCGACAATCAGCTAAATCCCATCCATTCATTGTGGAGGTCCCCAGATGCTGGAGAGCCTTCTACTCCAATAGCTTCTTTCCTCGTGCTACTTGCCTCTGGAACTCCCTCGCTGCTCTCTGCTTCCCCGACTGTATCGATATGCAGAAATTTAAAACTAATGTGAACAGACATGTCGCTGCACAGCTTCCAACTTAGGATGACCTCCAAAACTTACACCTTAATTCTCAATAGCTCTTTACATCTACAGTGGTGGCCTGTCTTGTTTGGGGTGAACTATGTTAAAAAAAAAGAAACTGAGTTAATCTATTATGTCATTATCCTTTAATAGGATGGGCAGTGAAGTATCGGTTCTGTTGTCATAAGACCGCCTTCTCAGGAAGTAACTTCTGCTTTTTTAAGGGGTGAGGGTAATCCTCCTTTGAAGGGGGATTAATGTAGTATCTGTTCTGTTATGAGACTATCTTCTCTTTTTGGGGGAGAGGGGTAGTGTAGTATCTTTTCTGTTGTTCTTTCTCTTTTTATGGGGCAGATTCTCCCAGGTTTTACCTCCTCTATTTTGGATGGGGTATTGTAGTATATGTTCTGTTGTAATGGTACCATCCTACCATACATTACCTCCTCCTTTGAAGGTCAGTGCATGTAATTCGTTCATCATGACATCATCCCAGCTTAGAAAAATATGTGACCGGAGGGAGCATATATTTGCTAGTATATATATATAGTTATCCACAGAGAGACTATTTCGTTGTATCACATGTATTTAGTGTGGCTAGGGATCGAACCGTCATCCATCTAATTCACAGTCGGCAGCTCTTACCACTAAACTACAGGAGAAGCGCTTTATTTATATAAACATTGACTGCCGCTTTACAGTGCTCAATTTGTTTATTTTTAAAGAGCTTTGGATTATGCAAGGAAGCATCACTTAACGACAGTGCCCGACACTAGAATACCCAGGACAAGTTCTTAATAATGAAACACACTTAGAAACTTTAATAAGTATAATCAAGAACATTTTTTGGTTAATTGTGTGTGAAAATTGAAATTACACAACTGAAGTTATGGACTTGTAATTTAGTTTAGTTAATCTCCCATTAAAAAGAATTGCAATATGCTAAAATGTTTAGAATCTATATCATGCTCTGTCTTTTACTCATGCTGTAAATCTTGTTAAAAGAAGAGGCGAAAATAGTAGTGGAGGCGATGACCCAAGTATTTCAATTTGATCAAACACATCGACAAAAATAGAACTGAAACAACTAAAGTTAAAAAGCTTTTAATTTTGTGGAGTTCAGATGGTTTGAAAATGATTGGAATTTGATCACTTTTTGAGAATCGATTCAATTTCGCATAATGAAACTATGGTTTGTATCTTATTAAAATCAGAGGTTCAACTTTTTTAAGGACCATTTTTAAAAAAAGGTTAATATGGCCCCCATTTTTATGATGATTTGATATTTCCTACTAACTTGTGGTGTAAGATATTTATTATTGTTACATGATTGGTGTCAATTTTATGCTTGAAGGTTTCAGCAAACTTGTATTACTAAATAAAGAAATTAATATCTTACATGATGACAAACATATGATTCTTTAATCATTTGTTTTACACTCTTTACTTGATGTGAGCATGTAGGTCAGCAAGTTGGTTAAATTCACCTGAGACTGTTTATTCACTAGGAAATCTTATCAGCCACCATGTACGTCATCTTGAAGATATTATCTTTCTTAGACAAACAGAGAAAGACAATCACTGAGAGATGCAGACTAAGAGAGAGAGAGAGAAAGAGAGAGAGAGAAACAGACTGACAGACAGACAGACAGACAGACACGAAGATCCAGTGAGACATTAGGGATCATTGTTACTAAATTTCATTTTCATTGGTCTGATAATTTAAACGAAATTAGTGGACAGATAATTTTCGTCTTATTTCTCATTAGAAATATGCTAACTTTTCTGATTTCTAAAATGGATACCAACAAAAACAGTGAATAACAATAAGTTTATTACAATTCGAATAGAATCAGGTGTATCAAAGCAAGCATATTTTTACGAGTGTAAAAGACTGTATACAATTGTCAGCTATTTTGCAAAATACTTTATACAATTTCATCTTATACCAAGTAAATGTTACAAACAGACAATAACTGTTGCGTTGGTCGACTAAGTGAAGAATTACTGTATTAAAAAAGAAATAAAAATAATAAAATAACAAACTTTTCCTCTACAAACCAGACAGTGAATATCCGGTTAAACCAAACAACATCTCGAATGCATCCATTAAAAAAGACCTTGACATTAAGAAACACCAAACACATGGACTACACACATTTATTTATTGACAAATAAAATCGATGAATTGATTTTTTTTTTTCAAAATCAAAATACGTTCAACTTTTCGGTGATCCGATTTGACCAATTTAAAAAAATATATAAAAAAGCAAGAGATTCACTTCACATCTAAACGAAAACGATCGACTCAAAATTCGACCGACGTCAGCAGAAATCAATATTTCTTTACTTATCTATATAAATACAAATACAAACATATGTACATACACAAGGCAAAAAGGCTTTCATCAACGCTTTGTTGCCTAAAGATTTTTTTCCTATGTACTTAATGACACAAAATATATGTTAACATGTTCTTTAGTTTTGGAATTAAGTTAACCCATTTGAATTCTTCTAATTAGCCGTAATTTATAATTCACTAGACAAGTCATCCATCTCTTGCTTAGCTATGTATTTCTCTTGCCCTCTTTCACTCTATAGTGATTCAACAACTCTCATAGTTTTTAATGTTTTGTGAGTATTTAGACGAATAGTGTCTCTATTTGTTCAGTATTGCTTCTTAATTTCTTTATTTGCCATCTAATTTACATAACGTTTTTGTACACACCGTGAACACGTATGTAAATAAGATAGCAAAAATAGGTCACTTTACTTCTATATTATCCATGTATTAACAAACAGAATGTACATGAATATTAAACACTAAGTAAAATGCACTTGTGAAAGACAAAGTAATATATAAAATAAGAATTAAACTCCATCAACAAAGATCAACAAAGACCCATGAAAGAAATGTATACCATTCTTTTTATCCTCATCAAATCAAAATTATGAGATCACTGGTAAAATATGACTAAAAATGTTAGGCATAACGGTTTAAGTTAAACATGAGCCGATTAAAACAGTCATCAACTAAATGAGGTAAGAAACAATGTTTAAAAAAATGGCAATAATTTACTAACCATCACATTCTTTATTTGTACTTGATAACATCACGAAAGGAAGTCGCATTAAAACTATAAAAAAACATCAAACAGATGAATTAAGACAGGATGTGGGCCAAGATTTGGAGAATTTCAGACATTCACAATGAAAGAAATATCTACTGAGAAGAAAAATCAATGCTCAAAGCCCTACAGGTCATAAAGAAAAACATGTTTTCCTAATTACAGGAAAAACTGGCAAAACTAGACTGCAATCGTTTGATCCAAGAGCACAGATAATCTGAGTTTACAGAAAAGTGGTGTCCTATATTTAAATTATCCTCTCATTTATCTTCATATGTCATACTATGTTCGTATGGTCGAGAGGTTTGCATGTTCCCATTTTAATCAGTCGGTTATGGGTTCTATCCTTCCTCGTAGCACCTTTGGACAGTGTCTGAAGTCCATATGTATACAGTGGCACGTGTGGCCCAGCAGTTACAATTCGTGAATTCTAATTAGTCGATTATCCTGTTTCATTGCATCTTTAGCAAGTGTGGCCGATTGGTTAGGATGTTTGCATTCAAATCAGTTGGTTATGGGTTCTATCCCGCCTTACTATAACTTTGGAAAATTCCTGAAAACTATATGCCACGAGTCAACCCAAGATCTGTGAGTGAAACTGTTCAGAAGTCATTAAAAGGAATGGCTGGAGAAGGTTGGACACTGCTGGGCTTTCTCAGCTCAAGGCAAGCTGGATAATAGATATCCAACATCCAACGACCTGGAACGGCTTATGGGACCGTTTATGTTTTTTTATGCTAGATATTCTATAAATATTATATAATAAAATCTATGATTATTTCTTCTTGAACGAGCATCAAAAAATATCAGCAATCATAAGAGATGAAACCTGGCCAGTGAGGGTTGAGGGCATGTGTTGCATGGATAGAAATAATATGAGAATGATACTATGGATATGTATGTGAGTGTTAGAGACAGGCTTAGATCTGATGACCTCACAGGAAGATTAAATCCTGACAGTGTGTGCAGAACAGGAGTTTTTGGTGGGTATGGCCACGTTGAAAGAATGCTTGGGAGTTCTTGGATTAGTAGATGTAAAACCGTGGAGGTTCAGTTCACAGGGGGAGGCAAATGAAATCATGGGAGGAAGTGCCAAAATGGACTTGAGAGAAAGTGGATAAATAAAGACCTGGTCAGAGATAGGTTAGTTCGGAAGTTAATTCCTAAAAGCCGTCCAAGACATGCCAGCATGTAAAACGGGAATTAAACTGATGATGATGATGATGATGATGATGATGATGATGATGATGATGATGATGACGATTACAGTTAGATTTTTTTTCGAGTGAGACAATACACTGTGACGAGCATCTCTTCCTCTAAACTATCTCCATCCTCTTCTTCCTCTTATCAGTCTGTCTTCATTTATACTTTGTTATCTTGACTTCAGTCAAACTCACACTGGCAAATGTGCAGCCTTTATCTATATGTTGAATTTGTATAGCTGTCTCTGTTAGTTATATAACATCCGGGTTTTTTTTATATCGTAAATGGCAGGCTAAGCAAACGAAGCCTTTTGCTTCAGGTAAGTGATTTAAACATTCTTTACTATGTATAAAATTAAAATTAATTTTAAATAAATTACAAATTGTTATGATATATTAATTACAAGCGATAAAACTTATGGCTAAAATTAAGCATTGCTTCAGTTGCATCACTAGTAAATGTAATCAATTCGTCAGAGAAGAAAATTATTTACAAAAGTAGATGCTGCTGTTGCTACTGCTGCTGCTGCTGCTGATGATGATACTTTCACTGCTGTTCGTTGAATTAATTAATTTGCACAATGTTAAGGAAGTTGATTAGCTTCTCTGTGGAAAATCATTCAATACAAATGACGCGGTGATCATGTTAGCTGCTAAATGTCAGGCTGATATAGATGAAGGCTAAATTGAATTTTTAGGCTTGCTTTTGTGTTTTGTCTGCCATTCATTTGAATGGGCTAACACTATAGGGTAACCTAAAGATGGAGGCGATGGAACAGGAGAGGATGGAAACGGAAAACGAAGGTTTCCATTTATTGATTTGTCTGAGAATTGAGCAGAATAAAAGAGAGAAAAGTTGTGGCAGAATGCTGGACCTCTGAGAATTTTGATTCAGGTGAATGGAAAATTCTCTTAATTTCTTTTCTAAAAATATCCCACTTTAAGTGAATGAGTATGAAATGGAGGACATTTTTTTTTCTTCATTTCGTTTTCTTAATTTTTTAAATTTATATTTAATTTTAGCTCTAAATAATTTCATGTAGTCATATTGTATGGAAACAGTACTAAATATAACAAAAAACAAATAGTAACAAAAATCAAGTAATGTAAAAATAAAAAAGAATCCTGAACATTGTGATTGCTACAGCAAAGATTATATCTCAGGAAATAAGAAGGTAGTAGATTGAATTGAAAACCGGAAGGTCTACCTTTTTAATCAGTAATGCTGGGTTTTTATGGAACTTTTAAAAAATGGGTGTCAATTTAGTAACTCTGTTTTCAGGCTATTAATAGTAGAAATTGTCATCACTTATAATCGTCATCCAAATAAGTTAGACGACAGATAACATTATTGGAAAATAAAATGAATTAATTTATGGGATTTTCTTTGAAACGTAATCTGATCCAGCTACTTTAGAAAGTAATGCAGATTAAACTTTGAAAATAAATGCGTCTTTGAAAATAAGTAAAAGGTGGCTTTGTTTCTTCAAGATCAGCCATATACAACTTATAGTAAAAGATGTTGGAAGATGTAAAAGATGTTGCAAGATTTTGGCAGATGAAGAAGATGTTACCAGATGTGGCAACCTCAGATGAGCAAAAGAATCTGAAGATTTGAGGAGTAAGGCTTTTTAGCCTTACTCCTCAAATCTTCACATTCTTGAGTTTTTTGTATAAATAAAATGATTCAATTCTTGAGGAAATTTGAATTAAATTAAAAATATCACATTTGATGGACATGTTACAGTTGAAACTTTTGCTGCTTTTACACTTTATTACAGAAGAGCGGTTTTCTGCTTCGAGTGTATTTCTAATATTGTTTTATAAGGGTACCATATGCCATCTCCCATATCGGATTCGTTTCACGAACTAAGCATCCTTTATTTTTCTCACGAATTTCAACTTAAACAAATTGGGAATAATGCTAAGATACTTCAACCAGAAAGCCGTCTTCACATTAATAAAAAAAACTGACAAATGGACACTGACTCATGAGTTCTGGAGATTAGAATAAATTCTGCCAGAGTTGGCAGTTCTGTGTTGACAGAATCTGTAATATTTAGAAATATCTGGAAGTTAATGACTATTGTTTCACACAGATGTTGATATCCTTAAAAGAGTGAAGGATGTGTACAATATAGTATTAGTCACATAAAAAACAAGTTTACTGATATGTTTGAACAGATACAGCACATGGAAACCAACAAATATATTAGCCAAAGAGGGACCAAAGAATTTCCCATACCAATAAAAAAACAAAAAAACAGTCACATCCATGCCACATGTTTGAATAAAGTGTACAAAGCAGAAATAATTAGAGATTTATTTCCCAGAATATATTTGAAGGATTTATTTTAAAAGTTCAAACGCCCATCTGGCAAGTTTGTATGGTGTTGGCTCAACCATCGATAGACTATGTCACAGTAAGTCATTAACTGGATTAATCGGATTAGGCAATCGATATATTCATGATCATTATGAATCTACTTGACTTATTCTGTTTAATAAACGTAAGAAACAAATTTTTAATTTCACATAATCTTTGAAATTTACTGTCAGCATTCATTAAAATATCATCTATTTCTTGCACATGATCAAAATAAATACAAAAAACTCAAGAATTTTGACCATATTTTGTTGTTCATTGCTGTATTAGACTTTAATGTTTGAATATGGTTTTCATTTGTAGATCAGGGAAACTATAGACTCAGACTCAGGAACTCCTGCATCCTGTGACGCATGATGCAGTCAAGGTAAACCATCGTTTTCGGTCTGAAGCCAGATCCACAGCGTCCCTCTAGCTTCTTCCCGTTGTGATCAAATCTCTCTCGATTGTTTGCTTCCAGTTCATTTTAGGTCTTCCTCTTCTTATTCCATCACGATTCCACTGAAGCAGTTGATTTTCAAATCTCTCTGGGGCCAATCTTAGGGCATGTCAGAGCCAGCCTAGATATCGTTTGCAGATTATTGACGATGCCACCTGTTAGTTAGTGCGGTCTCTGACTTCTTGATTGGTAATTCTATTGCTCCACTTTATACTGATAATCTTTCCTAGACATTTTGAATCAAATGCATCTAATTTCCTCTTTCAGCTGATTTTGAGATGCCAAGTTTCACTTCCATATAGCAGTGTGGACAAAACGTTGCTGTTATAAAATCTTAATTTAGATCTGAGGGTGAATTTATTTTACCAGATCTTGCAGAGCTGATTAAATGCTGTTCAGGCTTTTCCTATCCTGCACTGCAACACGTGGTTCATATCGCCTTCCTTGTTTAAAGATCGTCCTAAGTAGGGGCAGTTGTCAACTATAGCTATTTCTTTTTGGTCGATAAAGACTAATGTACCGCAGAGAGCACGTTTTGAGTTTTCTTAGCACTGATATAGAAACCAATTCTCCCTGCTTCAGACATGAGCCAAATGATGAGTGAAAATCTTTTGAGCGATATGTTCATCATTTGATACTGCTCGGTGCGCATTCAATTGAGAAAAAAGAATTTCTAATTTTGAAAAAAGTTCTTCACGTTCAACAAGGTTTGAATGAATAGGGAAATAGAGATTGATAGATCGAACAAAATCGATTTGTCTCAGTGTGTGATTAGTTAGACGCATACTGAATGTTGTGTTGTCTTCGGATTGGGGTAAGACCAAAATGTTTATGAAATAGAAAGGTGATGTTTTTTAAACGTTACTTTGGTTACAAATCTGAAAGGTAAAACTTACCTGAATTTGTCACATTCCATGCTCAGACAACAAAAGTGAATGAAAAGAAGAAAAACAAAGAACAGAAGAGAAAAAACGAAGATGAAGAAATAGAGGGGTTTTACTTATCACTGCATCGATAGTTCACTTTTCTTCTGTTATTGCCTATATTTGTTTCTTGGCCTTTTGGCCAAGATAAAAGTGTAGTATCTGTTCCGATGGATACTACACCCCATAGACTGGTATTGTCTTGACTTTCGGGGCTTGATTTACGCCGGTCTATGGGGCTGTCATTTCCAGTTCTAGGAGGTCCACCCTCCCAGGCTTTGCCTTCTCACCCTTTGGGAAGGGGTTAGTTTATTGCTAATAGCCTGAGGCGCCCGTACCGGGGAATGCCGACGGAGCTGCCCAGGCAATTTTTAATAACCAGAGTGCTCAAATTCTCGAGCGCTGGCTTTTCAAATCCCACTTTCCCGACCTTGTGTCACATCTTACCTTGTGGGAGGAAGATAAATAACTCTACAAACAGACCACCTCCACAGTTCTCACGTGTAATTATAAATGCATAACTTTAATACTTGTATCTTTTCACTTATCTTCTCTCTACATCAGTTCTTTTCAGTTAAAAATTCAACAGGTTGGTTAATAACAGACATTTGATTACAAGAAAAATATAAGACGCAATATAAAAGTACTAGTTAGAGAAAAGCGTGTTTATTCTTTTTACTGCACCCAATTCAGAGTTCTACCTTAAAAACTTACGGCCACAGTGTACATTGGATTTTCAAAACAAGTATGGTTTGAACATAAACGTAGGTAGATGGGTGGTGTTGCTTGAGTCACTGGGTGGGTTAGTCCATAGACTAATAATATTTGAAAAGAAATTGAATTTCGAAAACAAATTATGTTTTAAAATTTAGATCAATTTCTCTGAAAAAAAACCCAGATAGTTGGTTGAGTATTTTGGTTAGGTCACTGAGTGCATTGTTTCACATCAAACAACCAGGCCGTCTGTTGAAATCAAAGGCGTATACTGGGACTCATAATCAACCAAGCCCCTATATTTTGGCTTGACTGGATGACCAATGATGACTAAATGCGAGAATGGATCTCCTCCAATGGGTGTGGATCAGAGGCTTTGATTGGTTGACCAATAGTGTAATAGAAAAAATACAAAACAATCAAATTCTCTATAAAACTAACTTTCAAATCAGAGAGAAATCAGCGACCGATCGAGGACAAAAAGTAAAAGAATTAAGAAAAAAGTCAAATCAACTTTCTCTCTGAAACAAGAACAACCTTTGCAATTCCTCAAACCATAAATAGCGCTAATCAGATTCCTCAACTTTTCTTTTCTCTCCAAACAAGACCAATGCAACTTTTTTGTATATACAGGGTGTCTAATAAATACTTGTTATTGTTAAGAGTGATTTTTTCTAGTTTTTTGAGTTGCGGTTGCTTGCTGAACTGACCAATTACTTAAAGTTCCATTTAAGTAAGTCTTCATCCACATGTGCACTTTGTTATTATGATAATCCTCCATAAAAGACTAAGAATCTTCTAAATGATAAGAAATTAAACATCAGCCACCATATTCTTCAGACTGCACACCAACAAATTACCATTTATTTAAAAAGTTTACAAAATCATTTGTTGATTAAGACTAATTTCAAGAGATTAAAGTGAAAATTTCTTTAGTTTTCTATTTTCGGTTTAAAATCTAAGGAATTTTATGAGAGAAGCATGAAAAAGCATTGACAGATGAAAATAGAGAAAAATGGTGACTACATCACCCATTCAATCTGATATTTTTATTGTTTGGTTAAGCCTTAGAAAACGTACACAAATTTCAGTATATATCATCTTAATTCAGGAGGTTCTATTGACAGTTTAATTAGTATTGAGTTTTTAACGACTTATGCTTTTACTTAAACTTGTATTGGGGCAAACATCTGTATTTCTCTTCCCAATTTCAAAACATTTTGTATCTATTACTATCAAAACCAATGCCTGCTTGCTGAGAAGAAATTCAAAGTGTAAACCTTGCCCTCGCACATTTATAAAATGAAAACATACTCAAAAATATTCACTTTACTAAATTCAACTACTGTTTTTGAAAGAAAAACATTTATATTTACATATGTACCTCTGCATGCTTAGTTTCCAGTTGAAAATTGACGCTTCATTCGAAAGACCAAATAATTTTAAAAGAAAATAAAAAAGCAAAACATTTGAATCAGTTGAAGAAAATTAGAAACTCTTTTTAATTGTTAAAAAAGATTCTGCCTTTGTATCGAATTAGTAGCATTAGTTACTTGGTTACAGCTGAAAATGAAAAGGAGCAAACATTAAAAATAGACGAAGAGCGTGGATCTCGGATATTAAAAATTGAACACAAATTTATGAAATTGCACATATGTATGAGTGGTCCAAATTCTTAACAGGGTGCAAAAGGAAAAGAAACATAAAAATGCCAAAACTTTACAAAAAGTTCAAAATAGCCCTAAGGCATGCAAATTCTTCTTTGCCGAAAGAGTGTGAAATTTCTTTGTTTAACGAACCAAGAGATCATTGTTGGCCCACACCAAACGCCTGCAGACAGTTCACACCAAACGCACATGGTGTGCATTCAGCAAGATAACATATGTTGATCTTTGTAGAATCTTGGGAAGAATCATTCTCCGTTGGAGGCTGAATTCAAATGGAGATGCCATCTGTTTTTCTTCGTTGTTAATTCAAGAAGAAACGCAACTTTGGCAGCTGGATTCATGTCTCTGTGGGAGGCAAACTTCATAGCAAGAAAGATGATATGTGAAACTAAATGCCTCAAATTCAATTAGTGTAGTCACAATTCCAAAATTCAATCAATCGTAAGAAGACATTCTTTATGAATTCCATTCTATTATATTCAATTCAATTATGTTTGTAAACTCACAGATTCGATTAAATTCAATTATATTTATTTTTACAAAGACTATTTTCTCAAATATAAAATCGATCTCTGGAGATCCAGTCTGGTCGCCAAAGAGGTAAATACTCCGTTGGGCCACAAATTCTATATTCGCTCAGAAACTTTGACTAAATCTGATTTAAAAATCCCACACAACGTTTCCATGGTTACGTATAACTGCTGACATTTCAAACTGAGCAATCATTACATTTTTCTCTCATTCATCTTTCCCTGTAATAAACCTTACCCTCCTCCAGACACACAATTCAATTTAAAAATGTTCACTTTAAATTAAAAAAATAAATCTCCATTTCAAGGTGGTATTTGTTTCAAATACATTCATAAAACCTTTGTGAAAATTTGGAAGATGAACTTTATAATTTTTTTACATTATCCAAAGGAATTTATTTTAATTTCTTAAACATTTGAAATAAACAAAAATATATACTATTGCTTGTTATAATTCAAAGAAGATAATTCCATTTTGCAAGACTTCATAGATAAAAAAATCCAATTGTTTGTAGAATGTAAATACAAAATAAAATTCTTATAAAAAATCCTGAAATTAAAAAATCACGATTTTTTTTCTTTCTGAAAATACCTTTTATTTATTTTATTTTTTTTAATATATGCAAGATTTGTTTTAAATATCAATTTATAAAATTATAAATTTAATAATTTTAAAATATCATTTTTCTTTATAAAGTAAATAGTGACATTTTAAAAATATTATTAGCTCCAACTCTTTACAAAATAATATTTTTATCAATTGCAGGGCATATTTTTGATGTGCTGGCTTTTCTTTCATAACTTATTTTAATATAAGATATTTTCAAGAAATTAAAACATTCTGGGTGAGTTCTCAGAAATAGTTTTGATTTTTTAGTAAAACAAAAAAAATAATTGACTTATCCTAAAAGTAATTCGTAAATGAGTGTTGAAAATCTCATTGCAAAAAGATAATTACACCATAGTTGGAAATGTTTTAAACAATAATATTTAATAGAAGCGAAAAGCTACCAGCCATCCGGTGGCTGTATATCTAACTCAAAGTATTTTTTTTAAATGTATAACTGACATTGCATATCTTTAATATAAATCGATTGTTATTTTAAAATCTAATAGTTTTCATTTAAATTATGTCCCTTGAAAATTTATGAACATATTTTAAGAAAGGTTTTGATGATTTATCCTTTTTTTATTAAATAACTTTAATTAATTACTGTTAATATCGACAAAATTATTGCATATATATAAGATAATAGGACAACAAAATTACAAATGAATAACTCCAAACATTAAGTTGTTATAAACTGTTTAAAAATAGTTATGTAAATTAGGCATACAAATAGCTGTGTTTGGGTCTTTTCTCATGTATATATATATATATATATATATATATATTAGTATTTTAAAAGACTATGTTGTATTATTGATTTAAATACCAGTAAGACATTTTGATGGTAATATAGGTGTGATAAATGAAAAAAACTCCACATTTATATATATATATATATATTTGCTTGTTGGACAATATTGACTGCTTTTTCGATTAATTTGTTTTTCATTGGTTTAGGTTGCTATTTTTTGCAGTATTTTAGACACATTTGAGTCTTTGCTCTCTATAATCTATACAGTATTTCAAATTGTTCCGATGGATACTACACCCCATAAACTGGTATCGTCTTGGCCATTGGGGCTTGATTTACGCCCGTCTATGGGTCTGTCCTGTGCAGTTCTAGGAGGTCCAGCCACCCAGACTTTCCATCCCCTCTTTGGGGAGGAGTAAGTTTATTGCCTACCGGAGAATGCCGACGGGGCTGTCCAGGCAATTTTTAATGGCCAGAGTGTTCACCTTCTCTGGCACTGGCTTTCCGAATCCCTCTTTCCCAACCTGACCTTGGGTCACATCCTACTTGTGGGAGTAAGATACAACTGGCCTTGTGCTTAACGTCCTGGGGAGGTAAATAAAATGTCGTATTATTGATCGGCCTGTGTTCCGATGGATACTACACCCCATAAACTGGTATCGTCTTGGCCTTCGGGGCTTGATTTACGCCGGTCTATGAGTCTGTCCTGTGCAGTTCTAGGAGGTCCACCCTGCCAGGCATTGCCTCCCCTCTTTGGGGAGGAGTAAGTTTATTGCTTACTGCCTGAGGCGCCCCTACCGGAGAATGCCGACGGGGCTGCCCAGGCAACTTTTAATGACCAGAGTGCTCACCTTCTCGGGCGCTGGGTTTTCAAGTCCCACTTTCTCGACCCGACCTTGGGTCACATCTTTCCTTGTAGGAGTAAGATAAAATTGGCCTTGTGTCTAACCTCCTGGGGAGGTAAATAAAATATTGTATTATTGATTTAAATAACTATGTTGTATGATTGATTTAAATAATAATGAGCCGTTTTGATGGTAATATAGGTGTGATAAATGAAAAAAAAAACTTTCGCATTTATTCATTTAGATTTCAAAATGTTTGTTCAATTTGAAGGTACCCATCGGTACATGATTGTGTTGTTTCTTTGAAACTCATTTTGTTTTTGAATTCACCCAAGATAGAAGGAGAACAAATTGAAAAGAGTGATCAATAACTTAAAAAATTGACACGTAGTTTACAATGAGTTATATCTTGTACACAAAGAAATAAATCTAAATGAATTCTCTCTCTTTCTCCTTTTCTCCCTTATATATATATATATATATATATATATATATATATATATATATATATATATATATATATATATATATATATGTGTGTGTGTGTGTGTGTGTGTGTGTGTGTGTGTGTGCGAAAGGGAAACAAATATCTAACAGGAAAATCTTTTTATGTTAAAACGGCTTTATTTATGTACATGACATTTCACTTTAATTCATAACTTCTTCAGAAATTCAAAAGTCATCAGTAAAAGGGAAAAGATGTTTTCAGAGAGGATATACCATTAGAAATGAATAAGGAATATTATCGAAGGCTAAAAAGAAGGCAGACAGGAGAAAGTAAAAAGGCAGAAAAGGAACATTCAATCGTAGGCGTGCTCCTTTTCTTTCTCATCAAATCTTTCTTGGAGTTCATACATTAGATCCATTACTCTTCCTGCTTTTCGTAAAGTCGGTTCTCACACCTGAGACTATTCTCTATCTCTACAAATTTACTATCATACCATTCATATTTGAGCTGGTGAATCTCTGTCTTATTTGAGAGATTTTGATAAGGTGCAGAAACTGTAATTTGATTGTCCCACCCTTTCTTCTTCTCTGCACCCTCTCTCACACAGGCGTGATGTTGCTAGTCTCAGTCTTTTCTATAAATACTATTATGGCAGGCGTTGTTCAAAATTGTCTGATCTATTCCTTGCTTCCTTTGTTCCAGCTCGTTTGACTTGTTGGTCTAGTGGTCTCCATTAATTTGCTGTTTTGATACCTCGTTGTAATACAGCTTCCACGAGCCTGCAGTTCTTGGAAAGAATCTATTGGAATAGGAAGCTGTATTACAATAAGGTATCAAAACAGCGGATGTTTATGTTTATATATTTGTATGTAGAGGATTAACTCTTAAATCAATTAACCGATCATTATCAATTTTGAAACACACCGACTAAGCATGATGTGGGTCATATTTAGTTTAATTTAGTTTTATGCAAAGGCTTTGTGAAAATTCAGATACCTTCGATTTTTGTGAAATTTCAACAATAGATATTAGACATCAATTAATAAATATCCTCCAAATTTCAGTTTCTTTTGGGTATTTTAAAGGGATTATACGGCGCATAATATAGGCACAATCTCCCATTTATAAATTTAAATATATCAGATTTGAATTGAATTTGATCCATAGTATTTCGACACCAATTTAGCAAGATTCCCTGAATTTCAATTTCTTCCTAAGACCCTTTAAGCTTAAGCTTTAAATTTTAGACATTTTCTATAATCAAATTCATGCAATGGATTTTGATCAAAACTGGAATAAGAATTCTAGACATAAGGTTTAGTATCATTATACAGGGTGTTTCAAAAGTCTTGGGAATATTACAAATGCGTATATCTCATGAACTATTACAGGTAGAAAAATGAAACTGGTGCCATTTTAAAGCTTGCTTAATCAAGTTTTTGGTCATACTAATGATTTTCGTGTTATCTTTCCAGGTGCAGTAATGGCGTTCTCTAAACAAGACAAGGCATTTTGCGTCCTCCAATTTGCAAAGACTGAATCGTGGACATGTGTTCAGCGTGCATTTCGCAGGAAATGTAAAAAAGAAGCCCCTGAAAGGAAATCCATTGTCAGATGGCATGCTAAATTTGTGAAAGATGGGTGTTTGTGCCCAAGTAAGCGAACAGGTCGCCCTTCAACTTCAGAAGATGCAGTTGAGCAAGTTCGGACAGCCTTTCAGCGGAGCCCCCGTAAATCAATGAGAAGAGCCAGCAGGGAACTTCAGTTTGCTCCAGCAACTGTCTGGCGTGTCTTAAGGAAACGACTGCAAATGGTACCTTACAAGCTCAAGTTGGTCCAAAAGTTGAAGGACACTGATAAGCCACTTCGCCATGACTTTTGCATTGCAATGCAAGAGAAGTTGGAAGATAACGGCTTTGATGACCGGCTTGTTTTTAGCGATGAGGCGACCTTCCATCTGAATGGCAAAGTTAACAAGCATAACACTCGCATATGGGGTACTGAGAATCCTCATGAACTTCTTGAGCACAAGCGAGATTCACCAAAAGTGAACGTGTTTTGTGCAATTTCCAAGAAAGGTGTCTATGGACCGTTCTTCTTTGAAGAGGCAACTATCACTGGTGAATCCTATCTCAACATGCTGGAAGACTGGTTAATGGCTCAGTTGGAACAAGCAGAATCTGATGACTTCATTTTTCAACAAGATGGTGCACCACCACACTGGAGTCTTAGAGTAAGGCAGTTTATTAACACAAGGCTGCCTGGTAGATGGATTGGGAGATCTGGGCGAGGTGATGACGTTCTCATGCCCTGGCCTCTTAGGTCTCCAGATCTTACCCTGTGTGACTTTTTCCTTTGGGGCTTTGTCAAGCAACAAGTCTATGTGCCGCCCCTTCCAAGAGATATTGACGAACTAAAGGCTCGAGTAACGGGAGTTGTCGGAACCATTGACGTCAAGATGCTGGAACGCGTTTGGCAGGAAATGGACTATCGACTAGATGTCTGCCGTGTGACGAATGGTGCTCATATTGAGCAACTTTGAAGATTCCCCACAAAACTTGAAACTTTAACCTTTCCAACGGTACCAATTTCATTTTTCAACTCCTAATAGTTTTTGAGTTATTAAAAATCGTTATGTTCCCAAGACTTTTGAAACACCCTGTATATGGATTTTAATCTTGATAAGGAGACATATAAGTGGTGTATAACTGTTATATTCGGGTGATTAATTTTAGCTGCCCTGCATTGGTATTCTTCTAACATATATAACATATAGTATATATATATATATATAGTAAGCTATGAAAATATATTTATGGCAATTAAGCTACACAGACGCTCCGGGGGGGGGGGGGGGATCTTCAGGCTAAAAAAAAAAACAAAAAAAACCCACCTTTTTTTAGCCTGAAAATGTCCTCCCGGGGATGAAACGCGGGAGCCTCTGTGTAGCTTAATTGCCATTAATATATTTTCATAGCTTACTACCTAGCTCTACTTACGTATCGAGCACTGTTGAAGTAAATACTGAAAATTGATACATAAAAAAATATATCTCCTTATAAAATTTTATGTGGATACATGAAACAGTAATAGTTATATTTATATATATATATATATATATATATAGCAATGAACACTGAAATCTTTCTGTTTTAACAAGTACCTATTTGCAAACTGGAGACAGTAAACATAACAACTGAAAAGTAAGTAAAACATTAAAGTACTTTTCTTGTAAGACAAATGTCACATAACATATATATTCATGGATATTGATTATAAACAATGGAATGTAAATATATACGCTCAAGAACATTTCTGGTAACATATTATAAACGTCTGTCAAAAGTAGTTTTATTCTATGTTGATGTAAAAAAATATCTATGGTTTTTCTGTCTCAAGAGACATTAGATACCCACACAAAGAGTGACTGTGCATGTGTGACAGAGAATTTATAGTGAAGCAAGGCTTGTGCAACCCCCCAACTGCATTTCTCCTAAACTAATATTGCTTCAGTTTTGTAGCAAAGAAATCCAAAACGACCAGAAAGGATAAGCAAAGAAAGAACTGGTGTTATTTAAATGTTTTCCTTCTTCTAAACTAGTTGCTACATCAAGGCTTAAAAGTATTGTCTACTGTATTCTTTAACCAATAGCCGAGTAAGGATACATGTATTCTTGCTTTTTTTTTTACTGAAAGGGATATGATAGCCCGACAGCACTTGAACATTCCACACCGGTAACCACTACACCACCGTCACTTCCAATACCATCATAATTATATATATATATATATATATATATATATATATATATATATATATATATATATATATAATCGAAATATTTCTCTGGACCAGTCTACAAGAATTCTGGGAATAGAACCGATCCTCTGAACTACCGCCCAATCAGCATACTGTCGATCTTTGCTAAAATCTTTGAATCCTTAATCAATCTAGCAATAGTACGGCACTTAGTTAATGCTAAACTTCTATCTGACCGCCAGTATGGATTTAGACAAGCACGATCTACTGCAGACATCCTAATGGTCATCTCTGAACGCATATATCATACACTCGACAAAGCAGGAGAAGCTAGGGCAGTAGCGCTTGATATATCCAAGGCCTTTGACAAGGTTTGGCATAAAGGGCTTCTACTGAAAATACGCTCATACGCTATTACTGGGCAATTACTTAATATAATTAGATCCTTCCTAAACAAAAGAAAAATCCAGGTTGTCTTCGATGGCCGTTCATCTAAGCAACATGACATAAATGCTGGTGTACCCCAGGGATCTATCCTTGGACCTTTATTATTCCTGATCTATATAAACGATCTCCCTGATGACATAGAGTCTGAGATTGGTTTATTTTCTGACGACATCATGCTTTACTCTCGTCATGTTGGCAAAACAGACGCGATCATATCCGAGGCAATGACCGAATCCTTAGAAAATGACCTCCAGGCTGTAGTGGATTGGGGTCATAAATGGTTGGTAACTTTTAATGCCGAAAAGACAAAGCTCCTTTCCTTCAATAACTAAACCGCTCCAACCACCGATTGTCATGGCAAATAACACCCTACCTGAGAGTTCATCATTCAAACTTCTCGGCCTAACCGTCACAGGTAACATGAATTGGAACAATACATTGAAAACATTGCCAAGGCTGCCGCAAAGAAGATTGGTTCCCTCTACCGTGCTAGTAAACTCCTCACACCTGACATTATCCTGTATCTCTACAAAGCCACCATCCGCCCATGCATGGAGTATTGTTGTCACATCTGGGCTGGTGCATCATCTACTACTCTCTCCCTCCTTGACAAGGTCCAAAAAAGAGTCGCCAACCTAATAGGTCCCTCACTGTCAACCAAGCTCCAGTCCCTGTCCCATCGCTGCAATGTAGCATCCTTGTGCTTGTTTTACAAATACTTCAATGGATTGTGCTCCGATGAATTGGTTGCTCTGGTGCCCCCTCGTCGTAAGTTCACTAGACCAACTCGACAATCGACTAAATCCCATCCATTCACTGTGGAGGTCCCCAGATGCCGGAGAGCTTTCTACTCAAATAGCTTCTTTCCTTGTGCTGCTGGCCTCTAGAACTCCCTCCCTGCCCCCTGTTTCCCCGACGGTACTGACATGCAGAAATTTAAAATTAATGTAAACAGACATCTCGCTGCGCAGATCCCAATTTAAGTTGCCCCCCCCCAACCTTCTCCCTTTTCTTTCTTCTCAGTCGCCCCTTACGTCTACAGTGGCGGCCTGCCTTGTCTGGGGTGAACTATGTTAAAAACAAAACATTTTAAAAAATAGGGTAGACATTAACACTCGTGTTAAGTCAACTAGACTTGATTATATTTTTAAACAAATAAAAAAGTTATTTCGAAAAATTTTCTGATCATAATATTTCATCCGCGTCTACATTTCATTTTTTTTTATTGAAACATATAAGAAGTAGAAATTAACATTCTCTTACAGAAAGGAGTACTTCGAACTATTATCTTCCCAAAACAAGAACTTTAAAAAATTAAACACCAGTTTTATTTCTTCAATTTCAAATAAAAATATTTCTAGAAGAAATGAAAAAAATAAACTATTTTATTTTTAATAAATAATATAATGACGTCGATAAATTTAAAAGACTTGGAACTGTAAGCACGCATGATGAGACCCTTTCCATTGAATGTAATTTTCAAAAAAGATTACTCAAATTTGTTAAGAAAGGTGCTCTTCCCGGGGAAATATACGATATTATCCGACTAATAGGGTCTATAAGACCACGTCTTTATGGGTTACCAAAAACACATAAGAACAATATACAGATAAGACCGATTCTCTCTATGGTCGGTTCGGTTCAGCATAAGTTAGCTAAATGGTTGGCTGGATTGCTTCAACCTGTTCTGGAAGTATATTCGACCAACTGTATTAAAGATTCATTCACCTTTGCTGAATATATACACGATTGCCTTTTTCTGCTGAAAATAAGTTCATGTGTTCTTTTGACAGTTTATTTACATGCGTTCCTTTACAAGAAACCATCGATATTTGTGCTGATGTACTATATCGCAGTTTCTCAGTTGGTCCCACTATTTCTGAAGAGGTCTTTGTAAAACTGATGCGGTTTGCTACCATGTCTGTCGAATTCAGTTTTGATAATGTCATGTATCAGCAAATCAACAGCATTGACGGCATTTCTATGGGGCCACCTCTTGGTCCTGCATTGGCCAATATCTTCGTAGGTTTTCATGACCATAATCTTTTGGCCTGTATCAATAAACTACTTACTTACTTCCGATAAGTTGATGATACATTTTGCGTGTTTAACAATGAGTCGGATTCCATATTATTCCTTAATGCAATTAATCAATTACACCCAGCCTTACAGTTCACCTGTGAGAGGGAACACAATTCCATCCTTCCTTTCCTGGATGTTCTAGTGCATAAATTTGATTCATTGTTTACCGCAAACCTACATTTACTGGTTTATATTGTCACTGGAACTCTTTTTGTCCCAAACAAAGAAAAATAAATCTGATTAAATGTCTGATTCATTGCGCCTTAAAGATTTACTCTGAATCCCTGATTGATTCGGAGTTTGAATTTATTAAAGAGGTTCTCACCGAAAATGGTTACCCTCTCGATATTGTTAATTCTAATATCGTTACCAAAATCTCCCACTTTCATAAGCCTAAACGTTTTGGTGCTTCAAAAATGTCCGACGTAACTCAGGTTACCATGGTTAGGTAATATTAGCATAAAATTTGCTAACCAGGTTTCTGTAGCTGTGCGTCGTTGTTATCAGGCTTCGAACCCTAGAATCGTTTTTTTGTTGTTAAAATCCGTACACAAGGATGTTCTCCCACCCCAACATATCAGTAATATTATTTATCAATTTAAATGTCGGTGCGATGCCGTATACGTGAGAATAACAGTGCAAAGGTTTGAATCAAGAATAAAACAACACATCCCCCCTGCAATACGTCAGGGCCGACTAAATAATTTAAATAATTTAGTCAACACATCCGGGTCAGCTATTGCTCACTATCTTATAAATAGCGCCGAATGTGCGTCGGTTTACATTAGTGATAGCTTTTCTGTCATAAGTGGATCACATTCGCTATTCCATCTTAAAGTCCTGGAAGCAATATATTTTAAGTCATTAAAACCCTCCCTTTATAAACAAAAGGAGTGGCTTCTAGAACTTAATGTGATCCACGTGTGACCCCCATTATTTTTCCCTAAACTTGCCACTGTTTTCATTTCACTATTTTAAGTTTTTAATCGTAGTGCTTGAATTATTTCCACGTATTTACTCTGATGAGTGTGGACGAAAGTCGGCTTAGTAGATTTATGTATTGATTTTTTTTTCCTCTCGTTTTTACACTTTTCAATTTCATTCCAACCCAAACAAAAAAATATCACTAACGTCTATATTCCTTGCCGTAATAAAATTTTGTACCACTAGAAATTTAAATATATATATATATATATATATATATATATATCATAATAATCATCCAGTTTGTTTGTTGAAACAGGCCACAATAAATCCTCTGATAAGGGTGGGGCCTCATTATCTAGTCATATTTCGACTAGACATAGTTTTAAAAGTAGTTTTATGGCTCGATGCCTAGGTTTGAACAACTTTAACACTTTTGGCAGTCCAAAACCTCCACCGTTGCCATCTAACTAGAACTAATGTGGTTTCCACCAATGTCACATATTACTTGTGAGTTGCCACATACACTACTGCCACTCAGGTTGTGACAGGCCATCCAAAGATAGGATTTGCCACATGCTCTGTGGCTGGGGAGTTGATTGGTGAGTGTTGGGACGTGTCCACATACCAGTGAACCTTCACACTGCACCTTGAGGGATCCAATCCACCCCGAGATCCCTAGACAATTAGCCTGCAGCCACAAGGATCCCAGTATCCATTGTGGGTCAAAGTAGACATGTCCCCTCACTGAAATTCTATTCCAAGCCCCACTCTCCCCAGTGGTTCACCTTGAAATGTGCAGCTGCTGTTGCTCAGAGGCAGCAAACATTATATCAATTCAACCCCCACAAGTCCAATAAAAATGGACAAAAATTTGTAGCATCAAGAAATCATTGTAAGAGTGTAATAGGCGCAGTTCAGAAAAAGTATAACGAGATGACCAGAAAACGCATTGAGTTACAGAAGCAAGGAACTCGGGATTTCTGGAAAATCTATAATAGTGTGGTGAACAATGAGACAATCAACAATTCATCGTTATCCAACGACAATGATGTTGTTTCAACAGCAACTGATGAGGCTAAACTACTTGCCCAGCGGTTCACCATGAACTCCACTTTGAACTCTGCAGGTCACTCCATTCAAAATTTTACATTGTGGACTACAGCCACACTTGATGACCTGATCATCACTCCTTCCCATGTTCGGGATATCATGAAAATCATGTGGGCCTGATCTTATCCCAGTAATAGTAATAAAGAAATGCTCTGCAGAGCTGGCTCCTGTCCTCTCAAAACTCTACAACAAATGCCCTGCCGAATCTTACTTACTGTGGTGGTACCAGTCTTCACAAACTCTGGTGATAGAATCTCGCCCTGTCAGTCTACTCTCGCTCATTGCTAAAATCTTTGAATCTTTAATAAATCAAATGATAGTCTGCTGTCTCATTAATGCTAAACTTCTTTCTGACCATCAGTATGGATTCATGCAAGCACGTTCTACAGCAGATATACTAACAGTCATCTCTGAACGCATATACCACACACTGGACAAGACAGGTGAAGCTAGAGCGGTGACCCTTGATATATCCAAGATCTGGCATGAAGGTCTTCCCATGAAAATTAATTTGTATGGACGAATACTTAATATAATTAGATCCTTCCTATCCAAGAGAAATATTTAGGTTGTCCTCGATGGCTGTTCATCTAAGCAACATGACATAAATGTGGGTATACCCCAGGGATCGATCCTTGGAGCTCTATTTTTCCTGATTTTCATAAATGACCTCTCTGATTGAATTGAGTCTGAGATGGGTATATTTGCAGATGACACCATGCTCTACTCTCGACATGTGGGTAAAGTAGATGCGCACATATCCAAGGCAATAGTTGAATCCTTAGAAAATTACATCTAGTCTGTAGTTGAATAGCGACATAAATGGATGGTAACATTTAATGCCATTAAGACAAAGCTCCTTTCCTTTAACAACTATAAGAACTTCTTTCACTCACCGATTACCATAGCTAATAACGACCTACCTGAGAGCGCAACGTTCAAACTCCTTGGCCTAACATTACCTGGTAACATGAATTAGAACAAATACATGGAGGACATTGCTAAGGTTGCTGCAAGGAAAGTGAGCTCCCTCTACTGTGTTAGAAAACTTCTCAGACCTGCTAGTATTCTATATCTCTGCAAAGCCATCATCTGCCCATCCCTGGAATATTGTTGTCACATCTGGGTTGATGCACCATCCACTAGTCTCTTACTCTTTGACAGGGTCTGAAAAAGAGTCGCTAATCTAATAGATCCTTCTCTATCCACCAAGCTCCAGCCTCTGTCCCATCACCACAATGTAGCATCCTGTGCTTTTTTTTACAAGTACTTCAATTGAATGTGCTTCGATGAACGGGTTGCCCTCCATGTAAATACACCTGACCAACTGACAATCAGTTAAATCCCATCCATTCTCTGTAGAGATCCTCAGATGCCAGAGGGTTTTCTACTCTAATAGCTTCTTTCCTCGAGCTGCCGGCCTTTGAAACTCCCTTCCTGCTCCCAGTTTCCCCCGACTGTACCGATATGCAGAAATTGAAGAGTAATGTGAACAAATATCTCGCTGCAAAACTCCTCACTTAGGATGTCCCCTTTAATTTCTGACCCCTAATCCACAGTAGACTTTTACATCTCAGTGGCAATGTGCCCCCTTGTCTGGGGTTATTTCAAGTTAAAAAAAAAAGTAGACCGGCGTTACGCAAATCCATACTGTTGGTCAGAAAGAAGTTTAGCATAAACGAGATAGTTGATTCTCGTTAGATTGATTAAAGATTCAAAGATTTAAGTGAAGAGTGCGATGAGACTGATGGGGGCGATAATTTTGCGTGTAAGTTCTTTCACCAGAATTCTTGAACACTGGTATCACAAGCAATTTTCCAGCTATCAGGGAAGCAATATTCGGCAAGACATTTATTGTAGAGTTTGGAGAGGACAAGGGTCAGATCAGCAGAGCATTTCTTTAAGACTATAGCAGGAATAAGGTCAGGCCCACATGCTTCAGAGGTATCAAGGTGTTTTATGATATTCCAGACTTGGGAAGGGGTGATGACTAGATTATCGAGTTTGACTTCAGTCCATAATGGAAAGTTTTGGAGGTAGTTGTGGAGTCTAAGATAGTTTTCAAGGCGAACCGTTGGCAAGCAGTTTAACTTTATAAGTTGGCGTGCAGGCAATATCATGGTGATGTGATAGCAGACAAGTTGTTGATTGCCCATTATTGTAGATTTTACCCCATAAAGGCGTCTATGGTGTGACCTGATGAATTACCAATCTGTAGCATCTAGTCGTTTTGAGCAACAGCTCTTCAGCTTAGGGTCGAAAGTTTAGAGTGATATCAACCATTATCACGAGCTAATCAATGTTCACAAGTAGGCTATGAGCTTTTGTCACACAAGTCTCAAACAGTATAGTCAAGAATAGATCGAGAAGTGAGGCTTGCTGATCCTCAGGATCTGGAAGGCGGGTCGGGAAAGTGACAGTCTGTGAAAGGGAATATGCAATAGAGAAACTAGCTGCGTCTGTATAGCTCGAGAAATCAAACCAATCTCTATGGTGAACATTAAAATCCCTAAATATATGTATTTGGGCGCTGAGATCTAAAGAGAGTGTTGCATTAATACTACCCGAGAGATAGTCGAAGAGAGTACAGTCCTGGGTCGAGAGAGAATACAATATTATATCACAAGTTTTTTCTTTTAGAAAAATTTAAATTATTAAGTCATTCTGTCGTCACCTTTAAATATTTATATTCATAGCACTTTAGGTCTACCATACTAACCACAACACACATCACTAATCCATTTTCTGGCGATTTCTTCACCGTATAACCACATTTTAATAATATCTGCAATTAATGTTCGGTGTTTATATTATACCAGATCTTAATTTTAGACCATTTCCACGTAATGTATCATTGTTGTTCATTCATTAAACTTTCTTCACTAATGATCGATTTCATGGATTTCCGAATATATCATAACGCTTAAAAAAAAAAATTCTTACATTAATTACATACAATAATAGATAATTACAGTCTTTTTACAGAAACAAGTCGCATTCTTAAATCGCTCTGTCCTCGCACGACTCACTTTTTAATAATTATCTTCATAGAACTTTCGGTCTACCATACAAACATCAGAAGCATCACTAAAGTTGTTAGAACTGTTCGATATCTTTCAAGGAGTAGATTTTATTATTAATTAATTATTATTATTATTATTGTATAGTTAAGCTCCCATAAAAATAAGGGTTCCATTCCTTTCGAGAAGGACTTTTTCTTTTTCTTTTTTCCTTATTATTTATGCACTAAAGTAGGCGTTACATTATAGTCACTGTGTATCCAGCAGAAGGGTACCTTTATTGGAATTATTATTAAGCGCAGTGAATTCTAAGTGCCCTGTGATTGGATGAAAATCAGCCAATCACAGACCACTGCTTCAATCTCTGTAGAAAACCCAGGAGAGCGCCTATTTTGAAAATATCGGTCTCTTCTCTCCAGCCATCACTGCTGTCAACATCGTTTCTCCTCTGCTGCGGCAGGTACGAGTGGGCACATGCTCTTTTAGCATATATAATATGCATGAGGCCATAATGAATAGGCCCTCCGGTCTTTACAGCAGTCTGCTATCCCACCCGTTGCCGGGGCCCTATAGCCGATAAGACAGTAGCCACTGTCTTTTCACACCATGCGGGCTAATTCAGTACCCATTTGAGCGAAAGAAGCCATCTTGATGTTCTGAACTATTCTTCACAGCCTTGTCCCCAGAAGGAATCCTGTTACAAGACAACTGGTATTTTCAGTGAGTCCGCAAAGGCACTTCTTTTGCAAGCAACATTCTCTTTCTTTCTTCTCTTTTTTATCCATATAAATATCCTTTCGTTATCTCCACACGTTTCTTGTTATCTCTGTTCTTGTCTAGTCTATATGCCACCAACTTTTCTTCCAGCAGACTACAGTCTTTGTCCTTCATTCTAACAGGAAAAATACCAACACTTTATTGCTAACCTCTCTGTGTTTTTACATTCGTTATCATTAAAAAAAAAAATGATGTGTAATATGGGTTTAAGGCGTGAGAACAAGAATTTCCTGACTTTTCTAATTTTCCAGGCCAACGCCGGTTTCACAGATCCTGCTAGTAATTTATAAATCGTAGTGGTTGTGTATATTCATACTCGGATAAACGCATGTTACACATGTGTTTATACTGTGCACACGAAATACTGTATATCTGTTATTTAGATGTTTATTGCATCATATTGAACGACTAAGTGTAATTTTTACTTTTTATGATATATTCAGAACAATATTTATGCAAACAACTTTATTCAAAATAAAACTATATCCTCTTTAACTTTTGTTGAAAAAATATTCAAACGGCGATACCCAAAAGTGAGCAAGCAAAGAAATACTTTTTAGCGACCCACCCCAACAGGGTATATTAACAACAAGTTGTAATGCAGAGAAGGTATTTCTATGCTGGAACAATAAACTACCATCTAGTCTCTACTGTCAAATAACTGAGTGATAAAAGAATGGCAGAACTTGAATTTATAGGTTTTGTAACAACCTCCTACCATCCTCTTACCCCCATTCCCGCCCATAAATTCCGTTCGTCCATGTTCGCTCAAGTTGGCTACATCCCCCCCTCCGAAGGCTGAGTCAACAATCTGTAAATAACACTCCTTCATCTTTTTTTTTACACTTTTAAAATGGACTATCCTTGTTATTAAATAGCTGTGTTCTATAATTATTTTTATTCTTTTTTGAATAAAAGCTAAGTATTTTTTATATACCTGCAGTTTTTATTTTCATAGTGCAGGCAACTTAGTTACTTTTAAAATGTGCCTATCAAGCAGAGACTGCCTGGTTGAGAAAGTAAGTAAAAACGACCCCAGTTTTAAAAAAAACGTCATGATCATGTGATGTCAAAGAAAATCATGTGACTACAAACATTTTGAATTTAGTTGACTCCCATTTACAGAAACAGACAGACTTGCATACTTTTTCTCTCTGATATGCTGAATATGGTTCTAGTGATAAAGACCCAACTAAACGGACAAAATCGGAGGAAGCAGGAGTTACAAAGCTTCCCAAAGTAAATCTAACGTCTAACATTTACTTTCCATCAGTATAGATGGATGGCCGTTGTCTCCCGCTCATCTACCCTTTGACAGATCTTGGTTTTAGTTTATTGCTAGTTGTCCACACACCGACCTCATCAGACAAGCCATGGCCTACATAGTAGCGTGCTGCCAGTATAGTTGCTGACACAGCCCGACCATGGATCAGATAGTAATAGTTTACATGATAGTAGTAGTAGTAACAGTTAAGAAAGAAGACCAGACCTGACTAATGCAGACGCATTTAAAAATGCTACTTCAAATCTTATTATGAGAGACCAAAGAAAATGTGATTTCAGGCATGACCAACAGACAGGCAGAGCCTGTTACAGAAATGCTTAGAAGCATCCAAAATAATATGTACGTATCCAATCTTCACATTTAACATTGAAAATGCTATTTTAAATTATAGCAGACCGACTGAGCGACAAAGCCTCTGATCGAGACTTAAGGACAATTTATAAATGAGATGTTCTAAACAACAAGTGAAAATATCTTGCTTAGTTCAATACTTCTCTCTTGTTGGAATGTCCTTGCTATGACTTAAATGCAACTCTTTGACTTTGAGACAGTCACAATAAAAAAAAAAATGATGTCTGAAATACAAATCCGTCATGTTATAATGACGTCATGTCAAGATAAAACTTGATTGCTATTTCTCATCTAAATTGATAGAAGTCTATTTCCGTCAGTGCGTGCAAGAGACAAATACAAAAATCTGTTTTTAGAAATGTCAGACACTCGAATATTGGTAAATGAAGCGGATCTACAAACATAATTCATTCACGTACTTATATATACATATGTCAAAAGATTTCTTCTAATTCACAGGCAGAATTTCTTCAAATTTCTTCTGTGGCAAGTTTGTAAAATCAATTTTCCCTTTCAAAGTTGTTGATTTTCGATGTAGCAACATTTTTTGACTAGCAATTTAACCAGGTCTGCAATTGAACCGGAGTCTATTGCTTGAGATGCAGAGATTAAAAAAATGTTATCTTGCAGACATATATTTCAGTTGGATGAGAAACTTCTGGAATTGTTGGCCCCCATTCAAATGTGTTCCTTTGGATGACTGGTGCGATTACTGCACGGTATATATAGTATGTATACGCCTTGCGAAATGGAGTGGATCTTGCCAGATCGCGATGGTGTGGAGCAATACTTTCATCATCATTGCGACTGGCCGGGGATAACACTCTCTCAATATTTTGTCTTTGAGAAAATATTCTGTTCATTGTTTCAATTTGTATAAATAGAAATGTATAAGAATTGAGATAAATTAAAAGTTCATTTCTTTCCAAAATACGATGTACGTTCAAAAAGTAACGAGACTGAAGATAAATAAATCAAAGATGAGGAATTAATTTTTGTCTGAATTTTTGGGATGAAGAGTTCCATCATCATTTACATTGTTTGTCTTCGGACTATTGTCCTCTTCAACGTTCATATTTATATTTCGATTCTGATTGTATGGTGATACCATTGGAGCACAGGGTGAAGCAGGTGCTAGTGTAATTGCAAGAGTAAGTCCAGAGAACTTCGGCCATTACTAACCAGCAGAGTGTTGTCACTATCGATCAAGGGAAGAGTCTATCAGGCATGTGTACGAAGTGTGATCATATGTGAAAGTGAACCCTGCACAGTGAGGGGTGAAAACATGTGTTGCATTGAGAGAATGATACGATCGATGTGTAATGTGAGTCTTAAAGACAAGCTTAGATCTGATGACCCCAGAAGAAGATGAAATCTGGACAGTATCTAGAGATATGTGCAGAAGAGTAGACTTCGATGGTATGGTCAGCTTGATAGTATTGAAATTTATTCATGTTACACTCATTGATTGGTTGTTTCCTCCCTGTTCGTTTAGGGCTCCATGGATTGACCAACAGGAACTCAATTCATGCTCCCTTAGGAGTCACATGAGCCAGCCTATAAAAACTCTTGCACACTGAGTTCCAGCCTCTTTTCTCTTTTTCAACCTCAGCAGGACAACATAGCAGTGACAGACGCTCTCGACAGCAGTCGCTGAGAGTCAACCCACTTCATTTTCTCCATTACCCACCATCTTGGGCCAGAGTTGACTATATCTTAACAAAGCTCTCAGATGGCAGTTCGGATTTAGCCATTATTCATTCCCAGATTCTTAACCTTAGTTGTTATCAGCCTCACCACATTGCGAGAGACGGCCATGAAGACAGTTCACGCAGAAAATCCTTTAGTTCTACACGAAAAGAACCAGTTACTTGAACACCCTTAAGTAGATGAGTTCTCGCAAAGCACGTATTCACAAACATAACTTAACCTCCTTTCTGTACAATCACCCTTTTTCTGTTGTATATATACCTTTATTTCTTGCTAAGTAAAATTGTCTTAAAATTATATACTATTGTTGTCGTTTCTTCTCATAAAAGCTGTTGCCACATTTCTGTTTTGGCACGTATCTTCAGAAATCTTCCTACATTCTTATGTGCAAGAATTCAACTTTCTTTTGTAGAAAAATTACCCTTCCAAAAAATAATAGATAAATGTTTTTTGGTAAGTAGATGTATAACAGTTGTGGTAGCAGGGTCAGATCACAAGGAAAACATGGGAGAAAATGATTAGGATGGACCTGAGAGAAAGAGGGATCTGGGATAGGTTAGTTTTTAAGTGAATTTCTAAAAGTCGTCCAATACATGCCAGCATATAAAACGGACGTTAAATCAAATATCATGATGATCAATTCTAATCGAATATTAAAGGAATTGCTTTAGAGTGCCAATTCTCTTTCGATAAACCATGCAGTCTACAGAGGAATCCCAACAAAGCAGAAACCTTGATTCAAGAGAAGTGGAACATTTGTGAATAATTCAAAGAAAAAAGTTAAAAATAGTAAAACTTTAAAAAAAATTTGAAATTGTAGATTGTTTTAGATTTGTCTTTATATTTCCTGGAGAGGCTTTGTCCGTCAGTCATTCTGTCATACTTCAGATTAAAATCAGATTTTCATTGTTAAACGTGCACAATGGACGCATCTTAAGAATGGACCTATTTTTGTTAAATATTGATTGAGTAACTAACCAAGTGAAAGAATGTTGATATGTTCATTACAGTTCAATGAAAAGATGTTTTCGTATACGATTAGCGATTAGTCATGTAAATATTAATTGCAGTTCAATGAACAAAGATTGAGATATGCGATTAGTCATACAAATATCAGGGGAGATAATCATCATTTTACAGTGACGAATTTCATACGTTTCAGAACCAATTTTTATTAAGCAAAATCTTCAAGTTTGTTTTTTCATTCCAGAGTTTATTGAATCGCTATTCACTGTTTAAACATTTCTTTTACAAATGAGTCACCACTTATGAAGGCCAAAAGCCACTTGAGGATCAGGGTTAAAGTAATGGATAGATTTTTGGTTTAATGAAGAATATTATCAGTGGATTGAAATGATTTATGGAATGAACAAAGATTATGGAGACAATTAATGACAAGTATTGGTTGACATTGGATTTGAAGACGATATGTTGTGGTCTGCAGGGAAGTAGTCCCGTGGTAATATATTCCACGGATTGGAAATTCTTGGGAAGAAACTGTTTATGGAAATTTCCGCTTGAGGCTCCGTGCATGAAAAGTGAAAGGAAAGTTATTCTCCATTTTATTAGAGAGGAGTTCTTGTTGTGAATGTCTTACAAGGAGGGACCAAAGATTGGAGCTCAGCCGAGCATCTTTCATTGAAATAATGATAGGGTAGAGAGAGACTACCAACGTTTCTTCTGTGAGAAAACGGGCTGTAGAGAAGAGAAAAGATCATCTCCAACTATACTACAAAGTCAATATTGTACTCTTTCTATGCAAAAAAAAGAGTTCTCCGAGTGCCCCCCCCCTCCCTCTTCAGATGTGTCAGCAGTACACCATCTTTAGACGTATCTGATTGTATCAGGAGTCAGGTACTTTCTGGAGCAGTTAAATGATTCAACCATTTTTCAAGCAACGTTAGCAACAGATTGTGCCAGACCATATCAATGACTCTAGAAACACCAATCAAGAGATTCACTTATTCTATGTGATCTTACAGTCAGAACGTCAGCAGTTGATTTATCAGGACGAAATCCACATTGTCATTAAGTATATTGCTTTGGCTGAGGTGACTGATGACTTCTTAATTCATCACAGATTCAAACAACTTACTCATCACACACAGTAGACTGTCACTATCGCCCACAACAATAAAAAGCAAGGTCAATGTGTAGCATTTATGAGGGATAATAATGTCAAGTAATTATGGCGAGATTCCATAACCTAATCGATAAGGGCACTAGATTACAGAAACTGTGATCTCAGTTTCGAATCTCGCCAAAATTATAGCCACGCTGAGGAGCCATAGCAGGCGAAACTCATTTGTCTGTAGATAATAATATTAAGACGTTCCCACATATAAGGTATGGCAATCTAAGAAAGGCCACTCCTCAGAGCATTTAGGTTAATGCTTGACTGTAGATAAGTAAACTTCTCTATCACCAAAAATAATATATATGCAAATACTCAAATAAATACAGAGACATACACATATGTGTATATAGAAAAATATAGAAAAATATATAAATATTCATATACACAAACATATATACATTCATGCACGTAAATATACATATACACATCCTCACACACACATATATATATATACACATAGATAAACCAACAGAGGTAGATATTTCATCTCGATACTCATATGTACTCCAACATACATACATACATACATACATACATACATACATACATACATACATACATACATACATACATACATACACACATAATTCTAGTATATATACTAATTAATACACATGTACCTATGCATAGATATACAGATATCGGCATATACAGTCATACATGTATATATACAATAATACACACACACACACACACACGCATATATATATATATACCGCTGCTTCTTTCCCCACACCATCTGCACCTTAAAATAACCTGTTGAAACATTTAACACATTTTCAACATTATTTTCTAATAAGTCACTATTTACTTCCCTCCCCACGAGGGCAGAGTTAGACACAAGGTCGGCTTTACATGTGAAGAAAATCCAGCTCTCTAAAAAGGGGCACTCTGGATTGGGACAAAGATAAAAGTTGCCTAAGTCTAGAAGGATTTCTTCTTTACTGATCCAGGATAGAAAAGATTAAGTGCAGTATCAGAACAGATACTGCACTTTGCTCCTAGCTACTCGCACGTTATAAAAATCATATAAATTTTCACCTAGTAGCAGTATCTAAATGTCAGTCCCGGGACTTATTGAGTGATTTTTTAATGTTTTACAAGTTAAGTTACAAATAATTCAGCTTTTAATTAAAAAGAAAAATGTTAATTGTCTGTATCTCTGAGATAAGGCGTTTATATTATGGATTTCAGTGTTCGGACTGACTTCCTCATCTTGGCTGCCATGCTCACAACGTTGCGGCTGTTCCACTCTCCGGCTTTCATCAGGTGTCCTGTATCGAACTCGGGAACCGTTTGTCTGGACTCGCGAACCCAATCTCTTTATTGTCACTAGTGACACATGGCTGTGAGGTCTAAGCTGTTGGTTCGAAAGTCGCAAATTATCTGGAGGTGGTAAGTTCAATCCTGGGCGAAGGCAATGAAAGTAACATCCAGCTACAGCAGCAAAACTGAAAGCAATGGAGAATTAACGAGTGAGTAGCAGAGCTAAAAAAATTGAAATCCGAGCGTGGCACCCCCGTGACAATAAAGGGATTGGGTTCGAGAGTCCAGATAGACGGTTCTCGAGTTCAATACAGGACACCTGATGTAGGCTGGAGGGCAGAACGGCCGAAACGTTGTGAGCATGGCAGCCAAGATGAAGAAGTCAGTCCGAACACTGAAATCCATGAGAAAAATGCTGTTTTCTTTTTACAGATTATAGTGTGAGATTTGAATACAAGTTTTACCTACTTATTTAATCATTTAAAAATAAATATATTAGTGAAATTGTTTTTGTGTAAAGAAGTATTAGCAGAAATAATTTTGTATATAACCTACTCTAATTAATTTTAACTTTTCATTCTTTGCAATAAGATACAGGTTCAGATGCGTTCAGCCGGCTTTGTCCGTCGGTCAGCCCCATTTAAAAATGAAGATCGATTTATAAATAGGTATTTCATATATATTTATATAAATAAAATACCACATTAAATGATAATTGAGAAACCCCCCAAAATTGCATGAAATAGCTGGGAATAGAAACATGATCGCTAGATGTACTGCATGAGCGACAGTTTACCATGTACACAAAGAAGTGAAGGGTTAGTTTATATTTGTTATTTATATTGCTGAGGGAAGTGACGGTGGTTAAGTGAATAACAACATGGACTGCGACCTGGGTGTGCCAAGTTCGAATCCAGTCGATTCCATAATACCACTTTCACTTAGGGATGTTGGCAACCATTACGTGGCCCCTCTTGCAAGAATGCCGACAACAGAATAAAAAGTTGTACCCTTCTGATTCATACGAATTTACTTTACTTTATTGCTGGGTGCACAAACATATACTCATATAACGACTAAGATCAAAGAGCTGAGGACTTCAAAAAAATCAGCTCTGGTAAAATAGCAAAAGTTATAAAATTAACATTTCAACAGAGAGAGTTTAACATTAGGGGGAAAAAACATAGCAAACAATTGTAACACTTTAATTTCAGCCACTACCAAAAATAAAGAATAATTAAATTGTTGTAATTCATGACATTTAATTTTAGTCAATATTTCATTTTGGAGCGTCAATGAAGCGGCAGAAATGAGTGGAAAATCCGCTTTCTTGGCAAAAAATTAAGCAGCTCAGCTATAAAACCCATTACAGACACATGCACAAATAGTATTCTCATAGAAACATGTAATCCCTAAGCTAGAATGGACAAGACGGAAGATAAAATATATTTAAATTCAATTAAGATAATATATCTTTTACTCAACACTGTTTTCCATCTATGCTGAGAGTAGCTTACACGATAAACCTTTTTCTTAATCTTTCTGAAAAGATGTTTTGCCCACCAGCCAAACGAATTCTGTCATTTTTAAATTTCTTGGAGTTGACTACATTGGCAAGACGACCCAAAGGTTAGAAATGAGAATATTCCAACACATCCTTGTGCTTTTCGCACATACAAATTTCAAATACATCTGTAGAATAGAAAGACAAAGTCTGATTCTAACATTTAAAACAACTTTATTAGGTCATCCTCGTTAACACATAATATGATAATTGAAAAAGAAGAGAATGGGGTTAGTAGCAGAGGATGGAAAAGGTGAGAGAGTCCATGTGTAGGATAAATGTTCTTAAAAGAAAGTCCATATGTACATATGTGTTATAGGCAGACCGTGTTACCGTGTGTTTGTAAATATGCATGTGTGTGTGTTGCAAGGGTATAAGTCCATGTGTGCGGTTGATCGCCATGTTGAATGTTAAAGTCTTCTTGTCAAAGCCAAGGTCTGTGGCTCGGCAGATTTTGGCTTTGCATCCTAAGAGAGAAGTTTGGGGTTGAAAGGAGTGACATGCGTCAGAGGGCTGTGCCATCTCACAGCTAAAAAGGAAGAATAGAAGTGAGTACTTCCTTTTATAAAGACCTATCTCTGCTCGCATGAGAGTTTTTTTTATTTCTGTTTTGCAAACCAGAAAAGAAGTTAAATACTTGCTCCAGTCAGATTCCAGCTTAAAATTTAAGCAAAACATCGTTAACGGTGGCTTGTTTCTGCCGCTGTTGTTTTTGCCGTTTGTAGTTCTACTGCTAAATATATGGGAATTTACAAACACATGAATCTTCCATTGGTAACCATTTGTTTAGTATAAATAGTTGTTCTTACAGTTACTTCGACGAGTTGTTCTCCATTTTGCATAGTGATAGATCCAACCTTCATCATAATATTTTTGAGGCGATCGTTATTAACACGTTTCGACCTAGTGTATGCAGGCAAAAAGACCTTAAAAAATTTATTACTTTTTCTCATTGAATAATTTTTTTTCAACCCCCTTTCATGTTTCCTTTGAATCTAATCCTATCTTTCTGCTGTACCAAGAATAAATATGATCAAATGTTTACTGATAAATCAATAAACATTGTAGCTATACTCCTATGTAAATTTTTTAATATGTCAACAGTTTATCGTAATTTCAGATCTTTAGTTTAATAAGTTTGCTCCATCACTAAATGTTATCTCTATATATATCGATATTTTGGTCACATGTCAATCAATACTTGGAAATGCGATTTTCTTAAAATTAAATGCAGTTTCTTTTTAAGATCTTGGCCTAACAAAGTTTGCACAAATGTAGCCAGAGATGGTCTATATAAATAAAAAATATATATACTATATATATGTATATATATATATATATATATATATATATATATATATATATATATATATATATATATATACATAACTTAGTAGAAAACAAAATATTTGACATAACAAATATTTTGTCATCATACTCCGAAAATGTCAACACCAAAAATATTTATCCTTGTGTACATATGTTTCATAAATTTATTATCAATACCGTAGCGTAGATCATACTCACTTGCTCAGTATCCAAGTTTATCGTCTATGTTCCCTTTAGCAAGAAGTCTGATGTCTGGCGGTCCTTATGCTAAGTTTCCAGTACTCACAATTGTGAGGATTAACTGTGCCCATTTGCAACTTTTTATGGTCTTGCCTGATGGTTTCCTTCCATGTCTTCCTTGGGCGCCCAACCTTCTTTTTACTGTGCAGCCTTAGGTCACTGCATGTACTGATATACCCCTTGCTTCTCTCAACAGTGAAGATGGTTTGCCCTTATTAGGACATCAAGTTTAGGAATGGCTAATTTCTCAAGTAGAGTGTCTGACCTAATGTTTTGGATCTGGTCCGGCTTTAGATTGCATATCCACCTAATAATTGCCCTGTCATTTCTCTGGAGTCGAGCAAGTGAGGCCTGGGTGAGGTCCCAACACTCACTGCCATATAACATCATGCTTCTTGCGCAGCTATCATATACCTTACCCCTGGTAATAATTGAGATGGCTCGGGATGTTAAGATTGGAAGAAGTTCTCTGAACTTTCCCCAAGCTGTCTTGACTGATGGTCATACTTAGTTTGCAGCCACTTCCAGCACTCAACATATCTCTGAGGTAGCAAAAGGAGTCTACCACCTCCAGGGTGTCCTTGCCTATTTCAACTTCTATGTAAGGGCGGCCTCAATTGGGCGTGCAAGTCCTAGACATCTCTTACATCTGAAGTCGGGATGTGGTGTGAGCCTTCCAGGCACTCCGCTGTACTTTTTGTGCACCGATAGAGTGCTGTGGTTGCACTGTATCGCATTTCTCATAACCCCCTTGTACATACCGCACATGGGTATTGAGCAGAGTCCTTCAACGACTGAAGTTATGGGCCACTAACCATCATCTTTGTCTTTCCAGTGTTGACCATCAGACCTTTTGCTTCCATGCCCTTCTTCCATACTTTTAATCTTTCTTCCAGCTCGTTCATTGTCTCTGCCATTATGACCAAGTCATCGGTATACAGTAGTTCCCATGGGCACCCTGTTCGGAACTAAATGGAGAGGGCCTCAAGGACAACAATAAAAGACAAGGGACTGAGAACTGATCCTTGATGTACTCCAACATTTACACTGAACTCATCACTGTAAATGTCATCTACCCGTACCTTGCTTCTGGTGTTCCTGTACATGTTTATAAGCAACTCCTCCACTTTAAGCTTACGCATTGCCCACCATAGCACTTCTTGGAACTCTTTGAAAAGCTTTTTCTAGGTCAACAAATGCCATGTATAGTCTACTGTCTGCCCCAATGTATTTCTCCTGCATTTGACGTAGAATGAAGATTGCATCTGTTGTGTCTCGACCTGGTACAAATCTGAACTGCATGGCATCGATGTCAACTTGTTGTCTAATGATGTTGTCTGTTACTCTATCTCTATCACTTTCATCGCTTGTTCCAAGAGCTTCAGGACTCTATAGTTTCCTCAACAGTGAATCACCCTTGCCCTTGTAGCAGTTTATGATGTAGCTTTTTTGCCAGCTCTTTGGGACACACTTATCCCTTATGATCGAGTTCTCTAAGTCCGACATGATTTGGATGCCTATCTTTCCGGGTGCTTTCAACATTTAAGCTACAATACCAGACGGTCAAGCTGCTTTCCCATTTTTCATCTTTCTTAGAGCCTTTTCAATCATATCAGGACCGATCTCAATTGGTGGGCCTTGAACTGGTGTTTCCTTTGATAACTCTTCTGGATTCCATTCAAATGTTGAGTAGCCTTTCGTCGTGTTGTTTCCGGCCATTTTGTTTGGTCTTGTTATCCAGCGAGAGTTTCCCATCATCATCTTTTATGCATTTTTCTCCCACAATATTGTGGCTCTCCCTTCTCATTTGTTTAGCAACCTGGAATATATCATTGTTCTTGGGATCCACCTGTCCGAGTTTGGCTGTAGCAGCAGCCTGCTTAGCTGAGTACACAGCCTTTTTTTTCAGATCTCTTAGCTTGTATGTATGAACTGTTGATAAATATAAATATGTTTTAAATGTTACGGACGATGTTCGATCTTTGTAGAAAGAAAAAAAAACATTCATTCATATTTTCACTGAATTCTATTCCTGTTGCATTTTAGCATTAAATTGTTTATTATACTATATTCATGTGTTTGTATTTCTTTTGCCAATTACCTTATCTTCTCTGTTTTACTGTAGACATCATTACAGAATTCAAGCACTATACCCCCACACACACACACACACACCGAGACAAATTTCGGCAAAATATAAATGTTAAATTATGTTGGATATTCATAATAACCGTCACAATACATACATAGTAATTGTCCTCATAGATGTCCTGTGACTTTTCTTATCATAGGTCGTCTTTGTTCTGTTTTTCGACAATATCCTTTTGTTACTTCAGCATTTATGACGTCATAAAGGATCTCTTCCCAATGTTTTCAACTTGTTTTAGTGGGTGACGACTTCCCTTTGTGCATGGCGACAAACAAGATAACAAATAAATAAGCAAGATCTACAGAGTTTTAGTAGCATAGATATGGATTAGGTATAGATCTAAAAAAAAATGTTTTGTACTATAAATGTAATTTAGAAAATCATAATTTGGTTATTCATTATCATAAAATGCTACAAAATGTGTTCAGGTTATAAAATAATAATAACATGAAAAACTAACTTTTTGTAGTGAACATTTGGTGGTGGTTTGGCTTGGTGTAGTTTTTGGATGTTTTCAATCCATTTGTCAATTTGTTTACTGTTATTTTTAGTGTCTGGTAGACTTTTCACAACCTGCAAATAATATCAAAAAGTAAAAGAAGAAAAGTAAAGACGAAAGGAAATATGATTCAGAAATGCAATCATATTAAAGCTTAAAACAACTGGAATGGAAAAAAAAAAAATTTTTTCCATTTATTAGCAAACTTGTTTATAGCATAAAAATCCCAGAAACTTAATTTTTGCATTGAAGTATTAGAAGCAATTGAATTCATTAGTATCGATCATTATGAAAATTATGTCACACTGTAAACTAGTATTAATAAAAATCCATAACAAATAAACACTGCAATGTTGTACGTAAACATTTGCTTTAGAAATAATGAAAAAATGATTTCTCTCTTCTTTGAAATCTTAGTATCACAGTCAAAGTTTGCTAATGAATAAACTATTAATATTAGGATTAACAGAAAGTCCTTTCAATTTTTAGATATTTTGTTGAATCGAGTGTTCATATCAGAATGAGTAGTTCTTATCTGCCTGTGTTGTTCTTACAACTTATCTTAATGCAGTTCAAAATCTCTGAAGAACTTTAATGCTAGATAAATAGTTGTTTAGATTATTGAAATTAAAAAAAAATATATTTCATCCTGGCAACATACTGCAAAAGAAACCCCAGTCCTGAACTAAGAACAACTGGACGATAGCGAATCATCTTTACCCTGGTAGCAGTTTTCCCAGCTTTCTGGGACACACTCTTCCTTTATGATGGAGTTCGCTAAGTCTGACATGATCTGGATGCCTATCTCTCCGGATGCTTTCAACATTTCAGCAACAACATTTCAACTAGATAATGACGATTATAAACAGCTCATCTTCAGCATAAAAGTTCTTTATCAATTCGTTACAGGCAAAAATACAATGGAATTGTCAAATGATAACAAACACAAAACACAATAAAGCCCAAAAATCTTTCCTAAAATGCTTGGATTCAAAAAAAGTCAAATATATATTTTTTTAAATGGATTTAATTAAAAACAAGAAGTGGGTAATGCGAGCTTTAAAAATGGTCTATTATAGATCTTAGTGTTAAGAATCCTGATTTATTAAAATAGGTGGCCTTTTACTACATGAAGCCATCTTTCTTTTGATTGTGTTTCAACGTTTGCTGAACAAGATAACTTCTTATCACACAAAGACGACAGCTTCTGCTACCAATGTTGATGTGTGTTACTTCTTCTTTCCAACTGGAAACCCTTGACCTTTCATGCACGTCACCATCTTATCTTCCAACAACAACTAACTAAGGGAAGTCACCTTCAATGCTTTACCTTATATAAAGGAAGTGACTCAGAGACAAACTTAAAAGGGAGATAACTCAGAGACAACTTAAACACTTAGTGTAATAAACGATGATTAATTTCTTCAGAAAAATTAATAAAATAAATTGAGCTAAATTTCACCTGCAGTAATAATTACTTTTATCCTGGAGATTTGGAATATTTCACACACACACACACACACACACACACACACACACACACACACACACATATATATATATATATATATATATATAATGAAGAAGAATGGAAAGGAATTAGAGAAGCAAAAGTCAAATCATAATTCAATTCAATTGCTCAGAGCAAGGTATATTCCGCAAAAAAGGCAATTTATTCAAGTTAAATTTTCCTTAAGCCAGGCTTTTCAAAGATCAAAATCATATCATCAGAGGAAGTCGCTGGGATAGATAAGTTGGCAAAGGCCAAGATTTAAAATTTGAAAAAATAAAATAAAAGTTGTAGGGGGAAGAAACACAGGGCAAAATTCTGCCCGAATGCAAGCAAATGTCCGATTGCTAAAAAGAACTGAAAAATGCAATTATTACAAATGTTTATTAAATTTTTGTCTGAAATGAAAATGTAAGGGTTAATTTTACAGCAAAATTGATACTGAAATATATTACATCATTAAATGTCATATTAAAACGACAAAGAATTCCGATGTAGCTACGAGTAGCCTGACTTATTTCATTAAACACGCACCAGCGTATAGCTACACCTAATCGAACTTTAAAACTGCCACTTTATTACCATCGGGAGGAATCAGAATTTTTCGTAGGCATCGCTGATCAAGAGATCTCGACAATGAAAAAAATGTCTGTACACTGAAGAAGACATATTATGCCAAGATAAAATAAAAAAAGTGAATGTTTCATTTATTTAAAAAAAAATCTTGCATCGTGTAATATGGTTTTTCAATCTGATTTCATATTTTTCACTAGACGATGCTTTAAAAGTAGCCCGACTTATTTTATTATATATATATATATATATATATATATATATATATATATATATATATATATATATATATACAGAGAGAGAGAGAAAGAGAGAGAGAGAAATCGGTGTTATTTATCTAAAGTTATACTCTTTGAACTTTACTTTTATTTAAACAGGCACACATGCAGACACACACACACATACATATATATATATATATATATATATATATATATATATATATATATATATATATATATATACATGATCGAAAGTTAGTTTAAAGAAATTTATATGTATTGCTAGGATACAGTAATAAGCAAGAACAAACTAAATAGAAGAGAAGAAAACCGCTTCATAAGATTGAACCACCAACTTACTTTTGAAACTGAATATAATACTTCTATAACATTCCGAGATATTTGCATCCGTGAAACCAATAACACACTATCCTACCAAGTATACAAACAAGCATGAGTATATACACTACAATTCCACCGGCACACGCCTCATGATAGGTCTACATCTTAGAGCACTTAGAATTGCAGCCTCCAATATCGAACAAAACGAATACAACATAATAGAATCCACCCTAAAAAAACATTAAAATACACAGCTCTAGAACAATACAATCCACATCACTCACAATTAAAAAATATATTCAACATACATAAAAGCACTAGCATTATTCGCACCACACATACTCCATTGTACTTACTGCAACAAAGTATACATCGGTGAAACGCAGTGTCTCTTAAAAATAGAATTTATGAACACAACGGAGCCATAAAACTAAGCAATACTAAGAATGCATTAGTCTCACACATGTTAACTGTAAATCATGAATTTAATAGTATATAGCAAAGATATGACATGTTCTATCTAAGAGACTACACTTTGGGTATGCCAGATTATGTATTACCATTATGCATTGGTTCATTTCGCCTTTGTTTGGAGTTTTCTTCACAAAAACTTATTGCTATCTTGGTTTTTCAGTTCCATTTAACCCTTTAATTTACCTAACTCCTCAACTGGGATGGGAAACTATTAGGGTACCTCGAAATGGATATCTAATCAATGTTCCGAAAATTTTATTTTTGTCCCTTTACTGAAAAATATATAGTTGCTTTTAATAGTAACAAATAACTTACTGCACGATGTGTTCGAATCTCGCCCAAAATTTGATCTAAGTTCCACTATTTTGAAAATCGCTATCATGTTAAAGCTAAACATTTGTATTCCTTTGAACATATATAATTTATTAAATAAATACTGAAATTTCCATTAATTTGGATAATTCTTTGATTTTGGGGCGATTAAAAAAAATGAGACACTGGTCAGAGTCGTCACCTATATCGAATCATAAATTTGTGAGAGAAGCATGAACCCCTTTTTCCGACACTGCATTTACTTGTGACAAAGGAGTTTTAATTCAGAGTAATAGTTCTATTAGACTGGCTGCCTACAAGAGTAAGAATCCAGTCTCACCTACAATTTTAACACTATTAGGGCAAAGGTTAAATGAATTCATGCCTTTTACATTTCAGTGTAAAAATGGTTGCAACATCTATTTCATTACAACATTTCATCGGCCTATATTATATCGGCATTATATGACGTGCATCCGCGTTAGAGCAAATAAAACGATGGAGATCAAGCAGGCAGAGTTTGGGAGGTTAAATACTGCCCAGAAATAATAATATATGAATTTACATTTTCGCATGTCCCTTCGAAGGGTAATCGCTGAGAAAACTCTAAGCATGATTGATCTATTCGGGTAGAGAATTACCTCTGAAAAAGAAATTAAAATCAAGCGTTCTGATGGCATGATCAATGGTGGAAGGAAAAAAGTCACTGCAGTAATAAGAATTCAGTGTGTCAAATTTGTACACTTTTATTGTCATTAAGGGTATGCGAGCACAACAGGGCTATGTATTTTACTGGTAGGAATTTTTCTTCAGCGCACCTCACACACTTCATCCACTCATGCATAGAGATTTATACTGTAGTGATGTAATGATGAAATGGTTTGGTTGATATGTAGTCATACCCTTAATGACAATAAAAGTGTAAAAATTTGGGAATTTCCTTGCTTTTGTACATTTAGTGTATATGAATTTTCATCTTAACCCTATTAAGGGCATATGATTTCAGTATACTGGCATTTTTCATGGAATGTCACTACTTTTGTAAAGGCTATGCCTCAATACAATGCCTTCTCATAACTGATATCGTTTGTAGTTTGACTAATCAAGGTATATGGTAAACTGAAATTAAAATGCCATCAACTAGACACTAGACCCTCTATCTTTGCCAAAAATCAAATGGTCGATAAGATCTAGAATAAAGTGTATTAATACTGGTCATTTTAAAGGTTTTTTTTAAATTTTCTGGAAAACTAAGGTATATGGTAAACTGAAATTAAAATGCCATCAACTAGACTCTAGAACCTCTATCTCTGCCAAAAAATCAGCTGAATCCATCAAATAGTTGATGAGATACAGGGTAGCACATACATACATATGTACGTACACACAGATAACATGATTTCATGATTGAACTTTCTGGATCTCTGGGTTGCCTTGACTAATGATGCTGAACTTCTACACACTTATAGAACCTATCAAATAAAAATTTTGTGCACTGTTTTAACTAATTTGGTTTATTGGATTTTGAGTTATGATTGATCAAAGAAATGAGATTTCCAGCATAGGCCGTTCGTGAAGGCTATTAAGGGATAGAGCGTTCTCGCGCCTCCCTTGATTATTTTCTTTTAAGTTAGCAAGTCCAAGATCTTGAAGCAGAAAGCCTTCAATGTCTGTTGGATAACTGTAATAATATTTGCATATATTAGTCATACAGTTCGGATAGGCTTTGTGTTGAATTGACTATCTGAATATTTGTTGTACCTGACCAATAAAGATAATTATGCCTATCTGTCTGGTATTCATGTATAAACACCTAAACCACCTGATGTAGTAAATACTGACTTATGTGTCTGCACTAATTGAATATGCATCTTAGATTATGTTATATCGAATCATGACAATGAAGCATTCATGAGAGTTTACATGTAGATCTACTAGAAATCAAATCAATTTTGAGAAAGGTTTTTGCCTGCCTCAGAAGCTCTTAACTGTATGTCAAGTTTTGGTGAAATCATTCTATTTTTTCTGAGTCTTCTGAGGCAAACAGACCGAAATACAGGCACTTCATTTAATTTATTAGATTCTGATTTGTTTTACTGTCAATTTATTACTGTCGCATACTTTTATCGATAAGATGTTCAGTTCCGATTGGGTCATGGCATTGTACACAAGTAAAACCCTATAATTGACCTCTTCTCTTTAAGTATCACATGTTCAATTGACAAGAGGAAAAACAAACCTTTTTACTCAAGTGGTTTTAAAGAAAGATTCCAAGAGGCACTTTCTAACATGGCGTGATGATCAGCAAATGCAACCTGGAAGATTTAAAAGGTTGCAATACAATCTCCATTCATGACGGTCGACAGCTTCCTTTCTTTGCTGCTTTCGGCAATATTTGCTCCTTAACAATCTTTCTCTTCTTCATCTTCTATCATGTGTATTCTGCTTTCCACTGCTGTTTATTGAAACTTATCACTCAGAGGGTCCATCAAAGTGATGCACACTCTAAGTGGTAATTTACAAAGAAAATATTAATTCATCATTTCGTGTTTTCATTCTCATGTATGTGTAACTATTACTTAATATTACTTCTTAATATTACTTTTTAATATTACAGTGGATAACGAAAATGTGTTTTAATTTCATCTACTCAGACAAAAGCCAATATAACCTGAATTTAATTTAATCAATAAATAAATAAATATTTTATGTTATCCCCCTCTCTCTTATTCTCTGTCAAATATACAATTCTCTGTCTCTCTCTCTGTCTCTTATATCACACACTCTTTCTCCCTATTTCTTATATATCAACACGTGTGAATTACACTCTCTTTATTCTCACATCTGCGAATGTGGAGAAGAGAGTCATACTAGTCAGCACTGCCTTTGTTACATAATGATGGCCGCTGTTTGGATGGAAAGTTTGAGTAAAACCTTAAGGGTCAGAGATGACCCCAGAACGGAAGTCACCGAAACCATGTGACTACCGGATAAAGATTTGCTGTCTCTTGTCTGGTGATGCCTCAAGGAGTGAAGACGTGTCCAGGGCGCCGTCCCCAATTCAGGCGCATACAATGTAACTAGGTGTAGCTGTACGAGCTATCCGTCTATCTGTCTGTCTATCTTTCTCTCTCTCTCTCTCTCTCTCTCTCACGCAAGTAACACATGTTATCTGTGACAGTTCTTCTCTCTGTAAAAAAATCTATTAAAAACTAAACATCGGCGTTCGAGTGATTGTATCCATCGACAACTAAGAATTTGGGTTGCCGACGACACGGGTGTATAATGGTAAGTGAAAACAACACTTATGATTTGGTGCTACAAGACCAACTATTTCAGCAAGAAATAGACTGCGTGGAGGGGGAGACCAAGGCCACGAAAACGGAAGTCCAAATGAGTGAAGGGCAAAGGATGACGGACAATCACGAGCTGACGAAGGAAAAGAACAAGAGAAAATATTGGAGAAGAGATGGAAGGAAACAAAGGAAGATCCTGTCGAGAATGAATGAGAGAGAGAGAAGAAAAAGATATAAGAAAAAAGGGAAGAAAATGAGTAAGTAAAAGAAAAAGATTTTTTACTCATTTTTAAAAATAGACAAAGAAATGTATAAGTAATACTTGAAGGGATCGAATGCAAAACGCGATAAACGTCATTTTGGAAATTATGAAGCTATCACTAAGAAAAGTGTTATATTTTAACATTCGACGACACCCCAAAATCACGTTTTACATAATATGATAGCGGCATAATTTCTTATTGCTTTCAATCAAAATAAGCTTTTAGTCGAAGTCTAGATTTAATATATTCGACCTTTTATTCTCTTTTTATTTCTCAATTTAAACAAATTGGATTTATCGCGTTTTGCATTCGAACTCTTCACTTTTAATATTGTGAAAAATATACCCTCCAATTTGAAAAGAATGGACAAAAAAAAAAAAAAAATTGAGACAAATAAACACATGCATGAACACACACTCGAATGATTGAAGAGAGAAAAAAAATTGTTGCAGTTTTTGTGTGTACACAGGATAGCCGAAGGCTTATGGTGGCTGTTTTCTTTTTTCCCCCCACTGCATTTTGGCATATGTGATGCATAACGTTTTTTTGTGTGGTACTTTTATAAAAAAGTACTGCTTTTTGTTAAGCTTTCATTACATATAAAGAAAAAAAGAAAGGAAGAAAAAGAAAGAAGGGAAAATTGCCGAAAGTAAGACTAAGTTTTTTTCTTGTGTTTCTGTTAAAAAAAGAGATGGAATGTATTTTTGTGTGGTGCATGACTTTTTTGTGTTTTTCTTTTTATCAAGCAAAAAAATAGTTTGTGAAGTTTGTTGAGACGTTCTATGATGTGAAAAGAAAAGAAGCAAAGGAAAGAAAAGACGAAAAGAAAAAAAAATTTTTTTGTGGTTTTCTTTATAAAAAAAAGAAAAGAAAGAGAAAAAGATTGTATTATGTAATTTTTATTGTTGAGCAATAATTATTGTTCTATTTCGTGTTTTTGTTCCTTTGCAAGGGAGGGAGACATAGAGGGAGACAGAGAGGGAGACAGAGAGAGAGAGGGAGAGAGACAGTACACTACTTAAACAAATATATTTTTTTTAAATAAAAAAAAACCACAGGTATTCGATTAGATTAATACATGTCGGCCAATTAAATAATGAGATGCTTTTTTGTTTTTTGTTTTTTTCGTCGGGGGCCAGAATAGAATTTGTTTTCTGGGAAAATTATTGACTTCAAATGTGGTTGTGAAGTAATTCTTAACATTTTCGAGCAGCATAACTTTCACAGATATACAGATGCTCATAGGATAATGCGTGACAAGATGTGTATAGCCATTGTGTGTAATATTCGGACGAGTGTTATGATGATTAATCGGAATCAGAATCGGGAATCGGAAAAATTGGAACTTTTTGGGTAGCGGAATCGGAAAAATTGGAACTTTTTGGGTAGCGGAATCGGAAAAATTGGAACTTTTTGGGTAGCGGAATCGGAAAAATTGGAACTTTTTGGGTAGCGGAATCGGAAAAATTGGAACTTTTTGGGTAGCGGAATCGGAAAAATTGGAACTTTTTGGGTAGCGGAATCGGAAAAATTGGAACTTTTTGGGTAGCGGAATCGGAAAAATTGGAACTTTTTGGGTAGCGGAATCGGAAAAATTAGAACTTTTTGGGTATCGGAATCGGAAAAATTTAAACCTAATTTCTAATTCCAAAAACGATTCTTTTAATTTTTTTGTTACTTTTTTTTTGAAATTTAACTTTCCTTTGCTAAATAAAATGATAAATATTTAGTGATTTTAAACTACTAGTAAACTAAAATCGATAGATCATAATAACGAATGTATGGTAAAAATGGCACCATAAAAAATGCCACGGTAAAAATGGAACAGGTAAAAATGACACAGGTAACAATAGCACGGATGGATAAATAGGAAAACGCTACACAAGTGGAAAATATAGATTAAAATCTCATAATGAGTTTATCAAAATTTTGAATACCGAAAGGGAAAACATTAAGAAGTTTGTGAAATTCTAAATACAATTACATCTACATCTGCATTTACATTTAAAAGTAGATGAGGACCTTCAGTTAAATCCTCACTGACCCCCAAAATGAGATTCTACTCTTAAGCGAGTACGTGTGAACACCCTGAAACCTTGGGGGAAGAAAACTCTATTATATTAGAATTTAATGAGGGATCAGTTTCACATATAAATTTAACGTAAAATGACTACCCATTTCCACATCAGTGTCTAATCCAATTACCGTTTTAAGGGCATATAACCAGAATTCTTTTTTGGTTAATATTGAGTGTTTTTTTTTGGGGGGGGGGGGGTTTAAAAGATAACCCTCCCTTAACTCTACAACTAACCCTAAATCTGGGTGTCAAAAAAAAACAACCCTACCATTAACCTTATGTCCGGGTGGTAACAGACCCCCCCCCCCAAAAAAAAAAGAAAAATAACAAAAAACATGGTTACATCTAAAAAATATTTTCTTGTTTTGGGTTCAATATTAGGTGTGTGTTGAGGAGGATATTTCTTATTTTAAAATATAGAGGAGGGAACCTAGCCTCCCCATAACTTAGACAAATCGATTTTATTTGCTTGAAAACATCAGAGTAAATACTTATTTGAAAATATTTATTTTAAAATAGGGGTGGGGGATTCCCTATTTACAGCTATAGGGGAAAGAACTCAGCCCTCCTCCACAAAATAAAACTTATAAAAATTGATTTATTTAGGTAGATCTTCTGGAGGAAGCAACGGTTCCGTAGCGTTAATCAATTGCTCCCATCCACTCGCACCTGATACTGTCGGTTGCAACCTGTTTCCACACCCCTCCCCATCTTTCTCAATTGACGAGGGGGGGGGTGACCATCTTGGTTCTGGATATGGACGAAATCTCCGACTTTTAGTTCCTGAAGTGGACGGCAATGCTGGTTGTAGAACTGTTCCTTTCACATGTGCTGTTTGGCCATCACAACTTTCCTTAGTTCACCTCTCGCTCCCTGTTTAGTACTTATCCCATAGGACTGGGAGGTAATCCTTAATAACCCGACCATACAGTATTATAGCTGAGGACATGTCAAGGTCCTGAACGAGGGTGTTGCGATGGGTCAGCAGTGCCTGGGAAGCACGAGCATGGCATAGGCGTCCGCAGTTATCTGTATTGTCGGCAAGTATACACTTAGCTGTCTTTACCACTACCTCTGCATGCCCATTGCTTTGAGGGTAGTACACTGATGACATTTGTAACCATATCCCTCAGTTCTTCAGAAAGGAGTCGTACTCCTGGGACTCAAAGGGCGGTCCTCGGTCCGATGAGATTTCTTCCGGTGCACCATATGTGCAAAACCATGTTCTCATCAAGTCATACACGGTTTTGGCCTTACCTGATGACATTAAGGCCACTTACATCCATCAAGTATACCGATCAGCGTATACCAAGTACTGTTTGTCCTGTATGTCAACAAAGTTTTCTACAGCTTGTTGAAATGGAAATTCCAGGTCTGCTGGTGACATCAAGGGTGTCTTTGGCTGAGATGGCGCAAGCGTGTTGCAAGTGCGTCACTAGGATCTAGTTTGCTAGCACCCAGCCCTGGCCAGAACAACCGTTGTTTTGCGTTTGCTAGCATACCGTTTACACCTTGATGTGCAGAATGAAGTGACTCGAATACTTCTGCTCACAGTTGTCGAGTTATCAAAATTTTGTCGTCTTTGATTACACAATGTAACACATGTTTTGTTTCTTTGTATTTTTTAATGTTTTTATATGTAGTTTTTGCTACTGAATTCAAAAATCACATTCGTTTTGGCATAACATCGATAGTTTTTTAAATTTTTTCTTAATTTAATATTTTCGCGTTTTATACACAACCTTTCTCTACAGCAGTATGTTGTAAAGATAATTACACAGCATTTAGTACTTTTTTCATATATTGAATGGTATTTAGTAAATACAATGTTAGTTAGAACAAAACAAACCATACAACTTTCCAATGTAAATGCTTTGATAACTCTTTCCTTAAGATTGGAAGTGCTTTTCTGACAAGAGACCATATATAATCTCCCATCATAGCAGTATCCCATCGATACCAGTTGTTTGTAATTAGGATCCTTGTGATTTCCTAAGAATCCACGAATTACATCACGAAATGCGCACCAAGCTTCTTTTTCAACTTTTGTCATCGCTCTTTCCAGTTTCTCCGACTTCAACATTGCATTTACTAGGGGTTCAACAAATATACCACCTTTGATCTTAGCCTCTGATAGCTTTGGAAACATGAGACGAATTTCTTGAAAAGCTCTTCCTCACAAATCTAAGGCCTTCACAAACTGTTTTACCAATCCTACTTTAATATGAAGTGGGGATAATAAGACTTTGTTGGAATCTACTAGCGGCTGTCTTAGAACATTTTTCATTCCTGGCTGTAGTTCCACACGTGAGGGCCAATGAACTTTCTTGTAATGATCATCATCAGCTCTGGTGTCCCATAAGCAAAGGAAACATGAGTACTTTGTGTATCCTACTTGCAAGCCAAGCAAGAAAGCCAGCATCTTGAAATTACCACAAACATCCCACTTGAATTCAGCATAATTTATTTTGTCAAGAAGTTGTTTGACATTATCATAGTTTTCTTTCTTCTGTACGGAGTGTGCAAGAGGCAAAGATGGGTACTCATTTCCATTGTGGAGCAATACTGCTTTGAGACTTCGTGTTGAGCTATCTATGAACAGTCGCCATTCTGCAGGATCATGCGTGAGTCCAAGTGTAGTAAACAAAACAGTAACATCATAACAATAACACAGATCATCACTAATATCACAGTAAATTTCAAATTCTTCATGTCGTTTTCGGTACACGGATGTCCTACAGTCTTCCCCTACTAGATCCCATTCCTTCAGCCTTGATGTAAGAATTTCAGCTCCTGACTTAGTGAGACCTAAATCCCTGATTAAATCATCTATCTCACTCTGATTTGGAAAGTGAGACTCCGAAGTCGTTCTTGGTACAAAACAGTCTTCCATTTCTTGGCTGCTGCTACTTGCTGACCCTTCAGATGAAATATCCATTGCATCTTCCGTCTGTAAAGAAAAATAACTACATATAGCAACTTAAACAAAGACTTGAATAACATTAGTATTCCATAAATCTGTAGGAAAATAAATGCATTGTAAATACTTAATATTCAAGTTAATTAGAAGTAAAACTTTTGGAGAGTACGATGAGAAGTAAACTTACATTTTCTGGTGGTTGTGGTACTGCCATGCTGTCATCATGTGGGACAGGTGCTCTACATGATAGTATGTCTGGATACTGAAGAGCTTGTCTTCCTTTAACTTTTCTGTACTTTGTCACATCTATCATACAAAAGTAACAGTCATCGTGATGGTTCTTCGACTCTCTCCATACTCTGGGAATGGCAAAAGGCATTGTCCTTCCTGTACCTCTTAGCCATCCTTCTAGAGTAGATCGACAGCTTCCACATATTACATCAGGGGCCCATGATTTGTCCTGGTCACCCATGGGAATTCTAAAATAGAGTCTGTATGCAATCCACAAGTTGGCCCCTTTCACGAACTTATGTAATACCTGCTTTTTTCCAATATAATAACCACACACATAGCAAAATGTATCTGAAGAATTTTTACATCCTCTAGTAGTCATCTTAATAAGAACAGAACTTAGTAACTGATTGGAAAGAGAAAATTAGATATACATTTAGTAGCGGAACATATAGCATTTTCCAATATATGATGACATTGAAAAGCGATGTATTTCTATAACGGTCGATGATACAGAAAAAATAATAATATTTTTGGAATCAGCAGAGAAAATTTATTGCAAAACAGTAAAAAACATACAATAAACAAAATATTTGTAAAAAATTGTTACGTTCTGTTATCACTCCTTCCAGGCAGTATAATCCCTCGCTCATGGTCCAGAAAATCCGAGCTATGGATGGAAGGTCGTTGCATGACTTGGGGAAACCTTTTTGCACCAGGTCTGCTAAGGCCCATCATTCTTCATTTGTGGCCGCGGCAGCCACGTTCCGTTCCTATGTTATCACCTTCAGCTTAGGGTCGCTGTCATATATTGACGTGAAGGCCGCTTTGACCCTGGTGAATATAATTTGAGACGGGCTCTTTGAGATATCTACTGGGTGTCGGAACGCACAATCAGGTGTTTCATTGTGTTTTCTGAGGCGATGTATCCGGAATTTTTACATCAGGCTGCTTTCTTTGAAGTTTAAGAGACGAGGGTTTTTAATGTTTTAAGAGTCTGATCAGAAAATCTTTTTTCAGTGGTTGGTGGTTCACTGTCGCCAGCAAATCTGGGCATCTGAGTAGGAACATACGACAGGACTCTAATCTGTAGATAAGGGCCAAGGCTTCTCCTTCCACTGGTGTGTAATGCAATTCTGCATCATTGGTAAATAAGGATCTAGCTAGAATGAGCTTCCAGTGACCCTCGCCGCAACTCATGTCTGCTTAACAGGGGCATTTGCAATGCTTCTGAAAAAAGAAGTATGTAATCCTTGTTTTACTATAATTTGTTGCCAGGCCTATAGTTCTGTTGATTTCCAATATTTAACCCCATTCTCAATTTTCTTTACGATCGCCCTCTTTGTCTCTTGAAATAAGCATTCCAGTGTCTCATCCAAAAAAAAATGTCGGTTCTTCGTCCGTAATAGTTGCTGGAAGGGGGCCATCATATGAAAGGGCATATAACATCTGATTCACGAGTCCAAACCAGGATCCGACGCTAGTGATATTCCTAGGTGTAGGGAAGTGAAAGATAGCTTCTGTCATCTTTTTTGTCAGCAGTGACAAGAAACCTAGCAAATTCCACCTCCATTTCAGCAAAATGGAACTTGTCAGGGTTAAACACAATACCCTTATCTGCACAGTGGTTGATATAGTCGACTGTGTGCCTAAACGAGGACTATCGAATCGTCCCATAGGAGGCTGTCACCTATGCACCGAGTTTTCCGTAAAATTCTGCTGTAATGTCATCAAACCTACGGTTTATCTGTCTCCTGATTTGTGGAATCCTGTATCAGTAATTAATGTAGTAGCATCCCGAGACTATTTTTTATTTTTATGTGACCACCATCCTAGAACACCATGTAGTCGGTGTGCCTACAGGTACCACTTCTATTATGCCCAGTGCCACGTCCCGGTCAAGATCTTTATTCACCTTCTTCTTCCAATGATGGGGGACCGGTATTGGCGTGTGAACTGCTGTCAGTGTCACGCTGGGGACGAATGTGATATCCAATGGTTTGCCTGCCATAGTTTGTAATGGTTTGTGTGGGCATATATTGAATGCACCTGACTTGAAGTGTTCCACTATGAACCGTTCTAGTTGGTATCTGTTGGCTTCCGTTGGTTGGAATGGGATAGTATCCGGTTTTGATGTAACAGATGTCGCACATGGACATACGCATGATGTCGTTTCATTTGTGTTCTTTGATGAGCTGCTTTGTGATCGCCAGTTTGGAAACTTTAAAGGCAACAAACTCAGATCCTTCAGAACGGTTCGCAACAAATAAAAGCCAAATATGTTGTCTGCCTGTGGTTTCTCTCTTGATCAAACTTTTATGTGCAGGAATAAGACACCTTTTACGTGCAACCGGTTGTCCATATTACCTATATTCAGTGGGTAGTTGGCACGAGGTACCTGTCCGGGTCAACTCGAGCAAGTCTGGGCTTCGGTGTCTGCAAGGATGTGACGGCTATGATGGTTTATTGGACTCTTTGGTTCACGTCCGAATGTAGCATAAGTTCTGGGCATTATGATTACTTCCATTATCACTGACAGAGGTGGCTCTGGGGAGTTTATCCAAAACTGTCCCCCGTCCCACTCAAGATGAGGTACCATGTTCGACTGCGTCCTGTCACGTCTGTTGGTTTTGTAATCTGGACAACGTAAACATGACCGATTCACTTCTTGACACTTTGTTCGTAGCTTCCGTTTTGGATGTTGCAAGCTTCCGGCATACTTTCTTTAAGTGCCCAGTCAATCCACAATGATGACATATCCGCTGGACAATCTCTCCTATTCATTAGGGTATGAAATCCTTCCACACCCTCTACAGGGACCAGCAGATCGTGGAGTCACAGGGGTCTTGATTTCCCGGGACCGTTGTTCCTAAACCCAAACTTTGCACGTTGGAGTATGCAAGGTGATGCACAGAGTTGCGCAAGTGAGAGTCGACTTGTCTGTTGTCTTTAAGCAAACCAATCTGTTGAATTTCTTCTCTAGAATAGTAAGTGTTGCTGTAGAGACGAGGTTTACCCTTCGGTCCAAATTAACCATTTTAATACTTCATACATTTCTCACTAAACTTCCTAATATGAAAATAAATGATGGTCGACTCTATTTAATAACTTTTAATGAAATGTTATCTATGAAATTGAGTGAGGAAGTTTTTACTACGATTTTTCAGACCCGTGGATAATTCACAGCCCTTAAATTATCGACTCAGGCTTCCTTGATATCTCAATTAATGAATCCCTCTTATTCGGCAAGGACACTCAAATATAAACAATTATTCTATGCTTCCATTTTTAAACATATATAAAATATCTCTTTTGTGAATTTATGCTTTTATACTCTTTATTTCGTTTGTTTTTATCATGCATTTCTCTTGCTCTCTCACACATCTGAATATTACTTAAAACTGTTTTCCTCAAAAATGCTTTTTAAAACCGGCTCTTCCAAAAACTTCTCCTCAAAACTGGAACCCTAAAAAGGGGTCCTCCAAATAGCGGCTTCTGATAATACTTTACTATGGTGCTCCGGGTTAGCAAGCACGGCTACCATCTGCCCAGCAACCATGTCACCCAAATAGTCTACTTGCTGCCTACAACTCCGTTCGTTTGGGCAGTTAACCCTGAATTCACAGAACGAGTTAAAAACTGTGTTACATACTCACCCTCCTGCTTCATGGAGTGGAACTTCTGTCGGTTAACCTCCGTATATAATCTGTTGACTGCAATGAGTCGTATTTTGTCTAATAGGTGTTCCTCCGTGGCAGAATTCAGCATCTCAGGTTCTATTAATCAGTAGTCTGTTTACTTCGGGCGTACACGTAGCTTTCAGCTCGTTTTGGATTACAGCTAGATATCTCAGTTCACACATGTCTTTATATCGGGCCCATGTATCCAGAAACAACAGCCATTCACCGTCTGTAGTATCAAGGCCTATTGACGGTCGTTCTGGCCCTTTAATATGGAACGTGTCTGGTTGACCACGAATTCTCTCTTTTCTGAGCTCAATGTTTTCATTTTGAAACTCCACAAGTTGTTCTATCAGCTCCAAATATTGTTTGTCCATTATGCCTGGTGGTAAATGACTCCAAAGTATACAATTTCAAATTGGTAACTTCTGAAGTTTATCCTGTTCGTAGCACCATGTATAACATCTATTATCTCGGGGAAGGTTTTCACATGTGTATCCTAACCTTGCATATGGCCACCGCCATGTTCTATATATAGTTACAGGGGCAGATAACTCTGTTTTGCCTGACACAAGGGCAGTTCACTCTACTTTACTTATACACTTATGAAAAATTTACCACCTGCAGGATTGCTTAGCAGATGTTTCAGATTGCTTTTTATCGTGAAGAAGTCTGACAAACATCTTGTCAGATGACATTTTTAGTCAGTTAAAATTAAAAAATAAGTTAGAAGTCAGTGTTTAAAATTCCACATGTATAGTTGTTTGCTTTGGTTTGGTAAAAGCCCAAAATAAGAAAATAATCAAAATTTCCATGAATAGAGTTTCTTTACAAGAACTTTTTATCTGTGAGTTACAACACAGTCGTCATCAAATCCAATGCCAACAAATACTTGTCATAAACCGTCCTCCTTATATAAGTAATCAAATTTTGTTCATTCCATTCATCATTTTCAATCCTCTCATAATAGTCTTCATCATTTAACTGATAATTCATCCAATCTCATTAACCCTTATCCTCGAGACTTTCTAGTACAAGAATTTAAGGGGAAAAAATGATGAAATTGACTTTCTTTTCAGTCTTTCACCCTATCCGAAAACTGACCCTAACCTGTAAGATTCAAATCAAGTTATGCAAGAAAAAAACAAAAAAACTCTCAAATCTCTTTTTGAAAGGCCAAAATCATTAAATGATCCTTCATATTCTTCAAAATACAAATTAAATGTCTTTTTACCAATTAATTACTAAGCAACTTTCCCTTGTAGAAAAATATTCTAAAATATTTATTCAATTTTTAGAAATTAGTAGTGAAAACCTTTTTATTTTATCAAGAATTGGTTTTGAACAAATAATGAAAGCATAAAAAAATCAACATGACTATCTCAACTTCGTTTGAGTGAACTTTTCATCCTAAGACCAAAATGAACAGGTGCTTCTCGTTTCGGACGTACATTAAAAGGGATTGTCTCCACTACTCGTTTTTTTATGAATGAAAGGCGCGTTTAAAACTATAACTTGAAAACAAATACGAAAAACATATAATTGTGTCACTACAAAATAAATGCCTAACCAAAAGTATTGTTTACCAAGCCATAATATTTGTTAAGGAAAGACCAAGTAACAAGAAGTACTAGGTGGATATGACCTCCCTAGATTTTAAAACCAGATATTATGACCACAAAAGCATATTTAAAAACAGAGAACATCGAATAAAAACAGCACTAGCAAACCACTATTGGAAGCTCAAAGAAAATGGACGCTCACCAATAATTGAATGGAAAATAATACGACATGTAGAAATTTAGACGGCTCGTGTAGATTATGTCTGAATGAGAAATTTGAAATGCTAAACTTTAAAGATCCTCAAAATCTATTAAATTGTAGAAGTGAGATAGCAAACAGCTGCCCGCACAGAATAAAATTTACCTTAGGCTAACAATACATGAATCAATAAATAAATAAATAAACAAATAAGTAAAAAAAATTAAAACCTAACAACTTAAAAACTTAAACCTAAAATACTGAACACGTTTTGAAATAAGCTCACCCATTATATTGACACAACAAAGAAACAGGATATAGGCCACTCTATAGAAAAAAGAACACTAGAACTAGAAAATAGGAAGTAAAACTAATCGAACCATTGTTCGTGTGAAGCAGAAAGATTGGCTAAGAGAACAACAAAGAATCTGATTGGTTAACTAGCTAGTCGTGTATATAAAAACACCTGGTAAAACTAACTCCATGCATTTTAGCCTGATTAGCCTGAAGATTCCCCCCCCCCCCAGGTATGAAACGCGGGCGCCTCTGTTTAGCTTAATAGCCATAAATATATTTTCATAACTTACTATATATATATATATATATATATATGTATTTTTTTATATTACACTATATGTGTTATTTATGTACATAATACATTTTCTACTGAATTTCTTATATAGTTTTGGATTTGCTCAATCAATCTACTGTGATTAATTTGATATGACTTAAAAGCGCCAGGATAGCGGGTAATTGCCTTATCTAATTGTCTAATTATTTTATTTTGATGACCACTTTGTTTAATCATTCTTATTACAAAAGCAGAAACTGGGGTATAAAATCTGTTAATCTTTAAGTAATGCAAGCTATTCTCAGACATTCGGACATAATTCTACCGTAAAAAATAAACACAGAGCAGGTACTATTTTCATGAGGCATACGAACGATATGAAAGAGGAAGGAATTTATTTCATCAAACATTTTATATACAAATATTCCATCATCAATTTCTATATCCAACTCAAGAAATGTAGCTTATGTTCCTGTGTGTTCACAATTTAATTCTAACTCCTTTGGATATAGCAAATGTTTTGTATTTTACAACACCTATCTATCATTAACACAGACAAGGTCATCAATAAATCGCCTGCAACCATGATAACTATAGCTCTAGATATATGATTTTTTTATTAATGATGACATATATATGTATTCAAGTCTATGAAGATAGAGATTATCCCAAAAGGGTACAGGATCCAAACCCATTGGAATGCCTATAGTTTGGAGTAGTGTTTTATTTCTTATTTGAAAATAACTCTCTTTAATAGAGTGACGTATAAGTATTGTCAGACCAGTTTTGGAAACACTAGTATTAACATTCTTAGTTTTACACCAAAAATCCTTAGATTTTGAAAAATCTATGTATTTACCTTTCCCTCTTGCAAAAGCTAAATCTATAGTATAATCTAATTTTTTAAATAGGTTCCTTATGTGATATTTTTGTATATAAAGTGCTAAAATAATGTTGAGATTGAGTTAGCCTTGTTACGAGAATATTTATATATATATATATATATATATATATATATATATATATATGAGGTAAGGTACACGATAATTCATGCAAAAGAAATGTCGTGGTGGACAAAATGTTTGAAAAAATGACAAACGGAAAAACAAGTTAAAGTGCAGGAGTTGTTTTGTTTTCCGTTTGTCATTTTTTCACACACACACACACACACACACACACACACACACACACACACATATATATATATATATATATATATATATATATATATATATATATATATATATATATATATATATAATGTTATCAGGTTTCGTCCTCTCTCTATCGATTCGCACCTCAATTCCTATTCATTACTTGAAATCCTTCTTCTTATTTCGTGTGAATCAGATGATTCTAGTGTTGGCATTAACTTCTAGTTAGAAATCTTTCTGGAAAGACATCGGGTACTTACAGGAAGGACTACTAGAAGGTTGCCAACATCCCTAAGTGAAAGTAGTACCGTGGAACTGACTGGATTCGAACTTGGAACACCCAATCTTCAGTCTGTGTCGTTATCCACTTAACCACCGTCACCTCCCACTTGAAATCATTTAAACGAAGCTAATCTCTCTCTCTCTCTAAGAAAATGCCGGTAACCACTGTCACTTCCCTGATTTAGAAAGAATTATTATTTCAATGAGTGATGAGAGTGATTTCAATTAATTGATGAATACATCATCCCAAGTTGGTTTCATGTTGAAAGCTTCATGTTCTTAATGACCTGAAGATCTGATCATTACAAGATCTTGTGTCATTCAATCAAACACATTCTCTCACACATGCACAGAATACAAGAAAACAAATAACAACATTTAACAAAGGCAGTAAGCAATTTGCCTTTGTTTGATCCTTATCGATATATTAATACAGGAGTGCAATTTTTTGTCGGCACACCTTGGTAAAAAGGAGGCGAAGTGGTGGAAGAAGGAAGAGGATAAAAAGATGAATAGAGGGGGAGAGGCAAGGAGAAGAGGATAAATAGATGAAAGCAAATGGAACAGAAAGGAACCCTGAAAACATTATTATTAACAAGTTAAAAGTAAAAAGAAATTCCCTTCTTTGAAATTCAAATTTTAAAAAATGCAACTCATCTTACCAACAATGTTCTAAATTCTATTAAAGATTCTATGAAAAATGCCAGTATACTGAAATTATATGCTCTTAATAGGGTTGAGATGAAAATTCATATACACTAAATGTACAAAATCAAGGAAATTCCCAAATTTTTACACTTTTATTGTCATTAAGAGTATGACTACATATCAACCAAACCATTTCATTATCACATCACTACAGTATAAATCTCTATGCATGAGTGGATAAAGTGTGTGAGGTGCGCTGAAGAAAAATTCCTACCAGTAAAATACATAACCCTGTTGTGCTCGCATACCCTTAATGACAATAAAAGTGTAAACATTTGGGAATTTCTTTGCTTTTGTATATTTAGTGTATGTGAATTTTCATCTTAACTCTATTAATGCATATGATTTCAGTATACTGGCATTTTTTTGTAAAGGCTATACCTCAATACAATGCCTTCTCATAACTGATATAGTTGGTAATTAAGGTATATGGTAAACTGGAATTAATATGCCATCAACTAGACACTAGAACCTCTATCTTTGCCAAAAATCAGCTGAATCCATCAAATGGTCGATAAGATATAGAATAAAGTGTATGAATACTGGTCATTTTAAAGGTTTTTGGAATTTTCTGGAAAACTAAAGTATATGGTAAACTGAAATTAAAATGCCATCAACTAGACCCTAGAACCTCTATCTCTGCAAAAAATCAGCTGAATCCATCAAATATTTAATGAGATACGGGGTGGCACATACGTACGTACGTACACACAGATAATATGATTTCATGATTGAACTTTCTGGATCTCTGGGTTGCCTTGACTAATGATGCTGAAATTCTACACACTTATAGAAACTATCAAATAAAAATTTTGTGCAAAGTTTTAACTAATTATGTTTATTGGATTTTGAGTTATGATTGATCAAAGAAATGAAATTTCCAGCATAGGCCATTCGTGTGGTCTATTAAGGGATAGAGCGCTCTCGCGCCTCCCTTGATTAAATCATTTAAAAATAATTCATAGCTAACATTTATTTCATGGAAGAAAGATTATCAACAATTTTTTTTTTAATTCAGTTATAATGTAATGAATAATTACACATTAACAAAAATATATTACAGAACAAATTACGAAATTCCATAACTTCTGAAAATTAATTAAAAAAGATTTCCCTTCGTTGAAATTGAAATAAAATGCAATATCATTTCATCAACAATGTTTTAAATTCTATTAAAGACTAAATCTTGTAATTTCTGATATTTATTTTACAGAAAAGAGATTAATAGAAATCAATTTTGAAAATTCATTTATAATGAATAAATAATTCAATCTGAATACAAATTTATCAAAATATAAATTATAAAATTATGGGAACTTCAGTTATTTCCATTATCAATTTGATCAAGAAGCTCTTTCTTCCGTTTTTAAACTTATGTTGTGTACTGATGGATTTTTGGTCTAATAATTTCAAACTAGCGGGACCCGTGTAAATTACACGAAATGATGTTTTCAATACTAATTATCTTGTTCCTAACCTATACATGTTTGAATAAAATTAGATAAAATTTGACTTGTATATTTATTTTTTTAAATTGATATGTGTCTTCGCGGTGCTCCCCCCCCCCCCCGGTTCGATATAGAAAAAATCTATAAACCAGTCTGGCCGACGTCAAAAAATCCGACGTCAAAATCCTACGTCGCTAAGCGTTGCGCCAAAAGGAAATACTTGAAATATTACTAAAATTAGGTGACTTGAATGTTTTTTCCAGATCTACGTGCGGCACGCATGCGCAGATCTTTTGACGAAAGCGTGACACACGAACACACACACTATCGTATTAATATATAGATATTGTGTAATTCACATGCGTTCAACTAAATTCTATTATTAGTTATTAGTGGCTTTTCTCGAGGATTCATAAAACAATAACATCACAGTAAATAAACAATTTTGTATAAATGATTCAGTAGACAAATGGGCTATTTTCACCGATCATAGAAGAAAAGGCGAAGAAATGCAAATTTCGTTCGTGCAATTTGGTGACAATATTCACATGGACCAATCCATAAAACAGTGGGAATTTTGCTAAAATGTAGACAACTTTCATCCGTGGTCTAAACAAAAGAATTTGTTGTTGCAACTATGTGCACACCAGAGATGGTTTCTGGTTAAGAATTTTTGTCTTGTAAAAGCTCTAACAAAAACTAACAGACAAAGGATTTAAATCATTTAACACGAGGCTAAAACATTTGCAGGATATATGCCATTGTTTTTTTTACTCCGAGATCAACTATTGCCGCTTGAGACTTGATGCGTTCACAGACAGATACACAGCTAGAGACATCTTTGCTTTATATATTAAATACATATTTGAAGAGTTTCATAATTCTAATTAAAGTTACACTAAAACTATTAGAAAAAATCAATTAAATGTAATGTCGTCAATAATTATGCAAAAATGTCGAATGATAGAAATTAAAAGTTAATAAATTGAATCAATAACAGAAAGCGATAAGAAGAAAGAAAATCGATAAATTATCAGATCATTATTAAACATGATTATTGTTAACATTTGAAAAATTGTTGGAGGATTATCAGATATGTAAATCTAAAGATTTGTTGAAAGCAAAACTGATTAAAATTGTACAGTCATAAACTTAACACGTTTTGAAATGCAAAATAAAAAAACGAAACAAAATAAAAAAGAAAAGAAAAAAAATCAGCAAAAGATTAAGATTGTCTGGAATTGTAAAAGCATTAGGATATTCTTTGAGGTCAACTGAGTTCATTTGTTCTGTCATTTAAGATTAAGTTTCGTTTTTTTCTATTTTTTTGAAATCCAAATAGAAAAAATAATGTTTTTATTTAATTTGTTCGTTTAATGATTAAAATAACAAAAGAAAATTAAGCATGACAGACCAAAAATGCTAGTTAAAACTTAAGCACGACAAACGAAAGAACATGCTATTTAAAACATAAGCATGACAGACCAAAGAAAATTCTATTATAAACTTGAGTATTACTGACCTATACGGCACAATCACGTTGACACACCGGTTCCCGTTAGATCACCGAAGTTAAGTGACGTCGAGCCTGGCCAGTACTAAATGGGTCATCATTTGGGAATACCAGGTGCTGTATGTGCTCTTTGCTTATCTCGGCATTGTTTCCAGTTGTCTTAAATTGCTTGCCATTAGAATCAAGCAGTGCCGACTCAGGAGAAGTGTTGTTAGAATTGCGCAACCCTTGCTTCACAATTACACACGCAGCCAGCCCCTTACAGGGGTGTCCATAGTCTCTCTAGACTGTACGGAGGACATGTTACTGACCTAAGAAAAATCTGTTTCAAATGGAAATATGGCTAACAAAAGAAAATGCTATTTAAAACTTAAGCCTGACAGACCAAGGAAAATGCTATTTTAAAATTTAGCATGACAGACCAGAGAAACTGCTACATAAAACGAATTCGCCAACTGCAACCACATGCAGATGGATACTCCCCCCCCCCCCAAAAAAAAACACGGGGCCACCTGTTTGCCGTGGGTGGCAACCCGTGATGTTTTATGGACTGGATCCTGGTGGTTGAGCCATTCTTCCACTTCAGCCCTTACTTCAGCTGGTTACATCATGCCCTAGTATCTTTAAGTTCATCACCAATCGTATTATTCAATGTGATTTTTCAAAAAATCAAAACCTTATTTCTTCTTTTTATTTTCTTCCCAAATAGATACTAGAAGGCAGTGGCTGAGACTCAATCGTGTTGAGAACAAAGATTACTAATGCCAAGGAGTAATGTCTTCAAAGAGTAATGTTTTCTGGGAGTAGTGTTTTCTAAGATTAATGTTTCCACTCTCACTGTAAAATTCCCTTCTGAGAACAAAGGATTCTAAGTACAATGAATTCTAGGAATGTAAAATAATTATCCTACCTATAGAATTATATTTTAACCCTTTATTTGGTATTATATAAGCCATAGATGATTGATATACCGTAAACCAAACCAAACATAACCAAACCGAGGTAGAAGAGATCCTAGTGTTTAAACTTGTCAATACTACTACTGATGATGATTGTTGTTGTTATTAAGTAAGACAGGCTTCTGCATAGATTGTTAGGTCTGCATGAAGTCCTCGTTAGTCGCAGCTATTCAAGATTGCAGATTTTTATGCCTCTGATACCGAGAGCAGCAAGACTCAGCTGTTGCATGCAAAGTCGAGGAAGGTTTGGCCCAGAACACACAAAGGAATGGCGCAGAAGCAACATTGATTTGCAGTTCTGCGCCTGGCACATGCAGAGGCAAAAGAGACGACTAGAGGACGACGGGTCCTGATGTCGACTCCTCCTGGATTTTCACCAGAGCCCTGTTAGCCGGGTTGCAGCTCTAATACCGCTTGATGCCAAACCTGTCCACCATCGGTGATCGTGCCTGATGCTGCTGCTGATGATGATGGAATATATTTTTTTAGTTTTAAAATCTTAAATAGTTTCCAAAAATACATTGCAGTAAATGAGTAGTTCTTGTTAAACTCTATTTTAAATAAGTGTTTCTGTTTAAATCAGATAGAAAAAAGCTGCAGAAACTAAAAATGCCTGAAACAGTGTTAGACGAGACCAAATTCTGAGCTGCCCATTTCAAGAGGGAATTGTAAATAATTCAAATGCTCAAAAATACATCATTCTTGGTGAAGAATATTGATTTTTTTCACAGTATATTGAAGAAAAAAAAAGAGTATGATCTGTATTGGTTAGACACACTTACATTTAAACTATCATTTTCGTTGGTCTGTCAACTTAGGTTTGCAAAAATATTTTTAAATACTTCTGTCCATTCATCAGTCTATAACACACTTAAGATTAAAATAGAATTTTCATCGCTGACATTTTAAGAACGACTCTATTCTTGTTCGCTTGTTTAATTTGTAACTTTGGGAAAAGTTTGTGGTTTTATTTCTAAATGCCATTCAACGGGTTCTTAAACTTTTGGAATGGACTTCAGATAATCAATGGTCCGGAGCACAACACTAAACTGGCTTGGATACCCTTGGGCAAGGTGTTCGCACCACACCTACATCCACTACCCCGAAATACATCTTTCCCAGACTGTTCTGACTTTTAAAAAATTAGTATGACCTTAAATTTCATGCAGTGATTAGACCTAAGTTTTAGAACTGTCATTACTCCAGGTCCACTCTGATCTGGAGTGATAGTATTTGTTAATGAGTTAAAGAGAATTTATCGCTTGCAGACTGGCTTTGGTAAGTTGGTGAAGCCTTTCGATGACAGTACTTGTACTTGCAGTGGCTTCACCTTGGTCAGATCGAGCCGGTTTCTTCTCTGACATGCACCACACTTGAACCATAGCAGGTCCTGGATAAAGTCACCTGAGAAGGTTAGCCACTCATGATTCCACGGCCAAAGTCCAACAAATTTACTGCCTGTATAATTATTGAATTAACAGCCTTCAGATTAAGACGACGTTTGTTTTAATACACCCCCTCCTCCTCCTTCTCCTCCTCCTCCAACCAGATCTCGTCTCATTCGCCCCTCTTCCTTTTATCTAATACATTCAGTGTGCAAACAAACAATCTTATCAGAGTTTTAGTATTATATAGATATTCGATTGTAAGTGAGGATTGACCTAGGATCCAGATGTTTATTATCATTACTAGAATAATTTGTTTGCAACCTATTTGGAAAAAGGAGGAAAAGGTTACACAACAAATTCTCATACACAATCTTTAAAAATATTTATGGAAAGAAACGCAGGCCACAAAACTTATGGTTATTTCTACAGTCTTTACAGTTAGAGTATAGGTGTGCAAATCAGAAAGTATGGTGAACGTGCTTTGAAACTAATATTGAATTTGATGAAATTTCAAATGATGGATGGTCAAATGATGCCCAAATTATTTGAATGGCGACAGCATTTACCAAACAAATAGAGACACTCCTACGAGGTGAGAATGAAGACAGTGAATATGAGTTTGATTATCCAGATGCAGATAGCACAGGAGCAGCAGTAATAGATCTCACTGGAAATTAACATTATTTAAAAGATACCATAGATGCTGTAGAATTTTTATTTAACTTGAAGTACAATTTAATAAAAATATCAATAAAATGATTTTGCTTGCTATACCTTCTTCTCGTTTTGAACTTGTCAATGTTGCCATTAATAATTCAGTGCTGTCACTGTTTACTCACACTTTTTGCATTCGTTAATGATATCTGTATCCATTAACAGTTTGGTTTCGTGTTATCCTAACCATGTTTTTAATCTGGTCGGCATGTATCCATGATTCTTGTCATCTATTATGCAACTGTAAGATATTCAAGATGGCCACTATCAATTATGCAAATTAGCCTGAACTGATTTGCATATTTTGAAGGTATATAAAATATGCAACCATATTTAGCGGCATTTAAAGTGTCCATCATCAATAGTTCAAATCTTTAATATCGTAGATATGTCCAACTGCGATCGATATGGGGAAAAAAAATCCAGTGCCGCAAGATATAATGCTTTTTGTTGGAGATGAATGAACAAAAATTGAGTCGTTCAAATACAAATGTGATTTAAAATCGTCCTTAGCACGAAATTAAACTGCACTAAACTATTAGACATAAGATTTTAAAAATAAAAATATATCATCCTTGATTGATTGTCCTACTTGATACATGGCCAAGTGGAGAAGGTGTTGGTTAAAAGGTATTCTAGAACGAATTTTACCGAGAGGTAGTGAGTTCAATTTCTGGTGTAAGTATTACATACGACTATGATGATGATCTCATGAGATGAAGAGGTTGATGGATACAGCTCACTGAGCCAGTTTGCTGGAATATGCTCGGGGGAGGATGATGAATTCTTCTAGTTCCGTTGTCTGGCTGGATCGTTAAGTACATTTAATTAAACCATTCTGAAGACGATTTTACAAAAGACATTTTGTTCTTTATTATCCTTTCATCTGTATACAATAAAAGCCTACATTCTCACACTTCTAAACATCTCGCATCTGATCTTGATAGTTACTTCCTATCTCGGTTCTATTCAAAGCCACTCAATATATAACAAAGCAACCTCAAGAAAACAATTAACTGATACTAGATATCTAAACTACAGGGAATCCAGAATTAAAGCAGTCTACCCTGGGTGGATTAGATAAAAAAATTATTCCAAAATTCACAGAATGTTTCTGAAAGAAGGTTGGGAGTACAATGACAGAACCAATACAAATAACGCAACAGATGAGGAAATACATCATCATCATCATCATCATCATCATCATCATCATCATCGGTTTAACGTCTGTTTTACATGCCACAGTGTGTTGAACGACTTTCAAATATCGACTTCCAAATTAATCTATCTCTGGCCAGGTCTTTATTTATCCTACTTTCTCTCAAATCTATTTATATCACTTCCTCCCATGTTTTTCTTGACCTTCCTTAGACTGCTACCTCAACTGTTCTATATCGACTAACCCAAGAACTCTTATCTATTCTTTCACTGTGACCATACCATCGAAGTCTCCTGTTCGGCACACATCTCCTTATACAGTCCAGATTTAATCTTCCTCTTAGGTCATCAGATCTAAGCATGTCTTCAAGACTCACATTACACATCCATCCTATCATTCTCATATCAGTGCTCTCCTTGCAACGCATTTCTTAGCAATATCATAAAATGTAGATTGTCCTGGTAGTGAGGGGGTATAACACATTTTTTTTTATTTTGGAACTCGGGGAGGGGGGAGATAACCTCTTAGTTACTTTTACTCCCATGACCTCTATGACCTGGATTGGCAATACACGTTAAGATACCATCGATTGTTTAAATAGAATTTCCTTAGACGAACCTGGTACACACATGCATTCACAAACACAATGAACAAATATTTGAAAATTTTAAGAACCGTAAACCGAAAATTTTACCAAAATGACAGGATGCAGCATTAAATAACCCCCAAAAGGGTTGATATGCCGTAAAAAAAAAAAACAAGCAAATGTAGAATTTATCATTTCTGTTTATTTCTCACTTTTGTAAATGCAGTATTTTGCTTTCAGTATTGATTTACTCCTCTCCAGGAGTTAGGCACAAGGCCAGTTTTTATCTTACTCCCACAAGTAAGATGTGACCCGAGGTCGGGTCGGGAAAGTGGGGTTTAAAAATTGCCTGGGCAGCCCCGTCGGCATTCCCCGGTAGGGGCGCCTCAGGCAGTAAGCAATAAACTTACTCCTCCCCAAAGAGGGGAGGTAAAGCCTGGGAGGGTGGACCTCCTAGAACTGCACAGGACAAACCCATAGACCGGCGTAAATCAAGCCCCGAAGGCCGAGACAATACCAGTCTATGGGGTGCAGTATCCATCGGAACAGATACTACACTTTGATCTTAGCCAAAACAAAGATTACACTATATTTTTTTTGGACAAAAAGTAAAATATTCTGTTTCCACATTTTTGTCTTGAAAAGAAAATGAATGTTTTGTTTTCTTGAAAGAAAAAAAGGAAAACAAGTTTTTATCATTTGTCTAAAAAAGAAAGAAAAATGAAGACAAATTATGAATTATTTTGTTACAACTTGATGAAAGATTAATTTCTGATGTTACTTTTGTTTTTTAACGAATAAGAATTCTATGTTAACAGTTTGTTTTGCTTAAATGATATTTTCTGTATCAAAACCAGACATTAGTTCGAGGAAGCAATCAATTGCTACGATTGTTACCATTTTGTGCATAATAATAAGAGAATTTATTCTGATTCTTACAAGAATAGAAGATTCTGTAGATGCTCCAAAGTATATATTAGAATGATCAGCTTATTCTTTGTAGACTAATTATCTGTCTAAAAAGTATCAGAACACAAGTCTTTGTGGATGAAAAATAACTAGCAGTATCTCTCTAATCTACAGAATTATAAGCCGTGTTCCGAAAACAAAATGGATGCAGACTGTTAGAAAATGTCTTGGATACAGACAAGGAGAAACGTGGTATTTATCAACACAATGTACATGCGTACCAAATAGAAAGTAATTTAAACACAGGATTATTTCTCTCAATATATCAACAACAGTTTCTAATCGAAACGTGAAAAGAAAATACATGCAATTTGTGTGGCTTTAGTAGAGACAGAGACCGGTTTTTAATGTAATCGGTTCTTTGTATTCAGAATTAAGACCGAGCTTGAAGCCTTTACCAAAGATTTATCATCTATGGACAATGTGGTGGTCACAACAACACATTATAATATTGTTAGATATTCTGTCTCTGTAATTGACTCAGTGGTCTCCTCGTGTTCACTGGGCTGATATGGCTTCAGACGTGAAACATTCATATGCCGTCATGTAATTGGATTAGAAGTTAAATTCGATTATCTTGAAATGATTTTCTAACATCTGTTTCGGAAAGTTCTGACTTTCAATCTATCCAATCTTCTTTTTGGTAATGGCTGGACCACATAGCTTAGGATGTTTAATATTCATAATATTCATTTATTCAATTCTGCAAATCATGATCACCGGCCGGTTTGGTTACTTGCATCATAAATTCTTATGACCTTGCTATTACCATTCCCTTATTGAAACAGTTCTGGAGACAGAGGCTTTCAGACAGGCATCTGCAGGCAACCAATACCACTCGCTTACTGTCTTAACTGCCGAATCATCAAAAAAATTCCCCTCACTCTTTTTATGTGTTCAACCAATCAGATTCTTTGCTAGCCATCACTACCTTACTATCTAACGTCAACAGGAACATTATTGACCTGATGGCGCTTCTTATTTGAATAGTTTGGACTTGATTGTCATTCAGATGCTAATCCTAACCAGCATCCCAAAATGAATCATGGTAGTCCATCATTTATGGATATAATGACCGACATGACTGAAAGCAATCTGATCTCAACCATGTAATCCACCCTCAAGAACATGTGTAAAAATATGGATAGATTTATATTAAACGTTATTTTCTTGATATAGTAATTTGTTTTTCAAATACCTAGTACACCTTAAATAATATATTAGTTATGTGGTATTCCACACAGTGAATAACTGACAATATAAATGCATAATTATATGAAAAATAACTGTAAACATCATGGCAATTTGAGAAAATTAAAGAGAGTAGAAAGTGGACCTTGGGTTCACTTTCGACAGCCTCGTAACTCTCGCTTCCCTTATTTTGTCTTTTAATCTTCACATTCTATGAGCGATGTTTCTGACAAAGGTGGGAGAATTGCTGTTTTCTAGGTGTGAATCCATCTATCAAACTGTTTGATAGCCAACGATAAGTGTTAGATTCTAATACTTATCGTTGGCTAGTTTTTGACCTTGAAGTAGTATTTTTTTTAGTCCTTACATCAAGTAGCTTCATGCTTTGTCTGGAGCGATTTCTATTAAAAAAAGAAATAGGAAAGTTAAGAGTATTATATCACATGCACAATTGGAACCCTTTTATGAAAATCAAAATTTATAATTACTAGATATATTTTAGACTTTCAAAATATCCATATATATATAACCGCTTTCACATTTAAACGGCAATTGTATGAAAATGATTGACATGCGTACATGACATCTATTATTGCTGCTCTCACACGGGCAGTTCTTGGCAACAATGTGAATGGTGGCTTTGTAGAGATATAGGATACTGGCAAGTGAAAGAAGTTGTCTAGCCTGGTAGAGGGAGCCTACCTTCTTGCAGAAGATTTAGCAGTATCTTCTGTGTATTTGTTTCAATTTGTTATGCGAATTGTAAGAAAGTTACAAATTTGCAAAAATGTTACTGATTTATGTTCTGGTTCAGCAAGCTATGATTTAATTGTCTACTTTTAATTAAAACTGGGAGGGACTTCTTGCCTTTAAAGAAACAGCATAATTACTTTGATTTACTAGCAGACTATGCCACCATGTGCTAACTTAATCTGGACAAAAGATTAACTTTTTACATGATAGCAAAATTTTTGGAAATCAGTGTAGGAAGTAAAACTTAATTTTATTAATACAACGCTTTTGACACGTTTACCCAAACTTTTCTCATTCGCTAATGATATCCAAAAAGAAAAGTCTAAAACAGTTTGCTTTCGTATAACCAGGTTTTTAATCTGTTCTATATGTTTCCATTATGAGCGTCATAAATTATGCAAATTAAACTAAGCTGATTTTCATATTTAAAAAGTACATCAGATCTGCATCACAAGTGTCGATCACCAATAGTTCAAGTGCTATTACCATCCTTATTATCGTAGATCCATCCAACTCTGTGGTACCAATGTTCAAGAATTCTGGTGAAAGTATTGACCCACAAAATCATTGCCTCATAAGTCTCCTCTCGCTCTTTGAATCATTAAATCTATCTAGCGATAGTCCCAATGTTGATCTGTGTCACTTCTTCTTTCGAACTGGAAACCCTTAACCGTTCGTGTATGTCGCCATCTTGTCTTCCAACAACAACTAAGAGAGATAACTCAGAGACAACTCCAAGGAAGATAAGTCAGATATAACTTCAACATTGCTGGTGTCCTCTTGTGAAGGCTACAGTTCCATAACAAAAAAAAACAAACAAACAACAAAAGTAAAACAAAAGTAAAACAAGTATCATTGCAACAGGTCTCTCAAAATTTCGGAAGAGGCTTCCATCTTCATCAGACAATCCGCTACCTGTTCTCGGCACCTGATCCATTCAATTTGGATCTCCTCCGTCACCATCATTTCCTTCACTCTGGCTACATCAACTCTGAGACGCTGGCCACGCACAAAATTTGATGATTTTAAAGTCTCAGTCAGAGACGTATTGTCTGTTTTACAAAGAACTTCAGGCAACCTAGGTAATCTGAATATCTCTTAAAACATTGAGGCTATCAACATTCACGCATCAGCCGCTTCACTAAGCGCAAGAGTCTCTGAAGCTAATGGGCTTTTTGTTACACGGTCAAATGTTTTTGATGACCAGTATATAAAGCCATTCTGTTCATCTTGCCACAAACAAAGATAATAAAACCACCCTGTAAAGATCCATCATTCAGACTAGCATAGGTGGCATCTGAATAACAAATATATTCAGATTTGAAGGTTTTCCAAGCTGGGGAAAAGATACGGATCCTGTCCTTGATTTTAACTCTATTAGCAATTTGTTTGCCTCGAAGAGTAACTTCACCTTTGGAGATTTTCCAATATTACTCATTCTACACACATTTAATGATCCATCTGGTTGCGTCTGGGTGGATACCCACATCATTTGAACTGTCAATCTTTTTAGCTCTGTCTTCTCCTCTTGACTCAATTCATCATTTTTTTCTTAATGATCTTCCTTTCCTTATGTCTATTGGGGATAAGGCTGAAACATAGATTTTGATCTAAAATAATCCCATTTTTGTTTGCTTAACATTCAATCCCCAAAATTTGAATGTTCCACTTTCATGCTTTCCAATTTTAAATATCTTTTCCAATTCTGCGATCACATTTTTCTTAAATAAATCATTTCCACAGAATATGAAATCATCAACATGTATTGTCAGAATGCCTATCAAGTCAAAGAAATAGTGCATTGTCATATGCACTCACCATTCCTTTTAAGTGCATTAACTCATGATTAACTCGCTTATACCATGAACGAGGTGCATCGTTTAATCCATAAATGCATCTTTTCAGCTTCCACACCTGTGATTCTGGACACACATCAGATGGTAGTCCTAGAAATACCTCTCTCTCCAGCATATTACCTTGCAGAAATGCTGAGGTAAAATCAAGAGTCTCCCCCTGCCACATCATAACCGAGGCCGTTAACAATACGAGACGCATAGCCTCACGGCTGCACGTTGGAGAATCTGTTTTTAGGTTATGGGAATCTTCTTCATAACCACGTGCAACAAGACGAGCCTTCATTATCTTTTTGTCCTTTACAAATTTTTCTGTTATCACCCATCTTGTTGATATACGTTTTTGTCCTTTATCAGGCACACATTCATATACTTCATGAATTTCCATTTTTTCCAATTCTCTTTTCTTTGCATCAATCACATCTTCTTGTTCTTGTTCAGAAAAAAGCAAAACTGAATGTTCCTGATAACTTACTCCTTCTGTTCCTTGGGAAAGTTCTCTCCATTGATCAACATGATCCCAATTGATATATAGAGGATTCTTATCTTCGGCTTCAGATTTTATATTTAGCCAATGGCTGTATTTTCCCATTGACTTTGGTTGTGTGTTTATAACTATTCCTTTTTTCCATTCATCAATCCCTTTCAATTTATACTCTACAACTTCGTTTCTACTTGGTTTTATACTGTTATTTTTCACTTCCCTTCTATCGCTATTTGAATTGTTATTATATTGTCCTTCATCTTCCTCCTCCAAGACTTCATTCATCTCATTTGAAGAATTTGTATTTTCTTCATTCCTTTGACTTCGCAATTCCTTGTCTACCTTCATCAAGTGACATGAATGCATCCTGAAAAATGCTCCTCCATGTCTGACTAATACACATTGACCTTCTTACCAAAAACTTTAGCAGGACCATGCTATCCTTTATAGTTTTGTCTTCTATAGTAGACACGATAACCTGTCACAAAACCTTCTTCTGCATAAGTCCTTATATTGGATCTCAAAGTTCTCCAAATTCTTTTGCTTGATTCACCTTCCATGAAGCTTTGACTTGCTGCATGTAGGGTATTTAAATTTATTCTAACCATGTCACCGTTTGTTGCAGTTTCCAATGCAGGTAATCGATCATTAAAAACTGAGGGAATGTTAACGTTTAACCCAAATATTAGCTCATTTGGACTGTATCAAAAATGATTCTGAAGTGCATTTTTGGCACTGACAGCTCAAGCTAGAGCTATTTCTGGCTCACATTTTTCATCATCTAATGTTGTTTTCATTGCTTCCACAAGTATTAGATTGTGACGTTCCATAGTACCATTGCTAAATGGACTTTCTGCAGCTGTTCTGCATGTTTCAATGTTCAGCTTTTTGTTCATCTCATTATTAAACTCTCCTCCATGTCACTCAAAAATCGCTTAGGAGCTCCAAAATAAGATATCCACATTAAAAATATGTTGCGAATAATTTCGTCGCTCTTTTTAATTTTAATCAATCTAGTGGGTGTATAATTTCTTTGTTCTTCTTGGTCTTAAGCAATCTGGCAGCAGAATATCTAGTGGATGTATCAATTGGCTGCAGCATCCAGTATTGTTTATGTTGATGTTCCTTTAAATCCAAACATACAGTGTCATTAAACCTGTTACCAAGAGCCAATCCTACAACTGGTCGAGGAGGGTGTCTTGTAAACCTCTGACAAACCGAACAAGAATCACAAATATCTTTGATATAATTCAGAAATTCCTTATCATGAAATGCCTTACTGCCTTTAACCAAAGCTATTAATCTCTCTTTAGATGCATGAGCAAACTGTCTGTGCAATTTCTCAGCCTTTCTCCTTTTTTCTACTCTAGAACATCCTCTTAAAATATCACAATGCAACACTACGCCCGGTACATTTTTAACCTCCAAAAGCATATTAGTTAGCGGAAGACTATAATGTCTAGATGTCGTGATTTGCAATTTAATATATCTGACAAAAATCTGACAGCTGTCATTTAAAAAATTTAATTGTATTCCTGCAGTTTTCATAGATTTATGACTTAATAACAGGGGTAAATCATTTTTTTAACTGTTTTAATGGGTTTCACTTCCACTCCATCTCCAACACAAAATGTTCTGTTAGACGTAACAGTTTCCACTAACTGCTTATCTTGCTCATTTAATGGATCAAAGAATATGTTAAACCAAAGTTCTCCAACAACAGTTCATGAACAAGCAGAGTCCGACACTGCCATACCCAATGTCTCTTTCACAAAATTGGGCATTATTACATTAGAATGAGAATCATATATCAATGTTCGATAACATGAATCAACATTAAACAAAGTAAAGTTCACCTAGTGTGAATCCACGACATTGTTGATATTGTTTCTAGAATTGAAGCTCGTATACAATATCGGGCAAAATGCTTAGTCGAATTACATTTAAAACAATGCATTATCTTACCTTGTCTGTCTGTTGGATTCGTATTATAATCTCGAAAAATTTTTGGATACTTATGTATCTATTGTAATTGACTGTGAAACAGTCAATTACAATAGATACATAAGTATCAAAAAAAACTTTTTCTTTGAAAAATTTTTTCTTTGATAGCAAGGGCGGTTTTACATTCCGTTGATGTAATATCTCAATGTATCTTTCATCGTTGCATATGTCAAGCTAGAACATGTGGTTCTTGCTAATTTTTCATTTTCCTCCAATACATTTACTGCATTCTAAACAAAAAAGCCTGGACTCCTTCTGGCAGAGTAATTCCAAATTTCCTTAATTTTTGGTATAAAAATTCATATCGTAGCAGAAATTAATTTATATTAACTTCGGCCGCCCTTTTGTATGAATAAAATTCCTTAAATGACATATATTCCATCGTGTTCTCATCCAGTAACTAAATTTCGTCTAATTTGTCCATAATTATAGTCAGTCCATTTGTTCCACCGATATCTGTTGTTGCCAAATGTCGAACACATTCTCTTATATTTTGTGGTAGTGATAAAAATACTGCTGGGCCCTGTTTCTCTTTAAACAAATCCGTAAATAAAGACCTTATGCCGATATCTTGCTTCCATTTTGCATAAGAATCCTGATTTATTAAAATGGGTGGACTTTTACTACACGAAGCCATATTTCTTTTAATTGTGTTTCAACGTTTGCTGAACAAGATAACTTCTTATCACACAAAGAAGACAGCTTCTACTACCAATGTTTATCTGTGTCACTTTTTCTTTCCAATTGGAAACTCTTGACCGTTCGTGCACGTCGCCATCTTGTTTTCCAACAACAACTAACTAAGGGAGATAACTCAGAGACAACCCAAAGGGAGATAACTCAGAGACAACTTCAACACACCACCTCGCTAAAATTATTTCTGACCAACAGTATGGATTTATTTAAGCCTGTTCTACTGCAGGTATCCTAACAATCATCACTGAACACATACACTATACGCTGGATAAAGCAAGTGAAACTAAGGCGATAGTGCTTGATATATCTAAAGCCTTCGACAAGGTTTGGCATGAAGGTCTTCTTATGAAAATTAATTTGCACGGTATTACTCGACGAATATTTAATATAATCAGGTCCTTCTAAGCGAAAAGAAAGCAGCCAGGTCTTCCTCGATGGCTGCACATCTAAACAACATGACATTAATGCAGGTGTACTCTGGGGGTCGATCCTTGAACCGTTATTATTCCTGATTCAATTGCGTCTGAGATGGGTATATTTGTTGATGACACCATGCTCTATTCTCGACATGTGGGCAAAAATAATGCACACATATCCAATGTAATGGCTGAATCCTTTAAAAATGCCTTTCAGTCTGTAGTGCAATGTACCTAAAAATTAAAATATGAGATAGCGTCTAAAAAAGAACCTCTTGTCTAATAGGCCCCACACTGTCTACAAAGCTTTAGCTCCTGTCACATCGGCGCAATGTTGCATCCTTGTGCTTTGTTTTACAAGTATTTCAATGGAATGTGCTCCGCCGAACTTGCTGCACTTGTGCCCGTCAACATAAATAGCCCCGAACAATTCAGCAAAATCAGCAAAAATCCACCTCCTCACTGTTGAGGTCTCCAGATGCCAGAAAAGCTATCTACTCTAATAGCGTTTTTCCTCAAACTGCTTTCCTTTAGAATTCCCTCCTTGCTCTCTATTTCCTCGACTGTACAAACATGCAGAAATTTAAATGTAATGTGAACAAACATTTCGCTGCACAACTCTTCCATTAAGATGCTTCTATAAATCTGTCTCCTTATTCAAGATAGCCCGTTATGTCTCAGTTGCAATGTGCCTTGTTTGGGGTTAATACAGGGTGGGCAAAAATAAGGGTCCTATTTTTAAAAATTCACTTTTTTATTTATTGATTTTTTAAAATTTTTTTTTTAGAATAAGTAAAGGACCCCTTCCGAAGCAAGCATGAGCCGTATTAGCCCTAAGGAACGTACCCTCATTTAGAAAACATTATTTTTGCTTAAAAAACTCAAAACAGTGTAAAAAACAATACTTTAGTTTTTGTAAGTTTTAAGAAGTGTTTTTCGGCTAAAATTTGTTTTGTTTATTTCAAAAAATCTCGGAAGGGTCAGTCTACACACACATAAAGTTTGGTGAGTTTAACTTTTATTTTGTGGAAGTTATTCAAATTCAAGTTATTCAAATTTAAAGATAGGACCATTATTTTGGCCCACCCTATATAAGTAAAAAAAAAAATACGATTGATATGAAGAAAATCCAGTGCCTCGAAAGCTAATGCTATCGTTGTAGATGAATAAACATTAAAAAAAAAAAAAATAAAAACTAATAATAATAATAATAATAATAATAATAATAATAATAATAATAATAATAACCATCATCATCATCATCATCGTCGTCGTCGTCGTCGTCGTCGACATTGTTTACTGACTTAAAAATATGTCAACTGTTGCTATGAAACATGTTTTGGATGAATTGTTTGTTCGTTGTATTTATGTTGCACGTATTGCCGTCGACTTTATTTTCAATGTAAAAACTGACATTTACTAATATGGACTTAGTTTTAGAAGCTGTCAGGAGGTCAAGAGGTCAGGATCGGTATCTGTGGGAACGGAGAAATCATGTGAGTTACGTGGCGCCATTGACAAAGTTAGGAGTTGGTTTGACAGATTCAGTAGAGAGGATTTGTATTGTAAATTAACTGTCTACCTCTATCCTTTATCATGCCCCCCCCCCCAAGAACTAATAACGACCCAATAAAAAAACAAACTGCCTATTTTCAAATCCTCTCAGTCACGTTCTACTAATTTAAATTAACAACGGCTGGGTTTGTTTCGTCAACCAAGAAAAAAAGGCCTTTATTTTTGTTAATGCTACAGCGCCAGTAAGTTCTAGGCGAAATAGACATCATCATTACAGTCCAAAGAACAGCCCCCACTTGAAGAAGTGGGTCTCCGAAGAAGATCTGCTATATAATACTATTTAATTGCTTTCCATCCCAGAAATATGTGACACAAGGTCGGGAAGGTGGGGAATAATCAAGCCAGCACCCCTACAAAAAGAGCACCCTGGCCTAGCAAAAATAGTCTGGGCAGCCCCGTCGGCATTCCCAAGTCAGGCGCCTCAGGCGGTAAGCAACAAACTTACTCCACCCCAAAGAGTGGAGGGGAGGTAATGCCTAGGAGGGTGCACTTCCTAGGACAACCCAGGACCTAATACCTCAGCCCGACAGATAAAAGGCCACCGAAATAGTCCAGTTCCTGTTGGATTGATTGTCGAGAACGAATCCTCGACTGGTATCACCCCATCCCGAAGTCCTCAATCAACCGAAGTTGCTGAGAGACTGAACGGGCTAGGGTTTCAACGATACAACCTACTAACGAAATAATTTATATTAAGAACTTTCACGTCCTCTTCACGAACAATAATTTCATATTTTGATTTTTTGTACTTTTCTTCATAACATATTTCATTCTCACATTCTTCATATTATAAAGGTATTTTAAAATGTTTAACAAACATATTTGTTTAGTTTCTAGAAGAAAAGCTAACGTTTTCAGTTCGAAATTTTAAAATAACTTTACAGAAACGCTCTAAAAAAACTAGCAGATTTAAGATTGAGGACGGTAAAAGTACTTTTGACACCTTCTAGAAGGTTACCATAAATCAATTTCGCCATTGCTTCCCCTTCGTTTCTTCTTCTCTTTCGTTTCAATTATCTTTCCTTATTCATATGTAATGTTATCACCAATATGAAAACATCTTTCTTTGCTTGACTTTTGCATATTTGAAAAAAAGGATATAAAATATACCAAAACAACACATGAATGTAACGTTTTTCACATCAAAAGATTTACTAGTAATTTTTTATATCATATATATATATATATATATATATATAATTTACGATTTCGTGTATATACACATATATCTATAAGGTGATATTTTTTATGAAAATCGCTCCAGACAAGGCATAAAGTCACTTGATGTAAGGAGCTAAAAAACATACTATTCAAGGTCAAAAACTAGCCAACGACACCTGTTAGATGGATAGATTCCGATCCAGAGAACATCAATTGTTTCCCCTTTGTCGGAAACATCACTTATGGAATGTGAGGACTAAAAGACAAAACAAGGGAAGCGAGAGTTACAAGGCTGTAAAAAGTAAGACAAGGTTCACTTTCTACCCGATTTATATAATATATAGTGTATGGATTTTCAGTATTTATTTCAACAGTGCCCAATACATGAATAGAGCTTAGTAGTAGTAGTATGAAAATATATCTATGGCAGATAAGCTACACAGAAGCGTTTATATTTTTCCCTGCACGGAATCATCAGGCAAAATGCTTTGTCATTTAGCCTGATGATTTCTTGCGGGCATGAAATATAAACGCCTCTGTAGTTTACTTGCCATAGATAGATTTTCATACTACTATATATATATATATATATATATATATATATATATATATATATATATATATGTATTTGTAAATTTATTGTTTTCATTAATTTGCTGTTGTTTTATAGTTTTTCTTATTGGTGGAAGAAATAAAATAAAATGTAATTGTTTTTATGTACTTGTATACGTATTTAACTATTATTTTTAATTTAATTGTGGAAGCCATTTAACTATTATTTTTAATTTAATTGTTGAAGACATTTAACTATTATTTTTAATTTAATTGTTGAAGACATTTAGTTCTGATGTGAAATGCTATTCTATTTACGTTCCGTTGTTTCTTTTTAATTATGATGCTCCTAGGACTTTTAAACGTTTGTGTATTATTTTAGTATTTTTTTTCATGGAAATCGCTCCAGACAAGGCATGAAGCCACTTGATGTAAGGAGCTGACAAGAATGAAAAATAATTATCTTATATTTAGTATTTAATATTTTTTAGTAGTTTATTATTTTAGTATTTTTTTTTCATGGAAATCGCTCCAGACCAGACATGAAGCCACTTGATGTAAGGAGCTGACAAGAATGAAAAATAATTATTGCAAAGACAGGAGATACCTATTGGCCTTAGTCTTGAAGAGACCAACATTATAGGTAGGAGGAAAACAGTCAACAGGAAGAGAGTTCCACAAGCCTGCGGTTCTTGCAAAGAAGCTACTGGAATAGGAAGAAAAATGAGGTATCAAAACAGCAAATTGATGGAGACCATTAGACCAACGAGTCAAACAAGCTAAAACAAAAGAAGTCGGGAATAGATCGCATAATTCTGAAGAACACATGCCATAATAATATTTATAGAAAAGACTGAGACTAGCAACATCACGTCTGTGAGAGAGAGAGTGCAGAGAAGAAAGGGTAGGGCGAATCAAATTACAGATACGTTTCTGCACCTTATAACGACCCCTCAAATGGGACAGAGATTCACCATCCTAAATAGGACAATAGTACTCCATACATGGTCTGATTGTAGATTTGTAGAGATGGAAAATAGCATCAGGTGTGAGGAAGTGTTTGGAGCGATAGCTAGAACCGACTTTACGAGAAGCAGAAAGAGCAATGGATCTAATGTATGAATACCAAGAAAGATTTGATGAGAGAGAAAGACCAATAAGTTTCAGAGTCAATTTCTCTTCAAGCGCAGAGCCATCCATGAGAATCTCAGGAAGAAAAGGGACACACCTACAATTGAAAGACACAAGCTGAGTTAACAGGATTAAACGAAACAAGCCATTTCGTATCCCAACCCTCTAACTCTATTGGAGGTTAGGATTTTCTCATTACGGCTGACTTTAGCGTTAGTGTAAATATACAACAATACAAAAAAAAAACAATGATTAATTAAACTTAATTTTTTTCACAATTAAAAAGAAACCAAAAAAGAAATTAATAAAAAAGAATAAATATACAAATACATAAATAACTGATTAAAGTACACCTCACAATAAAGCAAAACCTCAAAACAACAAATTGATAAAAACAATACATAAATAAATAACAGATTCAATTACACTTTATTCTTTTTTCTCACTCCAAAACTACAAAATAATAAAACGTTTTAAATAACAACAGCAATATATTGAGAAAAAAAATCAACTACTGAAGACGATCGCAAAGATCGAAAGCATTTGAGATAACCGAAAAAAAAAAAGAACTTTCAGATCCATACTTCATGGATTATTTCCAGAGACCCGGAAACTAGCTAGCCGAGTCGAAACAACGATTAAGAAAATAAGGAAAGAAAAAATTCCGTCGGTTTTAACCAGACATGTATCAATAACGAGTTGCTGTCTAAATATGCATGAATCAGGCTCTATAACTCAGAGTCGTAAGGGGAAAAACTCACTAACAAGTTCAGAAAAAGTCTTATCAAACGGCAAATATCATCCATCAAAGCCGGCATAAAAATCCTTAATCAAGAGTAAAATCTCCGAAACACTCCACTCTGAACGACTCTGACAAAAACTAAATCGAAAACTAAATAAAATATACAAAAGACACATCTACCTCCCCAACACCAACGAAAAATACTTAAACCTTTCTAACACCCTACTTACAGAACATCAAAAACAATTCCTTAACCTAGGATCGAACTGCCACCTGTCCAAAAATACTATCAAAACATTAAACAAAACGAAATCGAAATTTTCTACCAACAAATTCAGGATTTTACAAAAATCAAGACAATGTCGACTCAAAGATTTACTAAAGGCCGGTCTTTAAAAAATTATATAATCACAAATTAAATGAAGCAGCTAAAGAACTATAAACTAACAGACATCACCGTACGAATGGCCGACAAATCTAATATTTGCACCGTCTTAAAAATGACTATAACACTAAAATCAATAACATTCTCAGCAATAAAAAAAAATTCAAACAACTAATCCAAAACCTACTGAACAGCTACAACAAAAAAACAATTGAACAAAATAATCACCGCGAACAATGCCGAAATTGAAACTAAATAAAATCATAGGCAACTATAAACCCGACTACATATACAGAAAAATGAAAATCCATAAAAAAGGATACTCCTTACGATCCATCATCTCCCAAATCTTTACACCCATATATCACATAGCAAAAATTATCAAAAACCTTATCCAACCATATATACCGATTAAATACAGCATAAAATCTACAACAGACTTCATACATTTATTAAAATCAAACTCCTCTGAAAACGGCATAACCGCCTCCCTAAATGCTGAAAACCCATTTACCAATGTCATGATAAACAACACGATCAAAATCATCCTATACCATGTCTACAAACATAATACCATACCTCCTCCAGCAATAAAACCCCAACCCCTTAAAACACTTCTATTAACATCAACCACCCAAATTCCATTCAACGGCCCCTTCTGTAAAATATCCATACAAACTGACAGCGTTTCAATTGGATAACCTCTCAGACCCACCTTTCTGAATACTATATAGCCCACATAGAAATAAAATCTTTACACACATAATAGCTAAACCGACTATACAGGGTGACCCAAAATAAACGGGCCCAAAATCTAATTAGGCCTCATTTCTTAGTGTTTCGTCCGAGTGAAATGAATTTTGGAGCATAACTAGTTTATTATATTCACAACATCATATCAAAACACTAGGGTATTTGACCTTTTTTTCTCTATTCTACAGCATGTGTTCTAGATGGACTCCTTTTAGCTCCATGCATTTCTTGAGGCGCAGAACGAAGTTGTCCATGACGTTCTTACAGACTGAATTGGGAATGCCTCTCATCTCCCTGATGGCTTCCTTGAGTTCAGTGATGGTTCTGGGTTTCCCTGCGTACACTCTGTCCTTAAGATAGCCCCAAAGGAAATAATCTGGGGGGCTTAGGTCCGGGCTATGGGGTGGCCACTCAAAATTAGTCCTGAGACTGATCACTCGGCCTCCGAAGTTCTCTTTCAGCCAATCTCAGGTTTGAGGTGTGAGAACTTGCTCCGTCTTGCTGGAACCAGAACTTGCTCATGAGCGACGGGTCGAGGGTCTGGAGCTCACTCTTGAAGGTTTTGAGGACCTCCACATACCGCTCCTTGGTGACTGTCACTGCTGCGCCAGATTCTTCGATGAAGATTGGTCCGATGATGCCTCTGACCGAGATTGCAGCTCACACCGTGCAATTAAGAGAGTGCAGGGGCTTGGTGGTTACTTCATTGGGTCTGGAGGACCCCCAGAAGACATTTATCTTGGAGTTCGCCTTTCCATCAAGATGGAAGTGGGCTTCATCTGAGGTCCAAAGGAGGTTAAGGAAACTTGGTGTCTCCTCGATCTTATCGAGCATCTTGACTGCCATAGCGCTCCTCTGCTTCTTGTCTGAGGCTGTAAGGGTCTGCAGCGTCTGTATTCTGTATGGGTTAGCCCTTATATCGTTCACCAGCAGTCTCCTGCAAGTCTCACGAGAGATACTGAGGGACTGACTTCACTTACGCACAGAGCGTTTCGGACTCTCCTGGAGAGACTCTCTCACACTTTCGACCAGCTCGGCTGTCCGCTTCTTGGGACGTGCCGAGTGGCTTGGACGGTTCTCACTGGCAGCGTTGAGGTTCTCCACGGTCCCATACTTCTCGAAGTGGTCCACCCAGTTCTGAATTCTGCTTTTGGGTGGAGCTTTTTCACATTCGAACTGATGCATGAAACTGTCTTGGGTTTTCTTAAACGAGCCTGTCTTGTAGTAAAATTTAACACAGTGTATTCTTTTCCCCAGCTCCCACTGAGGTCTTGGTGTACTCACGGTCGTTGATTCTGCCATGTTCTGTAAAATAAAGGCAATCGGTGAATAAATAAAGGAGATATCACATAAAGTGTACACGGGACCCGTTTTTTTTTTAGTCACCCTGTATGCCAGATGCATCGATTATATCTTTATAGCTACTGAATTCAACGAAAATATCATAAAACTCCAGCAAACACTCGAAATCCACCCAGTCCTAACATTTACTCAGAACTAAATATCAACAATAAAATCCCCTTCTTCGATATACTAAAATAACCCTACTCAATACACGACATCCACTTATAAAAAACCCACTAATAGTTAATCCAATCCCTCAACTAACACAGCGAATGTCCTCAAAAATAAAAAAATAGCTTTAATAAAAAACGTCATCCATCGGCATATACCATATCCTCATCCAGAACAATATTCTATAAAGAACTTAATAACATAAAACAAACCTTTTTACCTTGGTGATACCATTGGATCACAGGGATGGGCTTGTGCTAGAGTGATTACAAGAGTAAGGAGTGGATAAGTTCAGGGAACTTTTGCCATTACTAACCAGCTGAGTGTTACCAATGTCGACCAAGGTAAGGATCAATTAGGCATGTGTATACAGTGTAATGATGTATGGAAGTGAAACCTGGCCAGTGAGGGTTGAAGACATGCGTTGCATGGAGAAAAATAATATGAGAATAATACAATAGATGTATACTGTGACTTTTAAAGACAGGCTTAGATTTGATGACTTCACGGGAAGATTAAATTTGGGCACTATAGATAGATAGATTGAACACAGATCTGAAGAAGAGAAGAGTTCCCGAAATATTATGATATCATATGGAGTTTCACCAGACCATTTTGATGCAGCATTGTGTAAACGGACAGATATGTGCGTATGTAAAAAAAAGCTAAATAAATAAGAAAAATTAATTGTTTTTTGTTTTTATTTGTTTAAGACGTAATTTTACATTGCTTATACTAATGATAAAATCATGAATATTTACTGATTTTAAACTACCAGTAAAACTAAACTCTATATACCCCCTCAAGTGTATTTTTACGTTTACAAAAATATATACACATAACAAAATATAAAACAGCAACTCTATAGCTAAATATTTAAAGGTTTAAAAAAAATCAGAATCGAAATCGGTAATCGTATCAGAATTGGGAATTTAGAAGAGAATCGGTAATTGTATCGGAATGGGGAAAATAATAAAAACGTCCCGTCACTAATATATATATATATATATATATATATATATATATATATATATATATATATAGAATTCGCCTATATATATATATATATATATATATATATATATAGGCGAGTTCTAGAGTGTTGCATTATGCTGTATATATATACAGCATAATGCAACACTCTAGAACTCGCCTATTGAGTGCTTTCGACGGCTTGCTTATATGGCAACTGACTTTGCTATTAAAACGTTGATTTACTCTCCAATGTCTAGACAATGTGTGGTGGGCACATCGGTACACACTCCGACTACTGAGTTAAATATGACTTTCGTATTGCGGTTCGAACAGTGTGACTGGCAGAGATTGTCTCTACCAATACTGATTATTGCAGATTTGGCATGAAACACATGTGTATATGGGTTAATTTAAAAAAATATTATTAATAATGAATTATATATATATATATATATATATATATATATATATATATATATATATATATAACTTCTTTTGTAATATAATAGCAAAAATCCCAGCAGAGTGCTCGATTAATTGAGAATTAAAATTAAAAGCTTAATATTTATTTTTTTTTGGTACAGAAAAATTAGTACAACATTAGTACCGTCGGTTTCAAGCTCAGAAGGACTTAGCCATTTGGCTCTCTTCAGCTTATGTTATCACCTGTTTCAGAAATGTGAAGTCACGTGTCACTCTCGTTTAGATGCGTTATTTGCTTAGAGTGTCATGCATATTTGTTTAAAATTAGTGTTAGGGAGGTTTAATAAGGCTTTAAAAAAATGGGGTTAAATGTAACAGTTGATGATTTAAAATGGAAAAGATTTTAAAATAAAAAAAAATAATAAATATTTTTATACAAATCCCATGTGTCAATGTTGATGAGGGGCGTATATTTGGCCGTTACTGTTTTGAGGGTTAATTATGTGTCTTCTAGAGAATGTTAAGGAGAGAAAATGGGTTGAAGGATTATACTCATGAAAAAATAATAAAGAGGTTAAAAAACACATGAAATTCAAATTCAAGGCCTGGATTAAAGGGCTTTAAATCAATCCAAAATAAGTTTAAATAAAGATTTAACCCGGGTCCGGTCTTGGCAGCTTGTCAATCGGTCTAAGGGCAGTAAATCTGCAGGGTTCTTGAATGATTTTGCATTCAGGATTTAACATTATTAACTAAGGTATAGTGAAGGCTTATGGGAGTAATAATATTGGTATACTGATTAAGTCTGGTTTAGAGATAAGAGCAAGGATTAGGTCAGCAAGATTGAGTCTGTTTAGGAGATATAGGGGGGTTAACATTTTAACTAATATATAGTTGAGACTTATGGGAGTAATAATAATTTGAAATGGGGGTGTTACCCTCTTAATAACTGGAAAGATTATTATTGGAAATGTTATTATTTCATATTTATGTGGTGTAAATTATTGGTCGTAAATAATGGTGTGGATATGGACCGATTAAGATATTTATCCTATTTTTTTATTTATATTTCTGAGAGGTGATTTTCTGGAGTGGAAGTCGGTATTTAGTAGGGTAATTATGGGGTAATTATGGGGTTATGTATTGGGCAGGGGGTTTTGCTAGGCCTTTATGTGTATCGGTAAGTCCAATTTATAAGTAGTGCTTGTCTCCTGTGGATGCATTCTTTAAAGATTTAATCTCTAATATTAAAACAGATTGTATTTGGGTCAATAATGGCCCTTAATGTATGGTATTTTTCTGCATCACACAGAGGACATCGATTTATGGCTGGAGAAAAGGATGGTCTTCTCTCTATTACTTTCCATTTGATCGTGAAGAGTGTTTTTTCATCTTTAAGTTGCCATATCCAAGTCGTAAGTGCCGTATTTGCCTTGTTTTTGTACTTGAAGGTGTTTCTGTGTGCGTAACACCTTATATATATATGTACATGTCCCTAAATAAAAAGGGCAATATTTCGTATGTAAGGGAGTAAACTCCCAAATACTCAGGGAGCAGAAAGTACTAGTAGCTGTATTACAGCCATTAATCGCTAACAATAACAAAAAATAACGTCATATATATATATATATATATATATATATATATATATATATATATATATATATATATATATATATATATACACACATTAAAATCAAAGAAAACCGTAAATTATTCGTCTCCCAACATGTGCACTCATGCAGCGAAGGAAAAATTTAAAATAATGCCAATTTTCCAAAGCCAAGATTATCCCTACTTACTAACACAAGAAAAACACTTCATATTTAAATTCAATCCAGCTGTGAACAGATCATAACTCTAACAACACATACTTTTATCAACCTTCCTCTACCTCTCTATACGCCTGTTTGTGTGTGTGTGTATGTGTGTGTGTGGGTGTATATGTCGCTCACCTATGTACAAAACTCAGAACTGACCACGCACATGCGCGCACGCACGCACACGCACACGCACACGCACACACACACACACACACGCGAACATAACAGTCTTCTTGGTGACAGGGGGCAATAAAAAGTAATGAATTTCAAAAGAAAATGTAAGCACTCCAACAAATGAAGATGACCGATAAAATAAAGGTCAAAATAACACTACTTATAAAAACACACACGACTTTGACCAAGAGAAGCAGGAAAAATAAGAAATAAAAAATAAAAAATAAAAGATATAAAATCCTTTGAGAGTAGCTAGACTTAGCCTCAGAGATATAAAAACACTTACTCACACATCCACAAACCCACGCATGCGCAAAAACGTCAAACAATAACTAATTTTCTCAAATGAAACAACACTCTTTCAAATCGAAAGACATTTCTTCAAATGCATTTACATATCTGATGAAAGCGGACCACCGCTTGAAACGCGTTATATATAAAATTATAAAATGATAAAACAACAAAATAATAAATAAATGTTGAAAAAAACATTTTACAAATGTTGGTAGCCTTACTCCTTTACATATATATATATATATACATATATATATATATATATATATATATATATATATTAGATTTTTGAATGTGAAATGATATATATAATTATTTCCATAATCAGACAATGCCGCAGCCCACAGTTTGCTTGATCGGTGTAAATTAATAGACATTCTTGTATGTGGCGAGGTAGCTCAGTGGCAGAGTACTCGCTTGGCATGCAAGTGACTCGGTTTTTGAATACTGAGTTTGGATGTGTTCTACTGATGAGTCCAAAAGAAGGGCGAAACTCGAGTTTAGGACTTCCAGTTTGTTTCTTTCATAGGTTGTGGGCTGCGGTGTTGTCTGATTGTGGAAATAGTTATATATATATGTATATATATATATATATATATATATATATATATATATATATATATGAATGAAAAAAAAAGATAAATATTTTATCTTTATTTTAGATCATATCGTGATGGCATGGTTCATATGATTGGTTTTGAATTTATTCATTCGTGATTAGCTCGCCCAAAAGTGTCTGCAATTTTCTTTTGTAATCTTGTCTTTAAAGTTCTTTTCCTTTCAGTCGGAATTTGAATTTCCATTTGTTCTAATCTTATTATCTCCCTTTACTTTATCAAAAATCATTTTCTTTTGTAATCTTGTCTTTAAAGTTCTTTTCCTTTCAGTCGGAATTTGAATTTCCATTTGTTCTAATCTTATTATCTCCCTTTACTTTATCAAAAATCATTTTCTTTTGTAATCTTGTCTTTAAAGTTCTTTTCCTTTCAGTCGGAATTTGAATTTCCATTTGTTCTAATCTTATTATCTCCCTTTACTTTATCAAAAATCATTTTCTTTTGTAATCTTGTCTTTAAAGTTCTTTTCCTTTCAGTCGGAATTTGAATTTCCATTTGTTCTAATCTTATTATCTCCCTTTACTTTATCAAAAATCATTTTCTTTTGTAATCTTGTCTTTAAAGTTCTTTTCCTTTCAGTCGGAATTTGAATTTCCATTTGTTCTAATCTTATTATCTCCCTTTACTTTATCAAAAATCATTTTCTTTTATCCTTTTCCTTCTCGTCTCACATTCCTCAGTACGTTTCACATTCTTTTATAATGATATTTTTCCATTCTTCGGCTTTTTTTTTCATCCGTTTTATATGTGTCCATGCATCTCTATGAGAGGCTTAGTCTGTTGGTCGTGCTTTCATCTGAAATAACATTTTTATTACTAAATACATAGTTTTAATGGAATCACCTGAGTTTAAATTTTTTTATGGAAATCGCCTCAGACAAGGCATGAAGCCACTTGATGTAAGGAGCTAACAAGAACAAATATGATTATCGCAAAGATGGGAGATGCCTTAGTCTTGACAAGACAAAGACTATAGGTAGGAGGAAAATAGTCAGCAGGAAGAGTGAGTTCCACAAGCCTGCGGTTCTTGGAAATAAGCTACTGGAATAGGAAGCTGTATTAAAATGAAGTATAATAACAACAAATTGATGGAGACCACTAGACCAATGAGTCAAACGAGCTGGAACAAAAAAAGCGAGGAATAGATCACATAATTCTGAAGAACACATGCCATAATATTATTTATAGAAAAGACTGAGACTAGCAACATCACCTCTGTGAGAGAGAGGTTCAGAAAAGAAGAAAGGGTAGGGCCAATCAAATTACAGATACGTTTCTGCACTTAATCAAGAACCCTCAAATGGGACAGAGATTCACCAGCCCAAATATGACAACTGTACATGGTCTGATTGTAGATTTGTAGAGATAGAGAATAGTCTCAGGTGTGAGAAAATGTTTGGAGCGATAGAGAGAACTAACTTCATGAGAAGCAGAAAGAGCAATATATCTAATGTATGAACTCCAAGGAAGCTATCCATGAGAATCTCAGACAGAAAAGGGACACGCCTACGATTGAAAGACACGAACTGAGTCTTAATTGGATTAAATTAAACAAGCCATTTCGTACCTCAATCCACAACTGAACCCACGTCAACTTCTAGATCAGCTGCATATTTCAATTGATCTAACGGAGATGGGCGAGAAGCAACTCCAGAATAGAGATTAATATCATCAGCATAAATGTTAATTTTCTTAACAATATTCTCTAGAAGATCATTTATATAGAGAAGAAACAGTGTTGGGCCTAGAATAGAGCCTTGAGGAAGACCAGCATTGATAGGAAAAGAGAAAGAAGTGACACCGTCCATAGTTACTCGCAAGCTTCGATCCGAAAGAAAAGACCTAATAACGTCAAGAACCTCACCACCAATACCATAACCCTGAAGTTTCTGTAGGAGACCAAACTTCCACATTCTGAGAACAACAATAGGAATTGAATCAGGACCGAAAGCTTTAGACTGGTCAAGATCAGAAAGAACCCTAGCAACCATCTTTGAAGTGATAATAATAGAATCAAGAGACTGATCAGTTTTCAAAGGAAAATCAGGAAGAACAACACCAGAATTATCAAGAGAATAATTGTCAGTAAAAAGATGAGCAAAGAGATCAGCCTTATCCTTAGAAGATGAAATAACCTGAAGACCATTAGAAAGAGGAGGAATAGCACTTGCCACTATTAACAGATTCTCCAAAAATCATGAGCCCCAACCCTTTGAGATGAGATAGAGTCATAAATCCTTTGAGAGTAGCTAGACTTAGCCTCAGAGATTGTTCTCTTGCAGGCATTTCTAGCTCTTCTGTAGGATGGTCTAGAATTCTCAGAACCATCCTGATGATACTGATTAAAGTAATGGTTACGATGGGGGATGGCAGAAGCACAAACAGATGAAAACCAGGGAGGAGAATGAGGTTTGGTTTGAAACTTACGATGAGGAATGAAGGTATCAATTCCAACAAGAATCCAGTCAGTAACCTCCCTAGTAGCATCGTTCGGAGACATACCAGAGATAGAACACCATGGAACGTCACATAGGAAACTGCGAAGTCCATCCCAATCAGCCTTCCTGTAGTTGAATGTCTTCCTATGGAAGAGACGATCAATAGAAGACTTAACCGAAAAATTCACCTCAACATCAACAACATGATCAGAAGAACCAAATGGAGGAGAAGAGGAAATATAACATGAGTCAGGAACAGAAGTGAGAAAAAGATCAAGTAAGGATCGTTGATGAACATCATTATCAGGAAAACGTGTGGGGAAGGTGACAATGTGGGACAAGTCATGAGACACAGAAAATTTATGACAGATTTCACCAGCTAGATATGTGCGGTTAGAGTGAGGGAGTCAGTCAGAATTATAAGCATTGAAGTCACCAAAAACAAAGATGGAGCTTAAGGGATGAATTTGCAATGTATCATCAATACTGCTGGATATAGCATCAACAACAGAGCAGTCATTGTCAAAAGAGGAATGGTACAAAAAGAACAAATAGGGGTTGGAGTGCAGCAAAGACAACCTCAGACAGATAAAAGGACACCCATGAGATTTAAGGCTGGGACATGTGCAATGGGGAGATCATTGCAAAGAAAACGAGCAAGACCATGCAAATGTGTGGAAGAGTCTAAGCAGACAAGAGGCAAGTAACCATCCACATGTAGATCGTTGCTATCAATAGAAGCATCCAGATTAGTCTCACAAAGAGCAAGGATGTGAAGAGATTTGCCCAAGAGAAAGAACTGAACATCAGGAAAGTTTGACCTGAGACTTCTGATGTTACTATAGGAAATAGTAAGGCGTTTGTTGTGTGGATTTGTAGAAGGCATGATAATAATAAAAATGGATAGAAAGGTAGAATAACTTCAAGACAAACAGAGCTTGAAAGAGACCCAACCACCAACATTCAATCCCCTGGACTCCAAACAGGCTAGCTAAAAAAATAACCCTTCAAGAGTCCAATAGGGAGGGAAGGGGTTACTAGGCTGGCTGAAAACCAGTGTTTTTACCGTGATACCCAAACATCTCTAAGGTTATCTTATTTAAGTTTGAAATATCATTTTAATTGCTAAACATGCAGAATGTGAAATGGAAAGTGTGAACAACCTGACATCCAGTTGTAAGGTTGCTGGTGGCCGGTTATGACATAATGTGGCACAATGGAGTGTGTAAATATCTCTACTGGACCATCTGTAAAAAATTGAACATTTAGTGTAACAGCAAGTCATGCGAACATATACCAGAAAGAACCGTGGGAAACAAGTCATACACCATCCATTATGACTATGCAATATCTACAGCTATATGATTAGTAAACGCAGCTGTTAAACCTGACAGTGACATGGGACATGAGAAAGAGAGTAACAACCCTAATTGAAGTCAGTGTTTCCAATTATGCCGGCCTAAACAATGTGGAGAGGGAGAAGAAAACTAAATATCATGGTATTATGTACGACATTAAAATAAACTGGAACCTTAGTAAGTATCTTATATATCTACATGCATGGAGTATTGTTGTCAGATCTGGGCTAGTGTACCATCAACTAGTCTCTCCTTCCTAGACAGGGTCCAAAATAGTATATGTTGTAGAATAGGTCCCACTCTATCTACAGAGCTCCAGCCACTGTCCCATCGCTGCAATGTTGCGTTCCTGTGTTTGCTTTACAAGTACTTGCTGCTCTGGTGCCTCCTCGACGTTAATACACACAACAATCAGCTAAATCCAATCCATTTACTGTGGAGGTCCCCAAATGCCAAAGGACTTTCTACTCTAATAGCTTTTTCCCTCGAACTGCTAGCTTTTGGAATTCTTTCCCTGCTCCCTGTGTCTCTGACTGTACCGACATGTAGAAATTTAAATGCAATGTAAACAAAAATCTCGCTGCTCAGCTCCTCACTTTGGATTCCCCTGTCGGTATGGCCCCTAATCCACAGTAGCCCCTTACGTCTCAGTGGAAATGTGCCCTGTTTGGAGTTGATTAAAATTAAAATAAATCATTCTAAATAATCATAGGAGCCACCGGACTTATGAAAAATAATTTTGTTAAACTACCTGGCGAATATATCCGGTAAACCAGGTGCAAAAGAGATCCAAACAATTGTGCTTAAAGAGACGGTTAAAATCCTAAAAATATCTTACGTTTTTAGTCTCTGAAATAGCGGTGGGATGTCTGGCATCTGGTAGAATGTAACATCCCCAGCAAAAAGAAAAAATATTAAAGAAACATGCACACATCTTAATACACATTTTTTTCTCTTTTATTTCTTATTCCAGTCTTTCTAATCTGATTGCCTCCCTTTACTTTATCTTTTTTGATTCCTCATTTTCTAATTCTTCATTTTTTATTTCGCTCTTTTCCTTCTCTTTACGTTCACATTCTTTCAGAATAATTCTTCTGCTTTTTTGTATTTCATTCTCATTCAGTTCCATCTTCTCGTAATTCTTTCTTTCTCCTAAACCAATCTTAACATATATTTTATAGCAATATTTAAGCAATCTGCCAGCTGCACAAGAACAATACCTTCACTGAAACGTTATTCTTTTTGCCTCTGTCTCTTATCCATATCTTATGAAAAGAAAATCAAAAGAAATTTCTTCTATATCTTTTTTGTCTTCCTGCATTAAGGTCAACCTCAAACAGATTTCAATTCTGCTCCATGACCTTTCTTGGAAAGCGACACACAGCAAAGAAATTTAAGTTTTCTTTTGTTCTTTTATTGAAAATAGAAATTAAAAAAATGTTATTAATCATTCTATGAATTAGAGTTAGAGTAGAAGTGATATATATATATATATATATATATATATATATATATATATATATATATATATATATATATTATTTAATGCATATACACATGTAATATTATAAGATAATATAATATACTGTGTATATATTTTCAGTATTTATTTCAACAGTTCTCAATACGTAAGTAGAAATTAGTAGTAGTATGAAAATATATTTATGGCAATTAAGCTACACAGAGGCGTCCTTGTTTAAACTTGACGATTCCCTACCGAAATAAAACATGGACGCCTCTGTGTAGCTTAATTGCCATAAATATATTTTCATTCTACTAATATATATATATATATATATATAAAAAATGTATATAAACATTAGAACAGCCTATGCAAATTAACCTGCGTTTCTGTATTAGCGCACGTCTACGGGGCTGGAAATCAACTAAATGTGATAACGGCCCCGTTGATGCGTGCTAGCACAGCAACGCAGATTAATTTGCGTAGGCTGTTCTAATGTTTATATAAATATTATTTATAATGCTCTTATTTGTATTGAACACTTTTCAAAAATATTGGTTTAAAACCAATATTTTTTGAAAAGTGTTTATCAATATATATATATATATATATATATATATATATGTTTATATATATATATATATCATAGTTAGTTGAAAATACCCCAATAAAGTGCTCGATAAAAAGAGCTAATATAAAAAGAGAATCTTCACTTCCTGACCAGTACTGAAGAGTCGGTCTGCCAGTATAAGTCCGCACCCGGCATTGCCAGATCAATGAAACCCAGTTGCACCCAACAAACACTAATGTATAGTTTTTAAATAAAATACCTATATAAGAAGGCTGAAGGATCGCGGCCGAAAATTTTGTTCTTAAAAAAACAACTTTTTTTTATATAAGGGACAATTGATATTCCTACACGTCAAAATATAGAACATAAGTATAAGATATATTAAAATATATATTTTTACATTAATTTTCCATGCATATATATATATATATATATATATATATATATATATATATATATATATATGCCAATGGCTGCTTTTGTGAACAGATAGATAGGAAGGCAATAAAAGTAAAAAGAAAAGATAGAAAAGAATATATTTATTAAAGGTAGGAAGTAAGAGACAAAGTCGTATCAGTGGCCATGACTGAATGAAATGTCTTGTGACTTTCAGAAACACTTCACATTAAGCTCGACCTTGTGCCACACCCAGCCTTCATGGGTAGGCAGGTATATAGAGATAACAAAGTAGAAAGACAAAGAATGTTATTAGATTGACTGGGTTATTATAGGGGAGAAGAAGGGGGAGGCAGAGAAGTTGAAAGGCAAATAATATTGCCCGGGGAGGAGGAGGAGGAGGAGGAGGAGGAGGAGGAGGAGGAAAAGAGATAAAGGAAATGAAATGCAAAGAATATAATTATGGACTGAGTAATATGAGGAGAAGGGGAAGACAAGTAATGAGGAAGAAGTGGTTACTAAGTGCAAGTTGTGAAGAAGGCGAGCAATAAAACGGATTATGAAGAAGGCGAAAGAAGATTAAAAAGAGATTGATGTTCAAAATAAAAGATTTAAAAGAGAGAACCACAAGGAGAGGATAATAAATTCTGTTATTGTTGGAGGCAGATATTCCGAAACAATGTCGTAGACAAGCAAGCATATCTGCCATTACAAAGAATGCAGAGTTTAGATTTATTGAAGTAAAAAATAATATTTTGCATTTTCATAAATATCTACCTTATTTATTGAATGACCCTTTTATATCTATAACTAGCAGAACCCATACGCAGGCGATGTCTGGGAATAATGAAGAACCCAAGAAACTCATGCTCTGAACCACATATATTTTACACGCATTTTACTTAGCTATAAATGTTAATTGTATTGTTCTGTAATCATTAACATTATAAACAAGCCGCGCGTGCGTGGTCCCCCTCTGTATGTGACTCGATGTAGCGAGTGTAAAATGCAATAAATATGGGAAATTTGGGGCATTTTTTACCTCCATTGTACCCCCTGGGGGTGCGAACCAGAATTTTTCTGAGGTCAAGGATGCTCATTTTATATCCAGAACAATTGCCTCTACATTTTGGCCAAGTCTCAGAAAAATTGAATGGATGGATCAAACGTTATGGGAGAAAAGGGTCATTTTTTGCCATTTTGGGGGCTTTTGACCGCATGGGGGCGCGAACCAGATTTTTTACAAGGTCAGCGATACTTATTTTCTATTAGGGAGAATTGCCTCCATATTTTGGTCAAGTTTCAGAGAAATTGAATGGATGGCTGAAAAGTTATAGGGCAAAAAATGTCATTTTTTGCCATTTTGATGCCTTTTGACCCCCTTGGGGGCTAACCAGAATTTTTTCAAAAATCGGAGAATGTCACTTTCTAACCTGACCAAAGTTACAACTTCATGCAAAGTTTCAGAGAAATTCAATAGATGGTTGCGGAGAAAAATCCGGACGGACGGACGGATGGACAGACGGACGGACGGATGGAAATGCCTAAAGGTATAGGTCTCCCGATTTTATAAATCGGGGGACCAATAATAACGAACAACGTACTTACGTAGAGGCAAGGGATTTTTTTTATTGGGGGTTTAAGTAATTGTACCTATGCACAAACACTAGAAGGAGGGAATTATTTGATATGAATTAAAAAAGGTATTTCCTCCATTAACCCTATCACTAATTCGTGAGGAATTTTATTTTTGGTGGGTGGGAGGTGAATGGGGTAAATAATTATGTCTATTCACAAACCCAAAGAAAATACTTAGATTCTATTAACCTAATTACTAACCCTAAGCTCGTGTAGCAATATGAAAAAAATCAAAAACAGTGTATGCACAGTGGGTGTAACGAAACAGTGAAAAGTTAATTTATAGTCTAAGGGACTTTTAAAAGCCAACTTCACCTAAAAATATCCTGGTCACTCCCATTGGCACTACCTCACAGACGAGAGTTCCTCAGGCAAGAGGTAATAAACCCATCCTCTCTCCAAAAGGATGTGGTAATGCTTGATAGAATTTCCTCCCGTTATCTCAACAGTTGTGATGAATTCTAAATAACATGAAAGCGCTGTGTTTGTTTATATCCTAACACTAACTCTGAATCTAGGTAGCAATACGAGAAAAAAATAAAAACAGTGCATACACAGTGGGCGTCATGGAACAATTAAAAGTCAATTTTTAGTATAAGAAACAGAACTCAATTTCACCCTAAAATAGTTTGTCGCCATTCCCCTATGGATGAGAGCGATTCAGGCGATAGGCAATGAACCCACTAACTCCTGCTGAAAGAATGAGGTAATAGATTGAAAGATGACCCTCCCGTAACCATTGCAAATGTGACAATTTTATAAGTAAAAATGTTAGTGAAAAACATTTATTTTCAATTATAAATTTTATTTCAAGAAATAATTCATTGAATTGTCTGCAAGGCACATGAACACTTATTTCGAAAATTATGCTATTGTAATAGCAGGTAGTATTTTTTACATCTGAATATTTATAAGTATTGTTAAAAGTAAATAGCTGTAACATTTATAGTAACCATAGCAACCAGCCTAATTACTACTGTGTGATGCGAGTGACGTCAAGTAGGCAATCACAGCAATTTTGCGAAAACGGAATGAGAGAATGTATTCTATTATACAGAGAATGCAAAAGGCTGTCATCTATTTTGATCAGAAATCGCATGTTACACTTCGATGTTTTAACCCTTTGGAAATCGATACTTTATGAGGCTAGACAAAAAAGTTGTTAAATGTAAACGGCATTAGCCGAAAATCCAAATTTTGTTTCAGAATATATAGTGTGCTGAAGATATTGTATACAATCTATTAAAAGAAAAAAGAAAGAAATTAGGAATGTTTATGTAAGAATAATGTAAGTGACTATTAATGAGCGATTATTTTATTGAATCTTAAGGCCGCAGTGTTCTAAATTTTTGAATTCTGCTAATCGTCTAATCTTTTATTCCGAGAATGTAAAATCTATGCATTCTGAAATAATAAAATTAATAGGTTTCACCTTGGTATGCGTAAGTCCCTCAAAATCGACACTTACAAAAAATCTTTTTACATGAATCGTATGCTTTGAAAACTGTAATACAAAATGTATTAAAAATAATGAAAGAGCAAAATGTATGAATAATATAAGCGACTGTTAATGAACAATTGTCTTATTGACTCCAAAGACTGCTTTGTGTTCGCTGGTCAAATCTGCTAATCAGTTATTCTATCAATTGAGAATGTAAAAGAAAGTCTTTGGAACAGCACATCAAAACGCCCAAAATTACAGTGTAGGTAAATGGACCATTCCATGTCAAGCAGGAAAATGTAGAGTAGCTAACATACAATAGCAAGAGCAAAATATGAAAAAAACGATTGTGCTATGAACATAAATGTCTTATGAAGAAGACTTATCAGTGAATGTGGATGGTAGAGTAAGTAGATCTGAGCATGAGAGTGAACATTCTTCCGACTTTCTGTAGGACCATTATTTTAGGATAAGATCTCGAGCAGGATAAAATGTAAAAATTAATGAAAGTGAACGAAACAAACGCATATTTTTCGAAAGCAGAAATGCATTGGCCTGAATCGATGCTGAAGCAGATTTGCATATGCAGTCAATGGAATGGTGTAAAACTTCCTTTACTTTATTATATATATATATATATATATATATATATATATATATATATACACTAGCAGGCATACTACACATCGTTGCCAGGGAATAAATGATGACCTTTGTGTTCTACTTTCTACCCTAAAACTCCATATTACCATGTTGTTCTTATTTTGACTTTCTTATTTTCAAATTTGACGGTGAGGCCTTTTTATTAATCCAGCTTGTGTGGGAGGGTTGTAAGTGTTAAATAACAAAAGTTTGAATGACACTTATAAGGGTCAGAAGTGGTAATACTTTAAACAAGAAAAGACGCGTCTAAACCACACAATGTGTAGCAAGAGGATCAATCCGTCTATCTGTATGTCTTTATTTCTCACGTGTACGAAAGTGACCAACCCCTCTAATGTTTTCTGTGACTGTTTTTCTCTTTCAAATAAAACTTTTTATAAATCAACATCTGCATCAGAGTTGTTTGTATCCACAGATAAGCTAGAACCGGGGTTCGATGACGACGACGACGACATGGGTGTATAAAGGATTTATACATGCATCGATAAATGAAAATATTACAGTAAGGAAAGTAGCCCATCCTTTTGGACTCTTACACTTAATGACAATAATAATAATACCTGAGCTCACTCATGTGTCTTGAACATGTTCATGCTGGGGTCGCTGGAAGCTGTCTAAAGTCATTAGTTTCACTGTTGTTAGCAGGTACTTATGGAGGAGGTCACGAAAAGGCTGACTTCATCTCCTCCATTTCGTTTCGCCGCGACCATGAAAGGATGGGGACTCAGGGACTCGGCTGTCTGCGACTGTGGTCACTCTGAACAGACAGTAGACCACATCATCGAGTCATGCCTTAAATATCGACCACCCAACGGCGAAGCCGACATAGCTGCGCTAGACAACAAAATATTAGCATGGCTTTTCTCAACCGAGCTGGTGATCAAACAGTGAAATGCTATGAAGCAAACGAAAGAAGAAGAACATGTTCATGATCTGAGGATGTGTTCTCTTGGGAGGTATTACCATAGTCACCGGATCGTTATAGCTAGAAAACATAAATATCAATAGAAATGACACAACAAGAGTAAAAAATTATTGAAAAAAGCCAAAATGTTTTAATGGTGTTAAATTAGAGAGTCTAAAAATAATCAATATGTATTACAAATTTTCAAAGGAGGTGACGGTGGTTTAGTGGATAACGACACGGACTGACGACCTGAGTGTGCCAAGTTCGAATCCAGTCGATTCCATAATACCACTTTCACTTAGGGATGTTGCCAACCACTATGTGGTCCCTCTTGTAAGAATGTTGACAACAGAATCAAACCGGTTAACAAAGTTGTGCCATTTTGATTCATATGAATTTACTTTACGGTACTTTTTTACAAATCTTGTTTAATTTAACGAGTTTAATTTAAATCTTATTAATCTTGACAAATAATTACTGAACTATCTATGAAAATTTAAAAAGAAACATAACTGAGCTAACTTTTATCGCTTAAACAAACAATGGAAGTTTATGTTTATGTCATAATAAATGTTTGAAAATATCACCATCAAATGTTCAGAATCAGCAACATTTTATTTAATTTGACGGTCTATGAGTTTGTCATGTGCAGTTCTAGGAGGTCCACACTCCCAGGCTTTGCCTCCCCTCTTTGGGGAGGAGTAAGTTTATTGCTTACTGTGCCTGAGGCGCCCCTACCGAGGAATGCCGAATAACAGCATCTACGTTTCTCTTTGGACTATTTTGCAAATGAAAAGCGGGGGGGGGGGGGAATCGGTTAGAGTGATTTCATTAGTGCTCAAGAAGCCTCCTTAATTTTTTAAATACTCGGCGTTGTCTGGGAGAAAACTGCTCAATATCCTAGATAGAGCTACTGTAGTGATAGGTTGGAAAATATTTTAACGCCATCTTCGTTCCCCTTTGGACTATTTTGCAGATGAAAAGGAGGGAGGATACCTAAGTGATTTCAGTAGTGCTCAGGAGGCCTCCTTGATTTTCAAAGTACTCGGCGTTGTCCGGGAGAAAAGTGCTCAATATCCTAGATAGAGCTACTGTAGTGATAGGTTTGGAAAATATTTTAACGCCATCTTCGTTCCCCTTTGGACTATTTTGCAGATGAAAAGGACGGAAGGATACCCAAGTGATTTCAGTAGTGCTCAGCAGGCCTCCTTGATTTTCAAAGTACTCGGCGTTGTCCGGGAGAAAAGTGCTCAATATCCTAGATAGAGCTACTGTAGTGATAGGTTTAGATACTATTTCAACAATCTACGCTGAAAAGGATGGGGGAATCGATAGGAGTGATTTCAGTAGTGCTCAGGAGGCCTCTTTGATTTTAAAAGTACTCGGCGTTGTCCGGGAGAAAAGTGCTCAATATCCTAGATAGAGCTACTATAGTGATAGGTTTTGAAAATATTTTAACGCCATCTTCGTTCCCCGTTGGACTATTTTGCAGATGAAAAGGAAGGAGGATACCTAAGTGATTTCAGTAGTGCTCAGGAGGCCTCCTTAATTTTTAAAGTACTCGGCGTTGTCCGGGAGAAAAGTGCTCAATATCCTAGATAGAGCTACTGTAGTGATAGGTTTGGATAATATTTTTACAATCTACGCTGAAAAGGATGGGGGAATCGATAGGAGTGATTTCAGTAGTGCTCAGGAGGCCTCTTTGATTTTAAAAGTACTCGGCGTTGTCCGGGAGAAAAGGTCTCAATATCTTAGATAGAGCTACTGTAGTGATAGGTTTGGAAAATATTTTAACGCCATCTTCGTTCCTCTTTGGACTATTTGGCAGACCAGAAAGAGAGAGGATACCTAAGTGATTTCAGTAGTGCTCATGAGGTCTCTTTGATTTTCAAAGTACTCGGCGTTGTCCGGGAGAAAATTGCTCAATGTCCTAGATAGAGCTACTGTAGTGATAGGTTTGGATTATATTTTAACAGCATCTACGCTGAAAAGGATGGGGGAATCTATAAGAGTTACTTAAGTAGTGCTCATGACGCCTCCTAGATTTTGAAATTACTTGGCGTTGTCCGGGAGAAAAGTGCTAAAGTTGCTAGATAGAGCTACTGTAGTGATAGGTTTTGAAAATATTTTGACACCATCTTCGTTCCCCTTTGGACTATTTTGCAGATGAAAAGGAGGCAGGATACCTAAGTAATTTCAGTAGTGCTCAGGAGGCCTCCTTGATTTTCAAAGTACTCGGCGTTGTCCGGGAAAAAAGTACTCAATATCCGAAATAGAGCTACTGTAGTGATAGGTTTTGAAAATATTTTAACGCCATCTTCGTTCCCCTTTGGACTATTTTGCAGATAAAAAGAAGGGAGAATACCTAAGTGATTTCAGTAGTGCTCAGAAGGCCTCGTTGCTTTTTAAAGTACTCGGCGTTGTCCGGGAGAATAGTGCTCAATGTCCTAGATAGTGCTACTGTAGTGATAGGTTTGGATAATATTTTTACAGCATTTACGCTGAAAAGGATGGGATCATCGATAAGAGCGAATTTAGTAGTGCTCATAAGGCCTCCTTGATTTTCAAAGTAGTCGGCGTTGTCCGGGAGAAAAGTGCTCAATATCCATTATAGAGCTACTGTAGTGATAGGTTTTGAAAATATTTTAACGCCATCTTCATTCCCCTTTGAACTATTTGGCAGATGAAAAGGAGGATGGATACCTAAGTGATTTCAGTAGTGCTCAAGAGGCCTCTATGATTTTAAAAGTACTCGGCGTTGTCCGGGAGAAAAGTGCTCAATATCCTAGATAGAGCTACTGTAGTGATAGGTTTGGATAATATTTTAACAGCATCTACGCTGAAAAGGATGGGATCATCGATAAGAGTGATTTCAGTAGTGTTCAGGAGGCCTCCTTGATTTTTAAAGTACTTGGCGTTGCCCGGGAGAAAAGTGCTCAATATCCTGTATGTAGATAGCTTCCAGTATTTTTAATTTTTTTAAATTGGTTTCGGAATGTATAATTTTAGTGTTATTAATTTGTCTTAAATCAGAGGGAGGGCAGTTATGTTTTTGTAGATGTTGGTAAATTGAGCTAGAGTTTACAAGATGCATGGTGAGGCAGCGGGATAGGGTAGTGCTTGTAAAACCAATGTAGCTATTAACTTTATTATTATTATGGGAGTTACATTCTCCCAAAGGGCATTTAAACTTATAAATAACATTGGTTCTTTCTAGTGGTTTTTGAGTTGGGGAGGAGTTGTTTTTTACTAAAAGATTTTGGGTTTTAAATTTTTTATAGTAAACTAGCGGGGCTACCCGGCGTTGCTCGGGGTCATAAAAACATATAATTGAAGAGAAATCGCGCGTGTAACATCATTATATTCAAACTTCTTTATCTTTATCTTTCTACCTTTCTCTTCCCTGGTCGCCCCATTTCACCGGAGCGGAGATAAGTACCTATATAGTAAGCGCAGATAGAGGTGGTACTTTTTATAGAAATATGTCATACTATTGCCCTGGGCAATGTAGGAGAAATGGTGGGGTAGAAGCAGCTTTCACAAAAGGCAAAATTAGAAAGTAGCGGTGAAATGGGGCGACCAGGGAAGAGAAAGGTAGAAAGATAAAGATAAAGAAGTTTGAATATAAAGATGTTACACGCGATTTCTCTTCAATTATATGTTTTTATGACCCCGAGCAACGCCGGGTAGCCCCGCTAGTAATAAATGTTTGAAAGTTGAGTCATCTTCTCTAGAATGTCAACTCAGACTAATAACCAATCAAATGTTTTGATATACAATTAGTCATATAAATATCAATTGCAGTTCAATGAACAGAGATCGAGATATGTGATTAAATATCAAGGTCAAGTGGATGTCATAATAATTTTTCAATGATTCTTTCATGAAGAATTTCACACATTCTTGAACCAATTTTTATTAGGCAAATATTCAAGTTTGATTTTTATATTTCGGATTTTATCTAATTATTATTCTCTGAATAAGTTTAAATATAGATTTTTCCTCACATACATTTCTGTGAATTTGAAAAACAAATGCAGAAAATATTTCTTTTTTACATTATTTTTCTCATAACTATTGATTTCATCAACACATTACGTTTCGGCTTGTTTATCCTCCAATTGTTACGTATTGGTTTATTAAAAACACGTTCTCAAAATCAAAGTTACTTTCTTCAAATGTTCTCAGTAGTCTTACGTAGCTTCCGACTTATGTTTAGCATGTGACACTCAATCCAGTAGTCTTTCTCTTTTTGTAAACTGACGAGCCGCGCTGTTCCCGCCATGATTATCGTCCAGTGGGCTGCATTTCCTTTTAATGGTTTTTAGCCGTGTGTGTAATCTAGAATTTCTCATGCACAGAAAAGAAAAGGCGAGATCGACGGGGAGTTTAATTTTGTCTTTATTTTGGAGAGAAATTCTCGTCATACGAATAAAAGTCACACATTAACATTAAATGGAGAAAAGTTAAAAAGGATATTTTTGGTCTAACTACTTAGTTACAGGGAAGGATAGAGGGTGGGCATACAAGTGGTGCTGTCAACTTTTTTTAGGAATTAAATTCCCATCTTCTTTTTTCTTTAATTACATTCTGAATTTGCGTCCGTTTGTCACCTCTTCAAAAAACTTACTTCAGGGAAAAAACTGTCTTTCTTTCTTTCACACAGTATTCTGACGTCACTGCTTCAAGGGAACACTTAATTTGTCATAACACATTGTGTCCGACCTTTCCTTGAACTCTCAACTTGAATCTAACCCACAGTTCATGCCTGTTTACATTTTAGTCTCGATAGCAGATTTGTTTTTCATATTTTCGTGTCAAGTTAACTTGTACTGGCCCACCTAGATACTAAATCCATACTAGCTGATGTAATCGTTCTTCACAGACGTCCATCCATTATGTAACACTGGCTTCTTCAAAAATATTGTTTGTTTATGATAATGTTTTTTTGTATGTAAATACGATTGTTGTTGATTACAGCAAATGTTGCATTTACAATCTTCTTTTCATCCTTTGGTGTCATTCGCCCACAACCGTCAGAGGTGGAAACAGATGGTATTGCATCCGACCCTGACAGGTTTTGAGACTAACAGTAGTAAATTTTCTTTCCATATTGAATTAATAACTACAGTAAGTTGACAATGTTGGAATAACCTAACACGCGGGCAGACTTTTTCAAACATATTATTGTTCAATGTGTCTCTCTAGCAATTATTGATGCTTTACTCCACATGTAACAAGCAATACCTGACTTATCTATTTCACCACTAATTTAGACAGAAACTATTTTCTTTTTCCAAAAATTGTACAATTAATGGAAAGTTTTTAAAGAAGCCATATCTGATATTCTTAACATTTGTCCATTCAATCTGCCTGCTTAGCGATGGAAATCTGATTTAAAACTTAACATCTTCAAAAATGTTCCACAGTCTTAGTCCTGTAAGTACCCCCTTCCCCAAATGGCTGAAAACAGGGGATTTCATTCAAATATTCATAATGCCTTTACTATTGAACAGATTATTATGAAAAACTTGACTGGAAAGACTCTGTTCATGCACATGCTATGATTTGCACTAAAAATAATATTGTTATTTAAGTTACCGTCAAAAGCAGACATTGTTGGAAGACATTTATTTTTTAAATAACACATGTGGAAAATCGTCTAACATTATGAGATACTTAAATAAGTATCAGTACTCGGATGTAGTTCTCACGGCGGCTGCTAAGAGTTATTTTCCTTCAATTGGGAACATTTAAACGTATTTTAAAAATTGATTTAAACAAAGGGTTATCATTTCATGTTCAGGCAGACTGGGAATCCGAACATCATTTCCTGTCAATATGGTTTCAGAAATGATGAGTTAAGCATGATAGATCGACCGACAAAGCCTTGTATAGAGATTTGTATGGTAGCACATATTTAAAAAAGAAAAAAAAGAAAAAGAAAAAAGAAAAAGGAAAGAAAAAAGAAAAACAAGAAATAAAGAGAAAAGAAAAAAAACGAGAAAGAAGAAGAATTTAATAAACAGATTTAGATTTGGGCAAAGAAGAAAACTGAAATAAAATTTTGAATAATGTACATTTTAAATGGATGAAAATATGCTGACTACATCTGGAACAGATTATTAAGATTTACATGCCTGCACAAACATGAATAATTAATGAACCAATATCAGAAAATGTGTCCTTTTAGAGAGAGAGAGAGAGAGAGAGAGAGAGAGAGAGAGAGAGAGAGAGAAAGATGATAATAGAAAAGGAAATATGTTTTAATCAAGATTCCAATAAAATTGTAGATGGCAACTCTGCTGCCCTCAAACCAGAATGACACAGCTGTCATAAAGATGCCAGTCTACATGTTCTACGGATTGAAGAACAGCTTGGCATTTATTGATTAAATCTCAGATTGAGAACGAAGAATAATTATGTATACATTGATGAAACATTTATAAGATTTGTATTCGTAATTAACAAAACATTTAATATCAGATCAAAGTGGAAGAAAATTAAGATGGTTGCTTATCTTGAAGAAATATCGCTTACACTCAGACTGTAATGGACTCGTACAAGAATCTAATTTAATATAACTTTATTTTTGGATGCAAAATTTTGAAGGGAACATTACGAAATCATCTTAACGACACATATTAAATGTTAAATTATTTTAACATCAATTCTAAAGTTATAATATTAGACAATTTGTGGGGCAAAATAATTTTCCTTTCACCTGGATGAGGTTTCATAGTGGGTCGAAAACTGAATGGTCACATTTAATGCTACCAAGACAAAGCTCCTTTCCTTTAACTATAAGAAACCTATCAAATCACCGATAGTAGTACCCTTCCCATAAATCCAACGTTCAAACTCCTCGGTCTGACATTCTCAGGTAACATGAAATAAAATAAGTACATAGAAGATGTTGATAAGGTGGTACTATTCCAGATGACGTGCCTACTTTCCATGACTTCGCGTTCGGCAGGTCGCGGGAGCGCCCGAGAGTTGCCGAGACGAAAACGCCAAGCGTTAATGGAAGACTTGCAGACGATAATATAAGACGAATGAATGCAAAGAAAAAATACATAGATAAAAAGATAAAAACCGAACAAACTGTAGGGTGGGGGGTCAAATGAACCATTTTCAATCAAATGTGTAGAAAGAAAAAAAAATTGGGGGGGATTTTGTCAATGTTTTCTTTTTTATTTGTTTTGCTGTTTTTCTTTTTAGGGTTAGGGTTTATAGTTAGGGCTCCCGTTAGGGTTAGGGGTTAGGGCTTCTGTTAGGGTTAGGGTTTCCGTTCTTAGCGATATCCAAGCCTTGATTCAAACTGCCAAGCTCAAACTGGAAGACTGGCAGACTGGCAGACTGGCAGACGTTAATATAAGACGAATAAATTCAAAGAAAAAATACATAGATTAAAATCATTTGTTTTTTTTGGGGGGGGGGGGTAAAATTTTGTCAATGTTTTTATAAGATAAAAGAAAGAAAAAATATTCCGTCAGCGCTCGGGCACTTCCGCGACATGCCCGATCATTGTCAACACGAAGTCATGGAAATTAGGGATGTCATCTGGAACAGTACCGCCATGGTTGCTGCAAGGAAAGTAAACTCTCTCTGCTGGGCTAGAAAACTTTGCAAACTTGCCAGTATCCTATATCTCTACATAGCCACCATTCGCCCGTGCATGGAGTGATGTTGTCACATCTGGGTTATTGCACCAACCACTAGTCTCTCCCTCTTGGACAGGATGCACAAAATAATTTATAACCTAGTAAGTCCGGCACTGTCTGGCAGGCTCCAACCCTATCGCATCGGTACAGAGTTTCATCCCTGTGCTTGTTTTAAAAGTACTTCCATGGAATGTGCTATGATGAATTTACTGAACCTAAGGAAATATCCCCGACTCACTCAACTAGCTGCTAAATCCCATCCCTTTTCTGTACAGGTCCCTAAATGCCCGAAATTTTTCTATTCTGATAGATTCTTTCTTCGGGCCACTTCCTTTGGAATTCTATTCCTGCTCCCTGTTTTCCCGACACTACCAACATGCAGAAATTTAAATGTAATGTGAACAAATATCTTCTTTTTTTAAAATGAAAATCGCTCCAGGCAAGACAAGAAGTCATTTAATATAAGGAGCTAAAAAATACTAGGAGTCCCTTACGCTTCCGTTGCAATACATCTTGTTTGGGGTGAATAAAAGCAAAAGAAAAAATATTATGTTTATAGTTTACTAGCAGGGTTACTCGGCGGTGCCCGGGCGCATGGATAAGAAAAGGGAAGAGTAAAAAAGTGTGTGTACCAAACCTCTCTTTCTCTCTCACTTTTTCAGCTATGTTACTTTTAAAACACACCTCTTTCTCCGACGGCATCTCTCCCCCTTCCCTCTCCCTCTCCCTTTCATTCATGCACAAACTTTGGCAACTGATTCAATATAATAGAAATACAAAGTAAACAAGAAAGTAAAAATTAAAAATTAAAATGATCAAGTCGAAATTTTAATCTAGTTTCAGTGTTGTTTTTCGAACCTTTACCAGTAAGAATGAAAGAAAATCATGTTTTTTTACACTCTCCCATTTTCCATACACTAATTTTGTCCTAATGATCCGAAGTGTAATGGAATATTTAGTTTGCAAGTGTATCTTTGGTAGATTCCTAGTTTAAGCCAGACACAGAAAGACGAACAATACGAATTTCCTTCATATAATAGATTTTTATTTGATTTTTAGATGCGTCCACTGATTTCTATAAGAGGCTCTGTCTGTCCGTCCTCTTTTGAATAACATTCATCAGTTTGAAATATTATTTTCATTGCTAAACCTGCGCGGTGAATGGACGCATTTAAAGAATGGATTCGTTCTTGTTTTACTCATGTCTACATTTTTTCTTTCAATATTTCATAAATGTGCTGAAGCAAACCTAAGAAATCCATAAAGAAATAAAAAGGATTTAGCAATAAACACATTTTTTGTGCGGAACATAGATTGGTAAAAACAACATAAGAATTGGATGCTTGAATGAATTGAGTGCATAAAACAATCATTTCAATTCTTAAACATTGTTTTCTTGAAATACATTCATGACTAATATTGTAGCATCACATTTCTATGCACAGAAATCATTCCTTCCAATACTCGGAATTAGGTTCTTAATACAACATACTCTATTACAAATAACAGTATACTCTCTTTTTTTTTCATTTTACTTCAGTCGAAGTTCTCAGAAATCAAGGAGCCTCTACCTGCGGCTAACTCTTGATCTCTGTATGAGATACATAGATATTCGAATATTCTATAAAAGTACTCTTATACTATAATATAACACAATGTGTCTCCAATATATTATATATAAATCAGCATAGATGCACTTACTGCATCTAGCCACACTGATGAATTGCAGACGATGAAATAGCTGTTTGTGGATGATTACATTATAATATAACACAAAGTGTATCCATTATATCTAGTCATCCACTGACAGCTGTTTCGCCGTATCACGAAACTTCAGCATGACTAAACAGCGCAAGTGATTTCATGCTTAAATTCGAAACCTGATCGCCATTGTCCAGATGTAACATCTTGACCCTAGTGGTTGTGAAGTAATACTGATCTGAGGCGCAGAGATTAATTCCCCCCACCAATTAATCTATATTACAGTTCTGCTAAGATCCTTCGTTGTCACAATTGTTACCAACCTGTGAACCCCTATTGTAAATCAATGAACTGATCCATCTGTGAAAAAAGATTGAGTAGAATAAAACAAGCCGATTTTGTTAACATGTACACTAACATTTTTATCGCCCCCCCCCCCCAAAAAAAATACACCGTATTTAAAATAAATTATTCTGAACGCCCGTATGCATAGTAAAGATAAAGCTTTCAATAAATAAATAAATAAATAAATAATGTTGATGAATGTGCACGTCGATGTGACGTCATTTCGAATATAATTCTGATGCAATTTGTCTAAATTCTAGGAAATATTTTTTCTCTACATATTTTTAATAAATGATATAGCGATAGCTGACATTCATTCGTACTACTTCAGTAGACGGTCTATCTGCAAATATTTAATTTAGATATGGTCTACCTATAATGTTCGATTCTATGAAGCTGTCTATTTGTAAAAGAAAAAAGATGTTGCATGGTAAAGGTCTTTATTCATTTTAAGGTAGGAATCAAACATTCAACTAAAATCATAGACTATTAGAACGCTGTATTTGTGCTAAATACGATTTGGCAGGCAGTAACATAGTTTTTTTGATATTTTATTTTATTGTTAATCTCTCTTAAATAACCTAACCAGAACTTGCAATATGTTATCTACAAAAAAACACATGAGTTTAAGACACAACCCTGATTAGTTTGTAGAAAAAATAGGTATAATTGCTATGTGTCTCTCAACAAAACAGTGAATTTGATCATAAATTCAAATTAAGAATTCTTATTTATTTAATTACAATTTTTATTACAACTTTGGATAAATATAATAAAATACTTAGAAAAAATATAATAAAATATAATACAATAAAAGATATTTGAATATAAAATCTTAAAAAAATATAATATATACTATATAAAATAAAATATAAAATATCATGAGATAATAGATCAATAATAATAAATAAACAAATATATTGTATTTATAAATTAAATTAAAATAAATGACTTTTGTATTATATATATATAAAAAAGAATTAAATTATAAAAAGTGAAAATAATTTTGACACACCCTTTCTCTTCCTCAAATAGTTTTATCAGAGATTGATTTTAGTTATGTCCAAAAAATAATATTCTCAGTAAAGATTTATATTAAAAAGAAAATAAATCCATGCAGCATACCCTAAAAGTTTTAGCAAGTACTTAATTTTGTGTTAAAACCTGGGTTATATTGAGTAAATGTTGAAAATGCTATTCAAATCGAATAATTCCCTGATTTTTGGTAATAACCAAAGACGATCGTTTTCACAGAAAATTTTCAGAAAATTTCCCATTTAGTAGGTTCAAGATATAAGATACAAAATTTCACGAAAAAAAATAAATTTTTAAGACTTTATTAACAAACATAATTATTTTTTCGCACTGTCATACGATCTATACATAAGGAAAACCCGATTTTAGAGTCTTGAGCCCTAATTCCGGCATTCTTGACCTCCACCACACTAGTATCAGTGTTTTCATCCATCTTACTATTAGGGTTAGGGCTTGAGTTAGTTACATTTGGATCATGGACTTTTGTTCTAATCCAAAAAATTATAAAATCTATCATTTGCATTATGTAGATATTTTTCCTGATCATATATTCGCAAAATTAACTGTAGTTTCTGCATTTAAAACGGCAAATATTTTAACGGTTGGTGGCCATATTGGATTTGGTATTATTAAAGTAAAAATGCAAAAGTTTTGGCAAAAATGCGCATTTAATTTGGCAGCCAGGTTCCTAATAAAAAATAATTGATATATTTTTTAATTGTTTGACGATCAAAAATATACAATATTAATAAACTGCTTAGGGATTGAAGATATGAAATAATATATTATGTAGTATTTTAGTATGAAATCATTTTTCAATGAATGTTTTGGTTGAGATAAGATTTAGGGAAATCAAGAATCATGGAGATTGGAGAAAGGATCGAGTTTGTTTATTGTGCGATCGCTATCCAGTACGGAATGTCGCTTTTTGAAAAAAAATCAAATAAATTTGGAAACTAACTTAATGCCAACTACATTGCCACTGTGTGATCTTTTATGCATAAGCAATTTGAACAGAGCTGTTGCGAGAAGATTTGGTGATTAAGGCAAGCACTTAGATGTAACTTAAGTAAGCGAAGTAAACCATAATTAGATTACTGTTACTCTGGAAACCCTAACTGATGACATCATTTTCATCTTGTGGCTTTATTACTTCATTCATACAAATAACTAATTATTGTTATTCCAACCGTTTTCCAAGACTTCTTCCTCCATTTCTAGCATCATTCTCTGATCATCCACTACACTGTTCACCATAGTTTTCCATCATTTTTCGCCCTGGAATTGTGGTGCTCCTAGATGTTGATGACTTCATAATATTGCTGATCCTCAATATGACGAGTGCCAAAAAGAAAGCCACTTCAATCCAGATCGTACTTCATTCAACTGATACCATCAATAATTAGCCAAACAATAGGCATCACATCTACAGGCAATTTTTCATAGAATAGTTGAAGGGAATGAAAAAGACTGATAAATGAAAAAGTATTGAAAATGATAAAACTGAAGAATCCACGGACAGCTTTAAGAAATTGACTTCCAAACTAACCTGTCTCTGGCCATCTCTATATGTTTCCTCTTACTCTCAAGTTCATTTTTATCACTTCATCCCATGTTTTCCTTCACCCTCCTTTGTGAACTGGACTTGCTACCTTAACTGTTCTACATCTACTGACCCAAGAACTTTCATCCATTCTTCCAACGTAGCCATACCATCGAAGTTTTCTATTCTGTACACATCTCCATATGCTGGCCAGATTCAATCTTCCTCTGATCTCAGAACTAAGGCTGTCTTAAAGACTCACATTACACATACCAACGTATCATTCTCATATCATTTCTATCCATGCAACGCATGTCTTCATCATACTGTGTACACATGCCTGATAGACTCTTCTCTTGGTCGACAGTGGTAATGCTCTGTTGGTTAGTAATGGCAGAAGTACCCTCAACTTACTCCATCCACTCCTAACTCTTGTGATCACACTAGCACCTGCTCTAACATGTTCGCCAATAATATCACAAAGGTAATAAAACTTCTCGACAACCACAATCACTTCGCTATCCAGATATACTTTTCCCACATATGAGTTCTCATCCATCTCCATTGTTTTACACTTCTTGTATTTAAACTCGTAATCCTCTCTTAACCTACCTGTAATTCAACTGCACTTCTTGTGTATCCAATGCTTACACAAAATATTAAATTGCACTCAACTCCCTTTCCACAAACTAAGCAGGGAAACTTTCCACTTTTTTAGAGCTTTCCAACACTACAACCACTGATCATCACTTTGATCTTGGTAATATTCACTAGCTTGCAGTGGCACTTTGTCTAGAGATGTTGGGGAACTGGATATTATATACAAAATGTGGCTGCAAGAAGGCAAAGAATGGCAGTAAACGTTGCCAGTGAAGGAAATAAAAAGAGAGGACACGATTTAGTTTAAAAGAGATTGTATTGTATTAAAAGAAATACAGAATAGAGTGTACTTCGTCGACTGGAAAGGCACCAGTCAATCTGCTAAGGGAAAGTGAATCCTTGTTTGAATGTCGAGAAGCGATTCACGGCATGTGAGTTACATGAGGACATGTGTAACAGTATTGTTTTATGTGTTGGGTAATTACAAGGTTTAGCAGCTTATATTATATACGTCGAGCATTAGTTTGAACCAACTTTTTTATCATGTTTTATGTAGTTTTTGTGACATTACTATTGTTTTTATTTATTGTTTTGTTAGGTATTGTTTTTATTTTGAAGTATTTTTTTCAAATTAAAAAATGAAAACATCCAATTATTTTTTAAAGAAACAAAACCACATTTGAACTAGAAAAATAGCCATTACAATACGAATAAGGTAAGCATTGTATGAAAAATATTTATCAGTTAATGTTATGTTAAGTATTGTTTTTAATCTAAAAAATACATAACATCATGATGTATTATATAAATAAGATTATGTCCGTCCATCTGTCTGTCTGTCTGTCTATCAGTCACAATTTTTTAAACGTAATAAATACATTGCGAAATAATGGAGAATACTGCATTTAGCTAATCTAATATTATCTAAATATAAATGAATGTGAATCTTTCCTAAGTATGTTAACAACAACACCTTTCAGTCTTACTTGGTATTTATCTACCTCCCACAGCAGATATGACACAAGGTTGGGAAAGTGGGGTTGAAAAGCTAGCACCCTAGAGTAAGAGCACTCTGGCTTACGAAATATACCTGAGCAGCCCCGTCGGCATTCCCCGGTAGGGGCGCTTCCGGCGATTAGCAATAAACTAACCCCTTCTCAACGGGTGAGAAGACAAACTCTGGAAGGATGGACCTCCTAGAACTGCACAAGACAATACCTCAGACCGGTGAAATCAAACCCCGAAGGCCAAGACGGTATTGGTCTACAGAGTGTAACAGATACTACACTCTGATCTTAGCCAAAAGGCCAAGAAAGGAACGCTAAAAAGTAAATGGCGTGAATAGCCACCCTGTTTCTTTCTCCGGGTCATTTGGACACACTCCTCTTCACTTCCGAAAACAAGTGAGTTTTCACAGGAACGTGCTAACTTTTTATTTTTCAACCAGTGAAAATGGTTTCTGCTTGTTTTAAACTCTAGTAAGCCTGTGTGAAAGTAACAAAACTTATAAAAAGCAGTGAACTGGTCAACACAATCAGAATTTTTCTTGGCGACACCGTGGCGTGCCTTGACTCTCAGCAACAACTACTGCCCGTCCAAGAAACACGACTGGAGTGTCTCAAATTGAAATTCCTAAAGCATGACTGCTTTCTCTCCTGTGACAACTAAACCCCCAAGAAGGTAAACCCTCACATGTGCACACAACGGAATATTGAAACGAACTTTCTTATGTCCATTTCTTATCCAAGGACTTTAAACCTTTCCTAACGAACTTTGGTCTTTGAAAGTATATTTTACATCTCTGTAAAATTGTTGGCATATAAATATGTTTTATTCTGTAACTCATGTTTCCTCGCTTTCATTCACGAAACTCCATTGTTAAAGTTAGCACTTGCTAGCTCGTGACTCATTAATAACCTTCATGTTTTTATTCATCTTTTTCATTCTCTAGTTTTAGCCACATTTATATTAATTGCTAGCGTTGTTCTTGGCACTTCTCAAAGATGTTACTGTCGTCTAAATACATTATCCGAAGCATATATTTGCTAGTATATATATAAAAAATAAGTTAATGCCAGGAATAAAAATCGCTAATTTCGGAAACTACCAAAATTTGTACACAATGGTAAACGAAAAAAAGTTAAAATATGATAAAGTTTAAGACTTTCTGAAACAATAGGCTGACAAGACAAGAAATTAACGAACTGCTTGTGCACATTTGTCTCATTTGATCAAAATGAAATGACAGCCTTGAAATAAAGTAAATCATTTATTTCCTGACGTTAATTTTAGATATTTAGTCGTTTACTTTACAAAACATTTAGTTATTTCTCTGGCTTTTGCATAAAAATAATATAGGACCCTATTCTTGACAATCGCCAAATTCGAATTCTTTAACAATATCAGTACTCTTAATCGTGCATTTTTAAGAACCAATCTTTTTCAAATAAAAAGCTGTGCAGCGAGATGCCTGTTCACATTAGTTTTAAATTTCTGCATGTTGGTACAGTCGAAGAAAACAGGGAGCAGGGAGGGAGTTCCAAAGGCCGGCAGCACGAGGAAAGAAGCTATTGAAGTAGAAGGCACTCCGACATCTGGAAACCTCCACACTGAATGGATGGGATTTAGCTGATTGTCAGGGTTGGTCGAGTGTATTTACGTTGAGGGGGCACCAGAGTAGCAAGTTCATCAGAGCACATTACATTGAAGTACTTGTAAACCAAGCACAAGGATGCAACATTGCGGTGATGGGACAGGGGCTGGAGCTTAGTGGATAGTGAGGGACATATTAGATTAGAGACTCTTTTTTGGGCCTTGTCTAAGAGGAAGAGACTAGTGGATGGTGCACCAGCCCAAATGTGGCAACAATACTCCATGTATGGGCGGATGGTGACTTTGTAGAGATATAGGATACTGTCAGGTGTGAGAAGTTTTCTAGCTCGGTAGAGGGAACCCACTTTCTTTGCAGCAGCCTTGGCAATGTACTCTATGTGTTTGTCCCAATTCATGTTGCCTGTGAATGTCTGGCCGAGGAGTTTCAACGTTGGGCTCTAAGGTAGGATATTATTTGCCATGGCAATCGGTGGTTGTTTTTATTCAATTTGTTATGAACATATATTTATTTTAGGGTCTGACTTATGTGGCTTAGCTAAACTTAGGGTCTCGACCCAAATACTGGCATTCTCGATTGCCACTCTTAACTTAGAGTTCCTGTTGAAGTTGAGTTTAATGATATTAAAATATTAAAACGATAACACATTTTTCAGAGACCCAAGTTGTCAACAATATTAAACAATACAAATAGTAATTTTAAGTTCCAAGTTTTATGAAACAAAATAGAATAAAATTATAATGCACTTAATTTTAAGGTTGTTTTTTTTCCATAATAAAAAAAGTATTCACTCTTATTTTGCCAACAAGTCGAATTTCATCGTTGGAACGAATGCCACATGGTCAGATAAAAGTCTTCTGTATGATAACATTATCCAGCTTTATTTATAATAAATTTAAATAACAATTAAAAAATGACACTAATTTTACGACAACATTCTGCTATTTTAATTGATTTTGACTCGCTCTAATTTAGAAAAAGTTTAGATTTGGAAACGATTTCATACGTTTAGAACACAAAGTATAATTGATTTTATTTCTCCATTATATTATCTTTAAGTAAGTTGAATTAATAAGATTTCCACTCTTTTAATTCGCTTTTTACACAGTTTATCTCAAGGGGTGAGAAAAATTGTTTTATATAATTTTTTGCATTGTATATACAGTTCATATTTTTTAAAAATCTAATAAAATTTCGAATTTAGGTTGATTTTACTTTCATGTAATAGAATAGTGCAACTTTGTTGATCGGTTTGATTCTGTTGTCGGCATTCTTGCATGAGGGACCACGTAATAGTTGCCAACATCCCTGAGTGAAAGTGGTATTATGAAATCGACTGGATTCGAACTTGGCACCTACAGGTTGTTAGTCAGCGTCGTTATCTACTTAACCACCGTTACCTCCCTTTTATGTAATAATCGCAGGTGACGCCATTTTTATTGTTTTTGTCATGAGAAAAGTTATTTATGCAATTTAATTGTTTTTTTGCAAGACTTTTTCCAGCACTTCTTGATAATACTGCAAGATTATGTAGAATTATTTTTATTTTACAGAGTTCTAAGAATCTTTAAATTCTCTTATTTCTTTCATAATTTACTTCAGGTCATGTGATAAGTCTGGGCTGGGTTGTCCGGTTGTTATTCTGCTTTCTCCTCGCTTCCGCCTTACCCATCACCACTTGAAAGCGGTTTCGTCCGGGGACTTGAAAAGACACGTTTTTACTCTCTCAGCGGATGAATTGTTTTTAGAATTGATTAATTCCAACAAGACATGTTTTGTTGTTTTTCTACAACAGACAGACACGGATATTTAAACAAAGGGTTTTATTTTGTCAAACAAAGTCGAGTTTTTGTTGAATTGTTGTTTTCAATATTTTAACATTAGAACGTGAACAGACTTCCTCGTTTAAAAAGCAACAGCAAGGCTGCGGTTTGGGAATTTTTAGTCGACAAACAGAAGATTATGTCAGAATCTTTTACAGTGAGTTGAAAACTTAACACTTAATTTTTGAACTGCCCCTCCTCGTGGGGTCGCTGTTTTACTTTTAGCCCTCTCATGTGCGCTTGGCTTTCACTCCTTTAGGGTACTTGTTTCTCGCCTCTTTGGGGCACTTGACTTCCACTATTTTTTGAGGGCGGTAAGAATATTGTCTCAGAAAAAAAAGTAGAAGGATTGAAAAAAAGGAATATAAAAAACTGTGATAGCTAATTTTCTTTTTGAAAGGTTGCTTGTGGCTTTTAGGGCTGACAATTTGTATTTGTTTTGTATCTGTATGTAAGCTTGTTGCTAGAATGTGTGGCTCAAGTAGTATGTTTCTTTGTTTTTTTTATGGAAATCGCTCCAGACAAGGCATGAAGCCACTTGATGTAAGGAACTAAAAAAAAATACTACTTCAAGGTAAAAACACGAGCTAACGATACGTGTTAGATGGATAGATTCTGACTCAGAAAACAGCAATTCTTCCCCCTTTGTCAGAAACATCGCTCATGGAATGTGAGGACTAAAAGACAAAATAAGGGAAGCGAGAGTTACGAGGCTGCTGAAAGTAAACCGAAAGTTCACTTTCTACTCTCCTGATCTTAGGATCAAAACTTCAAATTCTAGAAGACTGTCACTTACAACTTATTATTAGTCAGCACCTTTAACCCTTACACCATGGGTTTATGTAGACCCGTCATGTTAAAGGTGTTGTTTAAAAATTACTACAAGTGATAATAACTAAGTACATAAAAAAAATACTTAACACTTCTACCTATCCATGTTAATCCCCGAGATGGACCATGGAAGCCAGTCAGCACTATGACGTGGTCTGGCAGCAGAGCCAACACATGAAGGTAAAGTGGCTACATACATGTGATACAGATGAAATGTAAGCTGGCTTCCCTGTGTTATAGCAAAACCGATTTTTCGGTAAGATGTAAAGGCCTGTCAGAGAATACTGTTTCCAGCAGCTTTGCAGGTTCGTTAACCAGGACAACTGCTCACAATAGCCTTCCAGTTCAATTGAAGAGGGCTGCCACAAACAAGACCATCGAGAAAAGGGGGCTGTTATGCCGTGCACATTCCGATATAAGCAGCAATTCATCTGAGGGTGAAGACCCATGGACTTTGCCTAAAGTTAGGTTTTCTAGGAATAGAGGGGAGGGGGTGATCCACCAACACAAAGAGTATTGATTTACTCTTCTCTAGGAGTTAGGCACAAGGCCAGTTTTTATCTTACTCTCACAAGTAAGATGTGACCCAAGATCGGGTCGGGAAAGTGGGGTTTAAAAATTGCCTGGGCAGCCCCGTCGGCATTCCCCGGTATTCCTCAGGCAGTAAGCAATAAACTTACTCCTCCCCAAAGAGGGGAGGCAAAGCCTAGGAAGGTATGGAGACGTCGATGCTGTGAACTCTGTAGTCATAAGATAACAATAATGGGAAAATATATCATCCAGATGATCCTGTACGATGCAAGGTTCAATGCAATTCGGTTTCTGGCAGATATCCGTAATAGTAGAGAGTCGTGCAGCATATGGTTAAGTTTTTCTCAAAAACAGCCTCCCCGCAAGGACTCTCTGCTAGGAAGTTTACTGCTGCAACACCAGCAGCAACCACCTAGTTCCAGTGAGGTGTGGTAAGGATAAGGAGCACGTGAGTACTAAAAAGAAGTTTCTCCAAAACCGGGAGTCGATGAAAAGTAGCATCTCCCTCCATGAAAAGATAAACATCCTCCTACCACTCCTCAAAATTCACTCTCCATTGCACCTAAGAAGCAGAGTTGGAGTAGCTGCCTACAGCAGCACAGCAGCACAGCAGTCAGAACAGCGAACCAATTTGACTGCAGTAAATCAGAAATATGTGATCCCCTCTTTTGAGTCTGAAGAAGAGTCGAGAGAACAAGAGCAGTAGACACCCATGATTAGTGAAAGTAAAAAATATGGAGAGCAGGGTAAAAAGAAGAAAGTCCAAAAAAAGCAAATAGACAAAGTCTGTGTGTCCCACTTCTTTCCGAAGACAAAAAACATTGCAATGACAGAAGAGGCCGCCACTGTTTCACTCATCTCAGCCTCACCACACTCATGAAGACACTCTTGATTACACTGTTCATAAGGTTCAAGAAGTGTGTATTCAGTGCAGTCCTTTGGAAGATGGTAGTGGCTGCTAAGGGACCTTCTTGGATATCAGACTTGTGGATGATGAGCACCCTAGTTTGAAAAATATAAGTGTCAAATGTAAGGGGGGTCTATATTGATGTTCATTCCTTGTTATATAAGACATTAAAACTAATGTTTCTCTTACATGTCAGGGGTATTGCACAGGGCAGACAAATTTAATTAAAACTCTTGGAGGACAGCCTCAAAAAGCCTGCATCATCCTCATGCCAAAGGATTTTAAAACCATGTGTGATACTGAATAGGTTAGCGGCCACATACATACAGTAGCTAGCGTGAATGTGAGGGGTATGAAGAGATAAAAGTCGTGCTGTTCGCATTATGTGAGATTTTGTGTCCCTTGGAATGGATATAGCTATGATTGAGGGAACCCACAACGGTTCATTAGAGGATTGTCGGGTGCTAGTGGACAATTACCACGTCTTCTCAGCATATGGCAATTCGAGTAGAGGTGCTGTAGCAGCCATCATGCAGGTCCACAGGGAAAACAAGTGAGGGCTGTATTGTCCATCAGGGATTGAACCCAGAGTGTTTCGGTTACAAAATGGAAACTTGTAACTTTTGTCACGTGACGAGAGTTCACATATGCAAATGAGCCTTGTTTTTCATGGGCTAATTCTCGTTGTCATAAAAATAGCAGACACTTTTCTCCGGGCAGCAGCGGAGAAAGGTTGACATTGTGACTATGTCGAGTGCTGAGAGAGAAAGAGAGAAAAAGAAAGAGAAAAAGGAAAAGGTATTCAATTTTTTGACTAGACGTTTGGTTGTGAATTCCATGTCGTTCACATGAGCAGTCTTTCAACTATGAGTAGTGAACCAAATACATTTCATTTCAGTTTATTAACCCTTCGTTACAGGTGTTTCTTTACTTGTGAAACGTTCCCTGTTTGCGAAGATGAAGGTTGTACATGGAAATGGAGAAGGCAGACTGATCGTGGCTGATATCATTATCATGAACAAGGTTGAGTTTCGGTTGTTGCAATTTATGTACTCTATTCAGCTCAGGAGAGGGTTTTCTTTGTTGGACGGTTGGAGATACTTCTCGCTGACCTAAAGTGGTTAATTTTAATGGGTGATTGGAATGCCATCCTTGACCCTAAGATAGATAGGGTGAGGGGTCAGAGAATCGGATAAGTGGGTGATTAGCCTGTCTTACTTGATAGCTAATTTTGATCTAGTCGACAGATTTCATCTTGATCACTGAAGGTGAGAGATATGGATATGGACCAGTAGCATAGCTTCCTATTCAAGTACTTATGCTTGTTAGAATAGATGATATATCATGTCTTCCATTCCACTGGTTAGGGTATTAGGACAGTAAATTATTTACGGATCGATTGCAGTTAAGTAACAGCTCTAAGGTAGACAGGTACTGGAAACTCAATATCTCCCTATTGGAGATACTGAACTTCTAGGAAAGTCTAGATTACCTTATTCAGTGAGGGTGGATACTAGGAGTAAGTAGTGGGTTAGCTTTAAATTTTAAGCATGGCACATGCGATTCTTGGTTTTATTGCAACCATCCTGGTTAAGTTAAAAATTGTATCTTAACTAGTTTAGTGATTATGTTCTGTCCTTTCAATTTCATTTCTGGTAGTAAAGATCCTACACGATGCCCACTCTCGACTTTTCTTTGCCCTAGCCCTAACCCTAACTCTTAGTCCCTCTAAATTATATCTATCTTGGAAGGACACCATCCACTTCCCAAACTTTATTCCCGATTTCATTTATTTTCACTAAACCTCACTCTTAATTAAATAATGCCCGCCTTGTTTTCGGTTCTAAATAAACAAACAAAAAAACAATGCGCCGTCTACACTTATAAAAGGTTACAAATCTACCCCAAATTTTATTTAGTTTTTTTTTGTCTTTTTGGGGTGTTTTCTGTTCTCACAATCTGCATCATTTTTCACAATTGTAAAAATTCTTGTAAATAAATTTAATCCAAAACCGGTGAGGATATTTTAAGTAGGTTATTCCATAGATTAGCTGTGGTATTTTGGTGATTGGATCATAATTGTGTCTAATTAATAGTAAGATAGTCAGTGAGATCCGCAACCTTCCCCCTCTTCACCAATTCTTAGAGATTCATGCCTAATATTTATAAGAATCATATACAGGGTGGGCAAAAATAAGGGTCCTATTTTTAAAAATTCATAACTTTTTTATTTATTGATTTTTTAAATTTTTTTTTAGAATAAGTAAAGGACCCCTTCCGAAGCAAGCATGAGCCGTATTAGCCCTAAGGAACGCACCCTCATTTAGAAAACATTATTTTTGCTTAAAAAACTCAAAACAGTGTAAAAAACAATACTTTAGTTTTTGTAAGTTTTAAGAAGTGTTTTTCGGCTAAAATTTGTTTTGTTTATTTCAAAAAATCTCGGAAGGGTCAGTCTACACACACATAAAGTTTGGTGAGTTTAACTTTTATTTTGTGGAAGTTATTCAAATTCAAGTTATTCAAATTTAAAGATAGGACCCTTATTTTGGCCCACCCTGTATATTTATGAAAATAAGTAAAAGAGATCAGTTCAGTTTTTGCATTTAGATTTCTTCCATTTTATTGGAGTATTGCTGTCTCATCTGGGCTAGTAAACCATTAAATAGTCTTTCCCTCTTAGACAAGGTCCAAAATAGAGTATCTAATCTAATAGGTACCTCACTATGCACCAAGCTCAAACCTCTGTCACATCGCCGCAATGTTGCATCCTTATGCTTGTTTTACGAGTACTTCAATGTAATGTGCTCCGATAAATTTGCTGCTCTGGTGCCCCCTCGACGTAAATACACTTGACCAACCCGATAATCAGCTAAATTCCACCCATTTATACTGTGGAAGTCCCCAGATGCTGGAGAGCCTTCTACTCCAATAGCTTCTTTCCTCGAGCTGCCGGCTGTAATATTACGTATTTGTAGTACTTGTGTATGGCCTTTCATACACACCACCGGAAACGGAAGTCATCCAGGTGACTGGTATTAAAGTTCGCCATGTGCGACATCATTCATCAAACAGTTTTAAGTTGAATAAAGCTTTGCTTCCAAGTAAGAAGTATTTTTGTGTTACTACAATTTATTCAACTAAAGTTTGGACGTTCACCTTGATACTAAAATATGGATGTGACATGGAAACCGAAATGCCTAGACATTGATCCCAGTCTACCAACAACTGCCAAGAAATACCGACACTGGCCTAGGAAATTAATTATCTTGAAGACTATCAAGAAATTATACCCAACAAATACTCAGCCCTGTTAAGCTGTGTGAGCTCTCATGTTTTTAGTTCATAGAAACGTGTGCAAACTTTGATACTGCCATAGCAAAACTGGACAGCTTGTTCATTAAATCACTCAACGAAGTATTTGCAAGACATTTACTAGCTACCAGACGGCAAAAGCCAGGATAATCCATGGACGAGTGGGAGAAATTAAAAAGAAACTGCAACTTCCGTGACCACAGTGTGGAGGAGTGTGGCAACGAGGCAATGCGTGACACATTCATTACTGGAATATCCTCGCCTGCGATACGACAGTAGCTCCTAGAAAATAAAACTGTGGATTTTCTAACGGCGCACAATCAAGTCTCTACATTAGATATAGCCCAGCGTAATAGCGATGCGTACATAACTCCGGATGTCCACCTGCTACGGTTGTAAACCCAGAATCACCACAGGTATGTGAAAATGATTATTCCAATCCTCCAGTTGCTCTGAAGGAATCGGCTATGGCTGTCACATATAAAAATCGTAAATGTTTCTTCTGTGGTTTCTTCTACCATTCAAGAGATAGTTGTCCAGCCCACGAGGCTACTTGTAATAAATGTTCCCAGAAAGGACATTATGCCCGTGTGTGCAAATCTAAGTCTTCCTCAAGTTCAGTGGCAACATTGGTCAGTTATCACTTACTTATTAACCTACATACCATAAGGACTTTCTCAAGCTGCAACGCATGCGACTGTTTATGGGAAAAGGTTAAGTTCTCTTCTGGATTCTTGCAGTACTGATATCTTAACGAAGGAGTTGTGTGAGAACTAAAACTAAAAGTTTATCCGTCCAATAAAGACATTTCTATGGCTCAGAAAACCTTGAATACTTGTTCCAAGGGCTATGTTGTTGCTAACCTAGCTCTTGATTTTAATAACCCGTTCTACGTTGCTACATGGCTTGGCATTCTAAAAGATTTGTGTTCGGACTTAATACTTGGCCAGGATTCATTGCGTCAACATCAAAGTGTAACTTTTAAATATGGTGGCCCCCTTCCCAAGTTAACTATGGATAGAGCTCGTCCTTTTTGGGCATTGGCCGCAACAAAAATAGAAAAGCCGTCTCTTTTTCAAAATGTATCTTCAAGCTGCAAACCAATAGCTGCCACATCCAGACGTTTTAGCAAGAACGATCAGATATTGATTGCAGAGGAAGTTAAAGATCTACTCTCTGAGGGCATAATCGAAACCAGCATATCATTATGGCGAACCCAAGTAGTGATAGTAAAGGACCCCACCTACCGACATAAAAAGCGGATGTGTGTTGATTATTCACAGACAATTAACCAATACACTAGATTAGATGTCTACCCGTTGCTAGAATAGACGAGATGGTGAATGATCTTGCAAAATACAAGGTATTCTCCACTTTTGACCTTAAAAGTGCCTATACCAGGTGCAGCTGAATGAGGCTGATAAAAAGTATCCCGCATTTGAGGCAAATGGTTGCTTGTTTCAATTATGTAGAATTCCGTTTGGAATCACAAATGGAGGCGCTGCTTTCCAGCAGCCTATGGACAATATAGTAAAAGAGGAGAACCTGCACGGTGCTTTCCCATACCTTGACAATGTAACAATTGCAGGATATACACAGGATGGACATGATAAGAAGGTAAAACAGTTCCTCGAGACTGTTGATCAGAAAACTTTCGTCTTAACCAACTAAAAACTGTAAAGTCCGTGACTTCTATTAATTGCTTGGATACTGTGTAGAATGGTGTCATTAAACCTGATACCGAGAGACTTCGCCCATTAAAGGAGCTTCATTCACCCGAGAACTTAAAATTACTTAAATGGATAATTGGAATATTTGCGTATTATGCAAAGTGGATATATGAATTCTCTAACAAAATTGGACTGCTATAAAACGCAAGAAAATTCCCATGGGAAAAGAAGGCCTTAAAATCCTTCCACTTGCTGGAAAGAGAGTTCAGTCCTCTCCTCTTCTGTGTTGCCCTGCACACGGCAGAAGAAAAACAAAACGCATATTAAGTATAAAAAAAAATATTGAAAATAAATAAAACCAGTTCTGAACCCGCTTCAAAACCGCCGATTTGGAGATGGAAGAACGTTTGCTAGATTTTACTCTAGCTGTTCAACAAAATCCGGCCAGCTGCTTAAGTTTTGCCTGGGCTCAGAACGAACCCACAAAAAAAGTAAATAATGTCAATTAGTGCCCAAGAGGGGCTATACAAATCACCCAAGAGGGGTGGTCACCCAAGAGGGGTGGGAAGAAGAATGGTGCCCAAAAGGGGCTTGCCCAGGGAACAGAGAAAGTCCCTAGTCAAAAAAGGGGCACAAGAGGCCAAGTAGCGGGTTGCTCCCAAGAAACAAATCCAACGCACGAATCCTGGGGTAAAATTTTTGAAAATGGGCAACAACACCTCTTCAATCAAAAGAGTACAGTTTTTATACTGTTCAATCCACCTCTATGCAAATTGACTTCCAACCAGCGCCATCTAGCGGTTAGAGACTCCAAACAGCCAATTTGCAAGGGGGGGATAACTCAATTGGCACCTAAACCACAGACTGAGATTTTTAAGCACCAAATGGAAGGGTGAATTCTCAGAATCGACCAGGTTAAACGATCAACGAGGCATTTTAGTAATATGTTTCTCAACTTTCACCGGTGGAGGCAAACTTGAATCAGTTCGATTAAAAATAATTTTTAAGCTTAATCAAACACTTTGTATATAACTGTTTTATTCAAGCGGTTTAGTTTAGATTTCCAAACAGAGGTAAATAAAATTATTTTTAATTGTGAGCAGATTTAACTTTTGATTTGAGAGAAATTGAATATTCTAACAGAACGTTTTCATTAAGAATTAGTAGTGGGAAAAGAAGGGCTAATGGTAAAGTGAAAACATCAACAAAACACATGCACAACATAAATGTACATTTACAGACACCAAAGGAATGAGAAGACTTTCAGAAGAACAGAAACACTTTTAAACTTACACAATTTAATCATTAATCTCATCTGGCAAAAATAGGTTTATATTCCATTGGCTTTTTCAAGATGGCGGCTATCGAATTTTGAAACTGTTCTGTGCAGAAGAGCTCCACGAGTAAAGAGCAGTATATATTTCTCATATAATAACAACAACAATAATAATAATAATAATAATAATAATGATAATAATGGTTACATTTTATAAAAAACATTAAAACGATTACTTTATACAAATAAAATAAACATACAAATAATTTGCAATTAAAAATATAAAAAGTGAGTACGTTTTTATTGTCAACTAAAAAGATGGCCATGTTTTTTCGAAAATTAACTAAAACTTTCAATTAAACAGTTAACATAACGGGATATTTCTTTGCAAATATCAACCATTGAAATTAAATTTTAATGCTGAAATAATGATTTTTTTCGAAGACGGATATTTGGGCATTTACTTTCTATAAAAACGATAGAATGTCTATCATATTTTAATTACATTTTTTTAAATGGTAAAAGACAGACAGTCGTCAATTTTATACCAAAATGTTCATCAATAGTGAATTGTAGACAAATAATTACAAAAATAGGAAAACAATTATAATGAGAGTACTTTTCGTTTTTTTTCATTTGCTATTAAAGAAATTCCGTTCTTTATTTTCTAATGTTGAGATCTTCATTATTTAGTTCAGGCATCCTCCTCTTTGAAAATAGGAGAGGTGGGATGATTGAGAAAATCTTTTGCATAAAATTGAAAAAGAAATATTTTTTCTATTAGATTTGGTATTTCCTTCAGGTGAGGTTCTTAGATTTGGTGAGACTTGGGACTTTTAATCTTATCTACTGAGATAGGCATGACATTCTATTACAAGGCGAAGATTCCTCAGGATATTTTTGTATGCTGATGTAAACATGCTTATGAGGCAGTGATTCTAGTCTTCGGGTTTTCTGCTCTTGAAATCATATCTATTCAAGCTATTAATTCAATTCTTATAAGAATGTTTGAATTGAAACAGTTTTTATAATTTTTTGCAACAAGAATAATTTGGTTTCTTCGAGAAGAAACCAACGCATGCAAAAAATTGACTTCTTTTCTCTCTTTGTTCTTTCTCGTTCCTGGCAGAAGGACTACACTTATATCTAATTATTTTCCTCTATTTTCGGCTGAGAATGTTTAATGTTGTAATAACTATTTAAAAAAAAACTTTTATTCACCTCAAACAAGGCACATTGTCACAACTCCAGCCCATTCAGTCTCTCATTAACTTCCGTTAATCGAAGAATTCAGGATGGGGTAATACCAACCAGTCGAAGATTCGTTCTCGACAATCAGTCCGTCAGGAACTGGGCCATTTCGGTGGCTTTTTATCTGTCGGGCTGAAGTATTGGTCCTGGGTTGTCCTATGAGGTGCACCCTCCAAGGCCTTGCCTCCCCTCTTTGGGGTGGGGTAAGTTTATTGCTTACTGCCTGAGGCGCCCTGACCGGGGAATACCGACGGGGCTGCCCAAGCTATTTTTGATAGGCCAGAGTGCTCTTTCCTTAGGGGCGCTGGCTTGCCTCCCCCCCTTCCGACCTTGTGTCACATATTCCTGCGGTGGGAAGGAATTAAATACCGTCACTGAGACGTATGAGGCTACTGTGAATTATGGAGCAGATTTATAGGGGCATCCTGTTTTCCTTATTATTTTCTTGGGGAGGGTATACTTTCCTTGTTTCTTACAGTAATAAAAAAGGTTACAGTACTCACCTTCAACTGTAGGGATACAAATGTAAAAGCACCTTTTTACCTTGTGATTATTTTTATACTAATATGAGGGTAATCATGTGTCACAGGTCATTAATTGTATTATGAAAGGCGGCTTGTTTTGGAAGTTTTTAAAAAGATTTTACACGTGATTCCTACCATCACGGTAGTTACAAAATCTTTACTAATTTTGATTTACTAAATCTCAGTGCAGGGGACTTCTACCCTAGGTCGCAACCGAATGGCAATCTGTTGCAAGAGATTAGTCCAAGAATGGTAAGGTGTTTTCTCTTTCTCTCTCTACCAGTTGCCATTGTTGGGTGGGGAATAATTTCAATTTGTTCCGTGTTAGGATGTCCTACTATCCCTACATAACTAAGACCTTTCATAGCGCCCCCATCAAGAATATGCCAAACTACAAGAACATCACCAAGAGTTGTCTTCTCTTGAATATTTACCAGGGATATTTACCGCGACCTAATGAGGGCAACGTTGCGAGCTTCAAAATAGGTCAGCTTGCATAATTTTTATATATTCCTGTTTGCTCATTGTATAGCATGAATATATTTTTAATTTCAGCTCCTCAGATTTCCATTCTACATAATACACTGTGAAATATGTTTTATCTATTTTTCTCATTTGCGATGTCCGAGTTCTTCCTTTTTTTTCTCTGATAATGGTCCTTACAATTTGAATTTAGTTCACACTTCCTCTTTATTCCAACATTTTTGTGAAGATTATTCGCAGGGCTTTACAGAAAGGAGCGTGCACTCCTGGAGCATGCTCCTTTTTGATGCAGCCAACGAGTCGAGGGCTCATTTTTTTCCCAGCATTTGGGAGGCAAGTAAGTAGGGACTTATTTGAAAATAATGCTGGGAATGTGTTGAATTTTTCAGCAGTTTATTTTAAGGTGGGAAAGGAGCGGCTGCTTTATTTTTAAGAATGGGACCCACTCCCAAACTAGTGGAGCGGATAAGCCCTGATTATTTGTCACACTGATGTTTCTTTTTAAATATTTTGTAACAATCTCAGTGTTGTGGCTTATAGCCTTTCTAGCATTCATAGAGTTGTCTTATTCATTTTATTCGGACTTAAAAGAGAAAAATGGCTGCCGTATCAGAGTATGCTGAAGAATAAGATAGATGTAGAACTGTGGGGCCTATATAAATGTGAAAAGGTACCAATGCCAGTTTTTGAAGAACATAAAGAATTGATGAAAAGATAGCTTGATCGCCTAGACGAGTTGGAGGATGGGATGATAACTGTTCTCAGACAGCACGTGTAACGAAGCAGTGGCTCAGGGTAACTCGAATTTAGGATACACTTTGCAGAAATTGAAAAAGTTATCAGATAGGTTCTTAGTAAGGTCTTGGAACGAGGGGAAAAGTTGGCTTTGAGGATTGAACAGGATTTTTCATTTATTTACATTTTACATTGTCCTTATATTTTCCCCACATTTTTAGGCGAGAATACTTTACTCATTTCTCTTTTGTAAAAAAAGTCTATAATCATGTCGTTTTATGACACATCTAATTTTAGTGGAAAGAAGATATGTAGTAGTTAAGAATTGTATTTTCTTTTAAGATTATGACATTCTGAAAGTATTGGCGTGAAAATCAATTTCGTATCGCGTATGAAATAAGAAAGAAAAACACATTTTACATTAGTAAATTAGCCGATATACTGGCATGATCCAACATGTCCGGTGGTGGATAGAAAAATAGCAATGTAGAAGATGTCAAACGAAAATAAGTACATTTCTGATACATTGCGAAAACACAAGAATTATGTTGTAAAACAAATATTTTTATGAATATTCTAATTGTTTTAAATAAGTTATTTACTTATAACTCACTAAAAGACTTTACTTATAACTCACGAAACGACTTTACTTATAACTCACTAAAAGATTTACTTATAACTCACTAAAAGACTTTACTTATAACTCACTAAAAGAGTTTACTTATAACTCACTAAAAGAGTTTACTTATAACACACGAAACGACTTTACTTATAACTCACTAAAAGAGTTTACTTATAACTCACTAAAAGAGTTTACTTATAACTCACTAAAAGAGTTTACTTATAACTCACTAAAAGATTTTACTTATAACTCACTAAACAACTTTACTTATAACTCACTAAAAGACTTTACTTATAACTCACGAAACGACTTTATGTATAACTCACTAAAAGACTTTACTTATAACTCACTAAAAGAGTTTACTTATAACTCACGAAACGACTTTATGTATAACTCACTAAAAGATTTTTACTTATAACTCACTAAAAGACTTTACTTATAACCCCCACGTAGCCAGGGGTGCCAGGGGGTGCCAGGGGGGCAAGGCCCCTCACTGAAATTACATGTGCACCCCCTGAAGTTTGTAATCCAAAAAATATTATAAATATAAATGGGTGAAAATTTCAGATTCATGCGAGTAGTATTTTTTTGTGTTCATTTATACATAAATAACACTAAACAATCAAACATTTTGAAAATTTTGCTAAATTCAGAAGGTACAGGCCAAAAATAGCCGTTAGGGCTCCAAGGAACTCAAAATCCATAATTTTTCGGTGAAAAAGTGGTTTCATGCGACATTGCAGGTCCTAAAACATCCTCAAAAGCTATGAATGGATATAGATAGTTAAATCTGATATAGTACTTTAATTTAGGACCATTTTCAGGCTGTGAAAGGGTTTTCATGAATGCAAAATAGCCAAAAACTAGTGAAAAATAGCCAAAATTAGCAAAAATCCTCCGTTAAGCAACCTAATTGGTTCCCAAGCCTCTACAATGGTTATGAATGGGTGTAGATAGTTGAAACCATTGTAGTGTTGAAACCATTGCATTGTATTATATTCAAGCAGTTTAATAACAATTATTTTCTTTTGTTTTCAGTTCAGTTCAGTTTAGTTGAGAAGATAGGATGAGTGGAATAAAGTACCAGTATGATGATTGGGATTTCACTTTGCTTGGAAACTGTACATGAGTGCGTTTTGGCCATAGTTCATCATGCTCCAACTTATGGATCTACAAAACAAAAAGAGCATCTCCATCAATTTTCTCTGTGTCTGCTGGCTCACTGGCAAAGAGCATTTGGAAGAGACATTAAACTAACAACAATAAAAGGAGTGAAAGATAAACTTGATCGATACTTGAGAGAGTACAATAGCAAAGTTCAGAAGGGCCATGGATCGAAAAGGTCAAACTTGATTCAATGGAAGACAAAAAATCACATTCTTTTTAATATTCTGGGTAAGGGTGTTGACGTGGAGACGTTTGATGCAAATGAGAAACAGTTTTTCTTCGATCAAGTTCCACTCAACCGGAAGGTCATAATTGACAACATGCATATCGATGAAGAACATGAATCAATGGTTGTTGAGACGGAGGAAAGGGAGTGACAGAGAGATTAAAATAAATTTGGGAATTCTTCTTTCTGATGACCATGATGAAGATGCAGACGAAGAGGTTTTATTTCCAGATGAAAACTCCATTCTGCTTTTTTTTGCACGACAGATAATGATAATAATATGAGCGTTGATACTGAGGAAGATGTTGAAATCCTAGAAAAGTCTGATGATATTCCTCTGAATGAACCTTGTGTTGCAGTTTGGGACACTCCACTTGGAAGAAATTGGTACATCGGAATGACTAGAAAAAAGGTTGACGAGAACAACTACATGGTGGAGTATCTGGAATGTTTCAACCGTGATTCTGCAAGGCGTTCATGGAGATACCCCCAGATAGATGATGAACAGAACACGAATATAATCCAGATCATTCCGTGCAATGTGCTCGGTGCTTGGGACATGAGTACACGCCAAACCAAGTTCGAAGTTGAGAATTGGGAAATCATTGAAGGTTTATTTCAGTCGATATACAAGTAATCGGCTGATTTCCTGTGCAGTTCCCCATGGATTTCCACAACTTCAATTGACTATTTCATGACATTTCATAGCCATTAAAGATGTTTTATTAAATTGACTGCATTATCCACTATTCGGTTTATATGATTCCAGCGGTGTCATTTGGATACGTAGTTTGTGGTGCATTTTTAAACATTTTGGCTGAAATTTGACCCCCATTTCTACCTTGGGGGGGGGGGCTTCCTAAAACCCCAAAACTGGTGTTAAACCTTAGTGTATTGTCAGTTTCAACTATCTACAGCCATGCATAACCATTGTAGAGGCTTGGGAACCAATTAGGTAGCTTAACAGAGGATTTTGGGAAATGTTGGCTAATTTTGGCTATTTTTCACTAGTTTTTGGCTATTCTACATTCATGAAAACCCTTTCACAGCCTGAAAATGGTCCTAAATTACAGTACTATATCAGATTTAACTATCTATATCCATTCATAGCTTTTGAGGATGTTTTAGGACCTGCAATGTCGCATGAAACCACTTTTTCACCGAAAAATTATGGATTTTGAGTCCCATGGAACCCTAACGGATATTTTTGGCTTGCACCTTCTGAATTTTGTCAAAATTTTCAAAATGTGTGATTGTTTAGTGTTATTTATGTATAAATGAACACAAAAAAATACTACTCGCATGAATCTGAAATTTTCACCCATTACGTCCCACCCCTAATATAAATACTCTTATATTTCGTAGTCAACTATAGTTCTTCATTATGAACCAGTATTTACTTTTGTGTAATATATTTTACAGCAGGGCCGGATTAAGGGGCCAAGGGGCTGGGGCCCTGGGCCACCCACCAAGAGGGGACCTCCCACAAATTTTTAACATAATTTCCGATTTCAAAAACGCTTCTTTGGATTTTATTTTGTTTAAACTTAATTTTCCATTCCTGGTACTAATGATACCATACTAAATATTTACGGACTTTAAACTACCAGTTAAAGTAAAACTATTGACCATAATAACATCTAAATATGATTTAAATTTATGTTACCTTGTAAAAAGAAAAAAATTAAAATGTACGCGTTCTCAAACTCAAACATAACTTCGCTAGTTTCAGATCAAGTGGTGAGCTAAACAAAGCCTCGATGCTTTTCACCTGTTTCCTGCTTGGTGAAAGAGATGGTCAGTGTATCTGTCTTTTTTTGTCAACTTACCAAATATATTTTTTTAAATATTGTTAATTCACACTATTTAATATTATAACTTATCAATTAAATAATTATAATCCAAATGATGTAATATAAACACAAAATGAATTCACGTTGTTGTTCTGCCAGCTTCTTTTAAAGATTTTTTTTAATTTATAAAAAAAAAGTGTTATCTTCATTCAAAAGATAAAAATGAATACTAGCAACCTAAATTATTTTCAAATGAAACTGGGAATTAATTTAAAAAAAATATTTTTGTATTTTATCACGAATCTCAAATACGTTTTTTTTTTGTTGTCAGTTGCAACTGTTAATTTAAAAAATTGTGAATGTTACATTCAAAATTTTTGAAATTAACATAGAAAAAATCTCAGATTTCACCCGAGATGAAGTTGAAATAAAAAACAGTATTGGTAGGGTATAAACCCCACGTACAAGAGGCGAGCAAAAAAAGGCTTGTGATGTAGGGTGGGATTAAGCGAATTAGTGAATCCAATATTTTTCACACATATGTGAGAAGTGGAAGTCAAAGACTTTGGCGTCAGTTCTTTCTTTGATTTTGATTTTTCATGTCTGTGTGAACTAATAGTGAAAAGAAATGTCAAAATAAATAAAGAGTGGATAGGGAGATAGAATAAATGTATAATAATAAAAAAGATTCTTGGTTATTGAAACAGTTTAGTTACATTTTCATTTTCTTAGAGACAACTACTCTTAGAAAGACTAGAGGAAATTTTGACCAACATAAATGTAAGTGCATATATTTCTTTTCTTTTTTGTTAACTCTATTTTAAAGAAATTTAAAATGCGTTTTTAGAAAAAAATAATTACTAATAGCATTTTTTTAAATTATTAATCTTTGGATGTTTAAATAACTAAATATTTTTTAAATAAGTATTTATTGATACGCTATTGTTTTGAAGCAAATGAAATCGATTTATCTACATTAAGTTTCTTTTTAAAGAAGCAAAACCTAGTCTCATTTGTTTGGAATTTTTCTTGAAGAACTCTATTCATTTATTGCTGTAACTTTTACAATAAAACAATAAATAATAACAGAACTAATATTTTTTGTTTAAAGAAAATAAAAACTTAACGAAAAGTAGCCCGTCTTTACAAACAAAAAGCAAAATGTTCAAAATTAGTTCAAAAGCCAACGTCAAACAATAAAGTTAATCTAATCATGATGTTAATTATTAATTATAAACTTAATTATAGAGTTCTGGATTAAAATTTCTTGTGAAACGTGTCTTTTCTTGTGAGATTCTTTTTAAATAAATATTATTTGAGAAAGGAGAAATTACTATAAGTCTCGATGTCTTGCTTCTAAATACCCCCTATTTAGAAGCAATACATCGAGACTTATATTTTTACACCAATATTTAAAAACAATGTAAGAAATAGATATTTTGTAAATTGAAAGAAAAAAGGGGTGCCCTAAATATTCGGCAAATAAAAATTCGGCAACGGTAAATTCGACAAAGGAAAATTTGGCAATTTTGGCAAAGTAGGAAAAGTCGATAATTAATTAGGGAAGATATATCGATTGAAAAAAGATTTTAGAACCGTACTTGGGGTACTTGTGCAGTTTACGGACCGGGCTATTTTTCAGATAAAATTTTCAAGTTGAATTCAATTTTTACAATATCTTTTGTTTATTACATTGTTAGGTAAAAGTACAAAATAGTTTACAAAGCCCCCCCCCTCCCACGCTTCCCCCTATGTTAAGAATTGCTTTCTAAATAATGTTATTATTTCAACCCTGTTCGTAATTAAATTACGAGATTAAATCCATCATAATGCATTTAGGTTTCTTTGTAAACAAGTCAGCCATTTTAATATTTTGTTAATAATTGAAAAAAATATATCAATTACTTCGCGTCTGTTCGAAATTTAAAAGGAAATTTGTTTTCCTTGTCATGAAATACATTTCTAATTTATTTTTTGTAACTGTAATTCAGTGTTTTAATCTCGGCGGGAAAGAGGATGTGTTTAAAATCGGCCGCTCGTCGAGTCGTTTTTTTTACTTCAAAATAAGTAAATCACTGTAACATGAAGTGGTTAATTCGTCGTTTCATAGCCAAAATGGCGGACAATAAATCGACTGTATTTTTCTGATTCTTTTCCGACCTTTCAACGATTAATTTGAAAGAAGTAAACAAATTTAAAAAGTAGTAAATAAACTTACTTTTAGGCAAGATGGCCACCAAAGATTAAAAAACTGAATTACATTTACGAAAAAATAACTAATAAATTAATTTAATGACAAGAAAACAATTTTGTTTTTTTAAATACATGATTTTCTAAGCATTTCAAAGCCAGTTCAAATGACTTTCTATTCGATAGTTTAAATACTTCCAAATGCCTTTCAAATTTCGAACAGAGACGAAGTAATTGATATATTTTTCAATTATTAACAACATATTAAAATAGCTGACTTGTTTATGAAGAAACCTAAATGCATTATGATAGATTTAATCTCGTAATTTAATTACGAACCGGGTTGAAATAATAACATTATTTAGAAAGCCATTCTTAACATCTAGAGAGGGGGTGCTTTGTTAACTATTCTGTACTTTCACCTAACAATTTAATAAACAAAAGATATAGTAAAAATTGGGGAATCTTTTAATATAATCAACAGAACGGAAGAACGAAAAAAGGGTGAAAAAACAAATGTGCAACAAATAAATGTTAGCAAGGGCTAGACAAGTTACTATTCTACCTAGCTGGATAAGTTTATTTGTGTTTTAACTTATTTTAAAGTTTTTGTTGTTGTTTGTTTTAAAACCAAGTGTCGGCTCTTCATTTCGAAAGCGACATCCAACATGGCTTCCGGGAATCTCTCAGAAGCGCACAAAAAATCGGCAATTAGAACAAAATACTCTTAGAAACACATCCAATAAATGTCACCAATCGTAGAACATTACATTTTCGCACATAAGGTTTAGCTAAGAATTTTGATTCTTAGCAAATCCTCATGTATTAAAAGATTGAAAGTTTTGGACGCTTTTTACATCCAATAATTTTATGAATAGAGATTAAATCAACAATACACTAACAATCATTATTTATAGTTCTATAAAAAGTTGGTTCAGTTAATAATTAAATGACCAAACGATACCGTAAAAATTAAATTTAACTTTCAAAATCCTATTTAAAAAATAATTTGTTTAAAAAATATTTTTTTAAATAATTTGGTTGAAAAAATATTTAAAACAAATAATTTGGTTAAAAATACTTAAAACAAATAATTTGGTTAAAAAAATATTTTAAATATTTTAATTGGAGGGAGCCCCCTCCAGGACGGTCTTAAAATCTATTTTCATTGATTGACAACTATTAACAAAAGATTATTTGTGGCGTCTTTGCGTTAAAAGAATTTTAATATTTAATATAAAATATAAGCACATTAAGGAATTTTGGACATTTACGACAGGAGGAAAGTAGAGTCTGGACAGAGTTTGGCTTTCGTGACTGGAGGAAAATTGGACAAAAATTGAAAGCACATAATGACAATGATGTCCACAAAGAAGCGGACAAGGTTCGGATCACCTTAAAAAATGTTCAGAAAGTAGAGAGAGTGGATCAACTCCTGGATCCATGCTATCGAGACAAGAAATCTCCTGACAGTACTGGACATAGTATTATTCTGTGCAGAGAATGAGATAGCACTGAGATGTGATGACGAAAGCAAAGAATCACTAAACAGAGGAAACTTTTTGGAGTTACTCTCACTTTTATCTAAGTATGATCCAACTATTCAACAACGCTTGGAGAAACTTCAGAGAAATGCACAAATGTTAAGTCCAGAGATTCAAAATGATTTACTCTTTTCAGTGCAAGAAGGTTCTGTTAGAGGAAATCAAGGACCAGGTTCAGGAAGCTGGATATTATGCGGTTTTAGCTGATGAGGTTAAGGACATCTCTAACAAAGAATTACTTGGTGTTTCATTAAGGTTTCTGCACGGAGGAAAAGTCCATGAACGGGCCATTGGTTTCATGGAGCTGTATGACTTATCTGCTGCCAGTATTTCGGAACAGCTGCAAGGTATGCTGCGGTCTATGAACTTGGAGAAGGAGATGTGTGTTGGGCAAGGATACGATGGTGCAAGTGTGATGTCAGGTGAACGTGGTGGTGTCCAAGCGCTGATGAAAAGGGCTGGCTATACAAATGCCCAGTATGTGCACTGTGCATCTCACAGGCTCAATTTAGTTCTCGCATCTGTCACTGAGATTGATCCTGCCATTAAGATATTCTTCGAGACCATGGATTTAGTGTACACTTTCATGACAGGTACAAAACGTCATTCCCGATACCTTGGAATCCAGAAGATGTTGTATCTGAAAGACCCACAATTGGAACTGACCCATTCATCTACAACCAGGTGGTATGCATTGGAGCTTGCCACAATACGATACCACGGATATTAATACTCGGCCATCTGGAAGGGCACGAAAGTTATCTGGAAAATTAGATGGCGCATTAGTGACTGGTTCCGTTGGCCATAACTGTGTGGGTACAGTGGAAGATTTTGATTTGGTACTCCGACAGTTGCTGGGGCACATTAGAGAAGAACTCCGTGCTCGATTTGGAAATGCTCATGGACAGTAAGACGCTGAAACAGCTAGGTCCACTGTTTGGTGCTTTGGTAAAGGAGAGTGAGATAGAAATATTCAAGAACTACATTGGACTTTCAGAATTATTCGAACAATGTGACAGGGATATTTTTCCATCGGTGCATAGAGTATTGTAATTGCTCCTTACTATCCCACAGACCTCAGTAACCGTTGAAAGACTATTCTCTTCTGTGAAGCACATCAAAACAAGAATGCGATCTTTGATGCCAACAGAGAGACTCTGCCTCATATCCTTTGAAAAAGATTTACTGAGAAACATTGACAGAGAGCGCACCCTTGCACATTTCAATAACTGTAAAAATAGGAGATTATAATAGAATTCTGTAGAGCTAGCAAGTAGCTACCTTATTTTACGAACTTTATGTTATTATTATTGTGTTTACTATGCTTTATGTGCTTTACTATGCTTGTGTTGTTATTTACATGTACCTACCGAAATACTTAACAATATATTTAGATTATATAAAAGAAATTGAAATTGTTTTACTACTTATTTATATTTATATATCAGTACACACACACACACACACACACACACACACACACTGAACCAAAGCGTCACTCATATTAGAATATCAATATTAGTTTTGCCCCCCCTAAAAATGTCTTGCCCCCCCTAAGTTAGAAGTCTGGCTACGTGCCTGACTTATAACTCACTAAACGATTTACTTATAACTCACTAAAAGACTTTACTTATAACTCACTAAACGACTTTACTTATAACTCACTAAAATACTTTACTTATAACTCACTAAACGACTTTACTTATAACTCACTAAAAGACTTTACTTATAACTCACTAAAAGACTTTACTTATAACTCACTAAAAGAGTTTACTTATAACTCACTAAAAGACTTTACTTATAACTCACTAAACGACTTTACTTATAACTCACTAAAATACTTTACTTATAACTCACTAAACGACTTTACTTATAACTCACTAAAAGACTTTACTTATAACTCACTAAAAGACTTTACTTATAACTCACTAAAAGAGTTTACTTATAACTCACTAAAAGACTTTACTTATAACTCACGAAACGACTTTACTTATAACACACGAAACGACTTTACTTATAACTCACAAAAATACTTTACTTATAACTCACTAAAAGATTTTACTTATAACTCACTAAACGATTTACTTATAACTCACTAAAAGATTTTACTTATAACTCACTAAAATATTTTACTTATAACTCACAAAAATACTTTACTTATAACTCACTAAAATATTTTACTTATAACTCACTAAACGATTTACTTATAACTCACTAAAAGATTTTACTTATAACTCACTAAAAGACTTTACTTATAACTCACTAAACGATTTACTTATAACTCACTAAAAGATTTTACTTATAACTCACTAAAAGATTTTACTTATAACTCACTAAAATATTTTACTTATAACTCACAAAAATACTTTACTTATAACTCACTAAAATATTTTACTTATAACTCACTAAAAGACTTTACTTATAACTCACTAAACGATTTACTTATAACTCACTAAAAGATTTTACTTATAACTCACTAAAAGACTTTACTTATAACTCACTAAACGATTTACTTATAACTCACTAAAAGATTTTACTTATAACTCACTAAAATATTTTACTTATAACTCACAAAAATACTTTACTTATAACTCACTAAAAGATTTTACTTATAACTCACTAAAAGACTTTACTTATAACTCACTAAACGATTTACTTATAACTCACTAAAAGATTTTACTTATAACTCACTAAAATATTTTACTTATAACTCACAAAAATACTTTACTTATAACTCACTAAAAGATTTTACTTATAACTCACTAATAGACTTTACTTATAACTCACTTAAAGAGTTTACTTATAACTCACTAAAAGATTTTACTTATAACTCACTAAAAGAGTTTACTTATAACTCACTAAAAGATTTTACTTATAACTCACTAAAAGACTTTACTAATAACTCACAGACTTTACTTGTAAACGCTAATACGTTCAGCATGTCATAATCTTTAAAAAAAATGCAATGTTTGAGCATATCATCTTTCTGATATATTTACATGTGTCGTGAAACGACGTTATTATCCAAAAGTCTTATTATTTTTTAGCCCATGTATAGGAGAAAATAATTTTAGCTTATTTTTTTGTGACCGGACAAAGTCTATTTTATGTCTCTAGTTCTTTTTATATATTGGAGAATACGTTTACTTAATTCTCTTTTTTAACAAAAGTCTTTTTATTTCTTTGCCTATGTATATGAGATATTTTTGGTCAATTTTTGTGATTGGAGAAAATCTATTTTTTATACCCTGTAAATGTTGTTCCATTTATTTTTTTCGCTCACTTGCGACGTCCAAGCTCTTCTCTTTTTTTTCTGACATAGGTTACGTTGTGGGAACTAATTTCATTTTATTCACACTTTCTTTTTTTCCAAGATTCTGTATCGATTCATTCGTTTAATTTATTTTGTTTTTTAACATTTTGCAACGATCTTTCATTAGACTGTTGTTTTCTTTTTAACTGATAAAACTAAATGTTGCTTTTCCCGCCAAGAAAACTCCAAACAAATTAGCGCACAACTTTGACTTTCTTTTCATGTTTTAGAGGTAGAAACAACGAGATAGAATGGATATTTTTGGGAGCACAATACTGTATGGTGGAATTGTCTGTTTTCCCAAACAAATGCCTAAAGATTTGTGCATTTGGATGATATTCAATCCTACAGGTTTATTGTCCAGGAAATGCCGAGTACTTCTGCTAGATCGCATCTTGGTTGTTGCGATTTTCACAACTTTTCGATTATTATCTTCTCCGGCCTTCTTCAGTTTCTTTTTGTAAACTTATAAGAATTTCTGACTGAATCCTTCGTTTAATCCACTAGGTAAAAAGGTAAAGGTCGCATAGCCTGGACGCGCACGAGTGTCGTTGCCGACATCGCACACTGCCCATGGCCGTAGCGGCGGCGATTTGTTAAGAATCACCGTGTCTAGGGCACAGCATATGGAAGGCGGAGCCCATCCCTCTCCTCCCGCTGCCTTGAACCTTCCCTGAGTTTTAGTCAGGTACCCATTTACTGCTGGGTGGACAGAGGGAGTTTTCAGACCCGAAAATTCGCATGCTGTGAGTGGGATCGAACCCGGGTCGTCCAGCCCAAAGACAAGTGCTATAACCACTCGTCCACAATCCACTAGGGTTGATTGCTTTTATTCCTACTGGACGCATGGCTGAGTGAATAATGGTGTTTGTGAAGAGACATTCTAGAGTGAATTCTACCGAGAACTTACAAGTTAAATCCCTGGCCAAGTAAGTTAAGAAAAAAATAACTAATACTATATAACTAAAAAGTATACAATGCGGAATATGAATAAAATAAAGAGTTCGGTTCGAAATTACTGAGTGAAAAACAGGCACCAATGGCCGAAACGTTTGGAAAATAGAACAAAACAGTCTGAAACAGTAACAACACCTCATTTGAAAAATATCACAAAATACTTTTGATCAATTTTAATATACCATTATGTACTTTTGCAATGACCAATGTTTTAAGGCCAATTGTTAACCTTACAAACACACGGTTATTCATTACTCATTTGTAAAACGTTAAAAAGCTAATCATATTTCATGTAATAAATGACTACTTGTGTTTTAGGTGAAACATCTGTCTTAAAAAGTTGTTTATTACACGAATATCTGCAATAAATGGTAAGATTTTGTCAGAAGATTAATAGTATAAAATACTCTTGGCCAAATCATGAAAGTTTGTTAAAAATCGTTGAGCAAGTGTTATCTATTAAGTGGTTTTTAGAAGGCAAGATGTCGGCTGTCAGGAGTTCAAGAGATCAAATTTGATGTGTTGGAATGGAATAGAAAAAGCGGAAGTAACAAGTAGCATGCTGGGAGCTAGACTGTACTTGGTTAGAACTGAAGTAGAAATATGTAGCTTTTAAAATCAGCCAGTGTTAGACACTGACTGTGTGTGTGTCTCTCTATCTCTCTGCTCGATAGTATACATAAAGTGAAGTGAATAAACATGTTTTGGTTATGAATGTCTTTGTGTTAATTATAATTAATGACGATCCAGCCAGACAATCAACCCTGAAGAATTCATCATTACATGAACAGATAAGTAAGTCTATTTTTTTAAGTTATTCATTTTTTTATCTCATGAAAATGGTATTAGACGATCATCACCGCTGTACTTATGACCCCATCCTAAGCAGTTTTTATTTACCTCCCTCCCACCGCAGGTCAGAAGGTGGGGATTAGAAAAGCACGCACACTAGAGGAAGTGCATGCTGGGCTACGAAATATACCTGAGCAGCTTCGTCAGCATTCCCTGGGAAAAGTACCTCAGATGATAAGTAATAAACTAATCCCTTCTCAAAGTGTGAGAAGGTAAAGCCTTGGAGGGTGGATCTCTTAGGACTACACAGAACCATACCTCAGCCCGATTGTCGAGGACGTATCCTCGACTGATATGAAAGCTTTTGCCAACCATAACCTTAAGTAAAGTAAAGTATCCACAAACAACCAAACATCGACCTCTTTCTCTTTCATGTTGAACATTTTTCAAATATTTTCTCTCAGCCCATCAACCATCAGTTTTCCATTGGCCTTGTTGCTGTAGTAGATAGCACTGCCAATTCTAATATAGTGGTGCCCCATTCTTGGACTATTCCTTCTTCGCATAAGCCTGCAATCCAAGTCTTCGACTTTCCAATGACATCTCATCTTCTTCCTTCTGAAAATCTGCCAGAATTTTTAATCTATTTCTTTGAACTTATATTGAAAGATTTTGTCTTGCCAAATATATAAAATCTTTCTCTCATGCCTTTGAGGACTTGAGCGGATGTTGTGTCTGTCAAATGGTAAATGAAGTGAGACATATGATTAGATATTTGAAGTATTTCGTCCTGTGGGCAATCAACTAAATGTTTATTCCACCACGTGGAGTCCAATAGGCATGGGCCAACATAAGATGAGTTATCAACAAAATAATTAATTAATGACTTACAAAAGCAAAGGAACGTATCTACAAAGGGAAGCGACTCTTATTTCTTAATGCACACATAATATTAAAGATGTATAAAGATGTATAATATTAAAGATGTATAAAGGTTTTGTGTAGATCAATGTATAAATCTAGATGTATCAGGTCATTCCATAAGTTTTGTCCAAGTTTTTATTTTCTGAAATTTAATAATTTAATGTCTAATGAAACTAAATAATATTTATAGATCAAAGAATGAAACTTGGTACTTGTCTGAGTTGTTTTCCGATAATTTCTTTTTGATCCATCATCTTCCCATTTGTTATTTCCCAACGTTCTCTGTCTTTCCAGGTGTCTGTAGTCTATTCCCAGTCATCATTTAGTTTGTTCCTGAAAGTCAACAGACGAACCATGTTTCTATAGAATGTAACTTGCTACCATAACAGTAGCAGAAACTCGCTATTAAGCGAGTGGACAACAGAAGATATTTGTTTGGAAGAAACAGCTTATCTTGTGGGCTTATATATATATTAATGTTTTCTTGGATGGTTTCACTTGTGGAATATTCCATTTCGGCCTCCGGATAATGTCTGGTCATTAGGAGAGAATACGCACTGTTTTAGGGTTTTCCTCTCAATGCATTTTTCGTGTATCGGCCTCCCTCACTGATATGAGGCTTAATTATCTGAATTGCA